>RJWH01002204.1:0-257611 GCA_004363575.1 Solenodon paradoxus
GAGAGAGAGAGAGAGAGAGAGAGAGAGAGAGAGAGAGAGCCCTGCCTCCCCCAGGGAAAAAGCAGGAAAACCAATACATTTAGCGCCATTAACTCTTAAGGCCTCCGCATTTCCTTCAGTATAAAGGCAGGTCGTTGGTCCCGGAGGCTGCTCCAACTCTTGTTAATGACCACAGATGTGCAAACTGGATAGGGTGGAGAACACGTGTTTAGCAGTGATCAGATTCTTAAAAATTTGAGAGTGAAGGGAAAAATGAAATCTTTCCTTTGAGTGAATGAAATCAGTGTCCCTGCTGGTGCACAGGGGGGGTACTGGAGGCTGCAGAGGACTGTCCCTGGAGCCCTGGCCCATGTCCCCTTGGGTCATAATGGGTCTGCAGTGCTAGGGTTGCAGATCTTTTCCAGAACCAGAGCACACAGGACTGCAGAGGCTGAGGGGTTGGGGTCAGGGCAGGGGCTTCCTTTCGGTTGCAAAGAGGATTTTGATGATCACCCACGAAGAACACAGCGCACAGTGGCAGGGAGAGAAGAGCAGGCTGACCAGGGTGGCCTCTGCTGCCCAGCCCACTTCCCACAGCTAAGGGCTATCTAGGTGCTAGAAATCCCAGAGTACCAAGGGGCTGCTGTCCTGTGCCACAGGTCTTGTCCCTGCAGGGACTTCCCCGGCACCGGCTCCCACTCCCTCACTGGGCCCTGGAATACCAGGGAGGTGCAGGACAGTGATTTATAGCAAGTATATCTGGTGACAGAGAAATGCTTGGACATTCCTCTGCATTCACGGCTGGCTTCTGGGTGGCTATACAAGGCGGCTGTCCCAGGAAAGGGTCTCTGGATCCTGGCTGTGCCTCTGGGCTGAGGCCTCCCTCCTCCCCGGGCTGCCAAGGGTAGGAAGTGGTACAACAGGAAAGCCTGGCCAGCAGGCCCTTCCCAGGCAGCTTCCTCGCCATAAAAAGCCAGACTCCAGCCGAGGTCCTGACCCCTTCCAAATATACATTCCCTAGCCCGAGGCCGGCGCAGCAGCCAGGATGCACTGCGCTGCTTCCTAGCAAGCTGGTGGGGGCCTAGCACTTTTCGCAAGCCAGCTCGGGAGTTGCAGGGGAGCCCCATTTCACTACCACCCCCAGCTTCCCAATTTGCCACTTCCATTCGGGCTCTGGGCTTCTGTCCCCATATGCTGATACGCTGCTGGGGCACACTAGTGCATTAGTGGCCTGGGTGCCAGCGAGGAGGATTCTCTTTATGTGCAGATCACATCCGTGGCTGGCTGCTGGGGCTTCCCTCTGGCGGCAGGGATGCCTTGTTGCTTTTGGGTGGGGTAGGGGAGAGGGGCCAGCACCTGAGTGGCGATGCTCCAACCCCAAACCAGGGATCTTGGGTCTCTATCATCAGTTCCTAGGCTTGGACCCCTGGAAACTTAGCATCCTACCCCGACTGACACCTGGGTGCCAGTGAGCAGGCAGGCAGGCAGCCAACCCAGACCATGGCTGGTGGTCTCTCTGGACAGCCCGGGTGGGTGAAAACCAGTCCTTGCATTCAGAGATCAAAAGGGGAGTATCCCTGGTATATGGTGTGTGACCCCTGGCCCTGGAGGGGGCTGCTGGGGTCAGCCTGTGGTCATAGGCCTTCAGGCAGACACTGGCTAAGGAAGCCTGAGGAGAGGGGTCTCTCTGGGGTGCTGGGCTGAGGGGCCTCTGGTAGGTTTTTAGGGAGGGAGGATTCTGGTAGGCAGGAAGTGGCTGGAGGTGCCACCTTGGCTGTGGCCTGATAGCTCTGGGAAGTGCTAGGTGCCCTCCTTGCACAGGGAGGGAGCAGGGAGGCCTGCTGGGGACAAACCTGGGACCTCTCCAACTCAAGAGATCAGGCCCAGACACCCGTGTGCTGGAGAAGAGCCCTGTGGTGGTATAAGACCCAACAGCAGAGAGGGGCCACCTCCCAGAGCCCTTTGTGACCAGGTGGCCCTGGCCCCCTCCCTGGGATTAAAACCCAGTTTCTGAAACTTGCTAGTGGCATGTTGAGAGGCGCAGATCTGTGTCTCAGACACATGCACACACGTGGACACCATTTTTTTGTACAACCGGGGTGGGAGCTCTCCCCACAGTGGAAAACCAGATGGGGTGTGACCTTGGACTTACTGGGGTACATCTTAACAGTGAGGTTGAAATTCCCAAGCACAAACCAGGTGCCGGGGTGCTTGGAGGCCTTTTCTTGGAGCTTAGAGGATTATTTGTAAACAGTATGTTCCAGGCTATTTTGAAAAGAAATCTCAGCGTGCCCCCACCTCTTGCTATGTGCATTAGCAATAGGAAGGTCTCATTTACCAGCTGCCAACCAAACTGTAGGCAGGGGTTCCGCACCTCTGAGTGGCTGGCATTGGTGAAGGGGACAGATATGTGCAGCCCAGCTATTTCTGCCCTGGTTTACAGAGCAGGAAGCAGGCTGAAATTGGGTTTCCTAAGGCGCCATATTCTGAAGCACTGTGGCACTCCCCTTAAAGTCCCTGTGGGGGGTGTGCCAGGTTCATTGTGCTGGGCCTAGCTCCCCTAATTCCTTAGAGCCCTAGGAGCCCACCTGGGAGGCTGGTTGGCTGGTTGGCAGGTGTGACGGGACCTGAGACCACTGGTGGCCCAGGTAATTCATGTCTCGTGTTGCTTATCTGGGGCTTGGCCACTTTGCTATTAAACTTGAGTGCGCTGAAAGTTTAACTTAGTTTTCACTAAACAAACACAAGCACCAAGGTGGGAGATATTTTATCACACCTAAAATGAATACTCTACAGTGGCGATGTGGGGTGGGGGGAAAGAAGTCCACACACAGAAAGAAAGCACATAGACAGGAAGCAAATCTCTTTTTCTTCTTTTAAAGGCACAGACTGCCTCCTGTTAACCGCATCACCCTGCCCTCCCCTCCCCAGTGAGAGTGCAGGAATAGAGAAAAGGTTGTAACCAAAAGTACTTTTTTGTCCTTCAGACACAGATGCTCCAGGCCATTTCAAGAAAATCCACAGGCCTCCACTAGTCTCCTTAGGTCCCTAGTTAGAGTCTGTCCTGGTCCTCACTGGGAGCCTATTACAGCTTTAGGCTCAGAAGCCATAAAACATTGACTTAAATAGGACCCTGCCAGCCTGGAGTTCCCATGAATTGTCTTTGTGCCCCGGAATAGGATGAGGTGGAGGGTTCTGGGGTCAGAGGAGGAGAGGGCATCTGTCCATCAGGGTCAAGGGTAAGGGGAGTATGTAGGATTTGTGAGTTTATGTGTGACGATGTGTGACAGGGTTTGTGGGTTATGCTTGCAAATAAGTGTTTGGTAAGTGAAAGAATGTTCGTATGAGCCGGCATGTTTGTGGGTATTTGTATTTGCAAGAGTATTTTGGATGTGTGCATTTGAGTCTCTGTGTATTTGTGAGTGTGTGCGTGTGTGTGTGTGCGTGCGCGCGCCCCCAGCCCACTCAGTCCTGGAGGCCCAGCCTTCCAGGGACCATCTGTTTCCAATTAGCAGCATCCCGATTGGGAGAAGGTCCGTCCTGGGGCAGCTTCTGAGAAGCGGGTGGGCCAGCTCAGGCCGCCCCAGTTCTGCTCCCTGGGAGCCCAGCCGCTCCTGGCCAGCCTGCTTTCCCAGCAGCTCAGGCAGCCACACAAAGAGCCCTCTCTCCTCACCACTGCCAGCCCTTGGAGTCAGGGTCCTCCCCGGATCATAAACCTGCGGGGAAGACATTCAGAAATAGTTCACCCGCACTCACAGGAGCATGTGCAAAGGCTGGAATTCCATTTGCTATAAAGTTTTATTTTATTTTCCTTGGAGGGGGAGTGAGGAGGAGAAGAGTCTTGACCTAATTTGTTCCAGGGCAAGATACTGCATTTCATGCAGAGGGTACACCTGCACGCTGTCCTTGCTGCTGTGGGTCCCAGACCTGTATGTCCACCTGCTCTAGGCTCTGCAGTCACTGTGGACTGCTAAGGCCAGGGCATACACATATTTGTGGCCAAGGCCAGGCCACCTAATGATGCCCTCGGTGAAACTGGATCCAGTGTTCTGAGGCCCAATTTAACCCTCTGTATTATAATTTCTAATTAACACTGATTAGTTCAAGTGTAGAGTGTCTGGTATGTATTAGGCACTTAACATAAATTGGTTGAATGACTAAATCAAAATTAGATTTAAAAAGTGATCTAGGACTAAGAGGCTGGAAGTAAGTATTGTGTGAGCAACTCTAGACCACAAGGAAGGGCACAGGCTCAGAGACCGCTGGGTAACCAGGGGGCTTTGGCAAGGAATGTTCCAACAATATTTACTTACCTTCGGGTTTCTTCTTCTAACTCCCCTATTTCTCAAGACTCCTTTTGAGATGGCGGGAGCCCCCCAGGTTCTAATTATAGTCAGCAGGGACTGGGTGAATGCCTCCTTTCTGCAGGAACTGGGTTTCCAGATTGGCTGGATAGAGTGGCTTATTGTGGCCGGGAGGGCAAAGAAATGTCCCAAGTAGAGACTGAGGAGGAGACCGGCAATGCTTGCCTGGCAGGGGTTGGAGGCCCGCGCTCTCTAAGAAGGGTCTATAGGAAGTGCTCTGACTCCAAGTCCTGGATTTGGGGTTTTTGTCTGGAGGCCCTTATAGCTGCTTCTATAACCTAGAGAAAACATCGACATCAACTCTGTTAATACTGGTTCATAGAAAGATTATTTTTAATAAGAAAAGAGAAAAACAATTTGAAAGTCCCACATTCCCAATTGTCTGACATGATTTCAAGTAAAGTGAACATGTGATTAAAACATCTTGCTGATTTCACAAAACCCTTCGGAGAAGGCCTCCTCCGCAAAGGAGAACGGTTGGAAGCCCGGAGTGTCACGTCCTGTCCCGGCTGCAACAAACCTCGGTGGCCCCAGATTGGGATTCGGGGCGCTGCGCAGCAGCTGCTGGGTCCGGAGGCACCTCGCACGCCCTCCCAGGGGTCAGCCTGCAGCCCCAGGAAACACGGGAGTGCTCAGGCGTTGGGGTTGTTCCTCATGAGCTGCACATCGGCATCCACCATCTCCCTCACCAGCTCCTAGGACGAGACAGGGGGGCAGTGAGGGTATCTCTGCTGCGAAGCGGGCAACCCCTTATCCTGCTTCCTCGGCACCCTCCCGCTGGGGCTCCAGGGCCACCCCTTTCCGAAGTGCCCTTGGGTCCCCAGGACACAGACACTCACATCAAAGGCAACCCGTGGCTTCCAGTTCAGCTTCTGTTTCGCTTTAGTGCAGTCTCCTTGCAGAAAGTCCTGCGGGCCAGGGAGAGAAGCCGTTGGGTTGGGGCAGCTGGTGGTCTGTGGCCAAGCGCAGGCAGAGGGTCGCGCTGCCTCCTCGGTGGCTGTCTCGGTAAATCTCGCTCACGGTTAAGAATGAGCACCGGTGGGAGGACACAGCCCCTCCACAGTGCTGGCCCTTAGTGACTTCACAGAGACACATTAGGACCTGGGGAAGCTACTGGGAGTGCTGTTTCGAATTACTGCCCAGCTCCAGCAAAGGGAAGTGGGCAAATCAGAAGACCCCTCCTGCCCGAGTCCCAGGGGAGGGGCTGTGGGGGAGGGGGCTCCTCGCCTGTGAGGGGCTCGCAGGCGCAGGCAGGGGAGAGCCCCAGGGACCTGGCTCCGCCTGGAGCCTGCACCCTTCTTCCTAGGAGCAGCGCAAGGCGCAAACTCCTGCCTGCCGCCCGCCACGGCTCTTCCCGGCTGGTGGAGTTCCAGTCTGCAGGGAGGACAGGCGGCGGCTCCACCTCCGTTTGCACACTCCAGGCACCTGAAATGAAACTGAGGGTCTCCAGCGGAGCTCCAGGTCCCCAGGCCACCTTTTCATCCTACCATATTCCTTAGAAAAAATGTGGTCTTTGCCCCTCACTCCCCTCACCTCCCGCGGACCAGCTGCCAGCCTAAGTTTGAAAACGGCTCTCTGTGGCTCCCAGCGGCCGGGGGGAGCCTTCCCTGCGCTCCACCGCCGCTGCTGGTGCGCGCAAGTTAATTTTCAACCCAAACTCCAATTGCGGTGCTGGAGGACGGGGCGCCACAGCATGAGGCTTGGTACACGAGAGCGTTTCCCATCCTGGGACAGACGTCTCCAAATATTAAAAAGGGCACTGAGGACTAGGGCAGAGTCCAGCTCAGCTTTTCCAAGAGCAAGGGCACTGCAAACCCCAGGCTGTGGGAGAATTTCCATCCATTTAGGAGGCCTCCTCGAAAGGAACACCGGCTAATAGAAACCGTGAAAAAGAAATGAATCCTGCAGCTCAGCCCTTACTCACCAATAGCTTATTAAAACTCTGATTAGTGATTTAGAAGAAAATTGAGATGAGGATTTCAAGATACTTTGCAAAAAACGAGGGATGAGAGGGAGGGGAGAAGGAAGGAAAGTGAAGGCAGAAAAGGGGAAGGAAAAATACTCTGAATTAGAGCTTTCTGGGGGGTGTGACAAAGATTTCGCTTTTCTATATACAAATGTACTCATCAAACAGCACACAAGTCCTGAGTCCTGAACACAGAAGAATGTGAAGACAGGATGAAAATAGCTGGACTTCAAACACTATTGAAAAGGCTACTTTAGCTACACACAGGATTTCTGAAGACCCCCAGACCACTCACATCAAATAACAGGGCTGCAGCGGATCAGCAGCCCCAGAAATGCCTGTGGGCTCCGGGGGGACTGCTTCCCAAGGCGGAGGCGCGGTCGGGCAGACCCCAGGGCTCACCTAATGCACTAACTGGGCCTTTGCCGGTACTGCCGATTGTCTGTGCAGTTTGCACGAAACTGTCCTCTAACGGAGAGCACTGAACAGTTCACTCTCAATCATCCACACATACTCTTTAGGCTCGAATCAATCAAAGTCCCCAAGACTCTTCAATTCATAATACAGCGAAGTATGGATTTCCTCTCGGGAGCATTCAGAATAGTGAACATCGGTGATTTCTGCTAGGCCTGAAAGTCCATCTGCAGATTCTTCGGGAAAAGTAGGATTCCAAGATTAATAATTAGCAGTTTCACACAGTGCCAAGTGGGGCTGGAAATTGAAGTGGAAAACCCAATTAATTTATTTCGCTTTCCCTTCCCTACGTAAACCTGTATCTACTGCTACAATACTGCTATTTTACTCTAAGAGTCGCACAAAGATATCCATTCTTCTTCCCCAGAGGCGCTGGGAAGGCTGGCGTCATGAGGTAGCACAGCCCTCCCTCAATTCTATAGCAGTTACACAGCTTGAAGAAACGTGGTTATTGTTTAATCACATAACTTGCTGTAAATCAACCAGCACTGCATAGGGTGCAATTCATGGCTCTGAACTTAGAGTTAGCAAAACCCTAAAACCTAGTTTGGCTTCCAATGATCTCAGGAGGCTTGGGAAAGGGAGCTTTGTATTGTAATTATGTTTCCTGTATTTTTCTACAAGTACCTCATAATATAAAAACAACTAGAGAACTACAATTAAAGAAAAAGAAAAATGATTTTCAAAAGCTTAGAAACAGACATTGCTACCATACGCTGTGAAAGTATTTCATTGAAACCAGAGACGCACCCAGTTAAACTTCCCAATTTAGTTTTGAGCCCAGCTCCTACATTCCAGTCTAGCGGCTCACTTTAACCTTCTGCCAAGGCTCTGTCTCCTTGAAATTTAATTAGACCAAGAGACCTTGTGAAGGAAAAAGATGAGGCTCCATCAAAACAACACAGCCCTCTCTCCACCAGCCGCTACTGAGCTAACATCTAGGTCAGTCCACAGATGTGCCCGTGTCCCCATCTCCAGTGTCCGGGAGAAGGAGGACAGCTCAGCTAGTGTGCGACTGAACTGCTTCTGAAGGACTGTCTTCTCCCTGTTGTATTCCTTAGAGCAAAGGACTTTGTTAGCAAGGTTGGGGGCACCAGGCATTCTTGGCGGGTGGCCTGGCACTGAGGGCACAAGGCCGAGAATGACAGCAAGGACAGGGTAAAGCTCCTTTAAGTAAGACTTCCGCTGGCCTGAAGAGAAAGGAGACAGAGGGACCTGCTTTTGCAAGGACCAAGGACTCAGAGCTGTTCTCACAGGACTGTGTGTGCGTGTCTGTGTGTCTGTGTGTGTGTGTGTGTGTGTGTGTGTGTGTGGTGGGGGTGGGGGGCAGGCTCACACTACAGTTTCCTTTTTCATCTCACAAATCCTCTGCGCTAGGTAAGGTCAACGCCTACAGACCCGTGAAGCTTGAGCCCCTGCTTTCCTTCTCGGACAGTTGGGTTCCTTCTTTATTGATAGGCTTAAAGCCACTGGAAGACAACAGGGCAAAAGTGGGACTCAGGTGATGATTTTATGTACAGTTTCCAGAACCGACTTTGTGCCCTGGGTGGTCTAGAGCTTGCCTTTAAAAATGAGACAATAAAGCTCTGGGAAAAAGTAAGGACATTTCTAGGTGAATATGACATTTCCTGAACTCTGGCTTCTGGTGTCTTCACCATTTCCATCGTTGTTCCTTAGGTGAGCGATACAGTTTCAACATGCGATTTATTATTGTCAGATTCAATTAGGGTTAGCCAAGTACTTTACAGCAGCAAAGCGGCGTATGCAAGAAAACACAGCTATGTCCAGATGCCTAGAGTCCCTTTCATTTTTCTTGGACTCCCTGACAACTGTGGAGTCATTTGACCTTGAGAGCTGTCCTCGCACTGCTCTGTCCGGGTGCAAACCCTCAAGGCCCAGCAAAGGGGCAGGCTGCAGACAGCAGCATGGGGTGGAGGGAGGGCATTTGGCTGTAGCAATGCTTCAGACTTTCCTGCTCATGTGCTTGTTAGAGTGAAATGATAAAGGGCCAGACCAGATCCTGGAAAAGTCATTAGGCCAGTTCCTGAGCCCACAGTAGTTAACATGAAATCCAGAAATGTGGGGACCACGCTGTGCCATTATCTGCAACTCCTAACTCTACTTCCCTTTCCTCCAATGTCCCCCATACCTTTTCATCTCCGGCAAGATAACAGCGTGTCTTTAAATTCGACTGGTTGGCTTTCTTTCCTTCCCCAATCTGATTTTATTTTGATTATGATTTAATACATTAAATCCCTTTGCTTCCCACCCACTTTCCCTCAAGTTGTTGTGGGGAGTGCTCAGACATACAGAGATGGTGTCACATGGGATAACTTCTCAGGGGTCACAGTTTTCTTTTTTGGTCCCTTTCACTGAAGTTGCATTGGGGGAATTTTAATATTTTAAGTTATGTATTGGAGACTACGTTTCCTTAACAGGTCTGCGTGGAAGGATTGTAAAGGACATGTGGGTAGGTGGGGGAACATTTTCTTTTGGCAGGATGTTGTTAAATTTCGAATGTGCATATTGAAAGAAATTGACCCCTCAGTGCTATAAATACAGAAGTGTATGGACAAGGGATGTTAATAAGGAAGACTAAGACTGAGGAAAACCTTGGTTAAACGTCTTCGAGAATTTAAGATATGGAGCTGTGACCGGCACTCAATATTCCTTTCTTTCCTTCTACTTTTCTTAAAAAAGCAAAATTGTGGACTAGCTCAGGTTCCCAGGGAATAAAAGAATGCCAGTGAATTTGGGTCTTGATCTTACTTTATGCTAATGCAGAATGAGCAGGAAAGCCCTACCCAGGGAGGAAGGTTTCACTTTAGAAAGGCAGCACTGCTAAAAAACAAACAAAGTTCAGTACAAGGGAAAAAACTTCAAAGTTGCCTGGAATAGTCCAGTCAAGAGTCAAGAAAGGCAGCTGGGAGTCAGAAGAATGGGAACAGAGAACAAGTGAAGTCTGAAAGTTGCTCCAGAAAGTTTGCAGTATGTCTAGTTTAAATGTCTACGGGAGTCAGAAGAATGGGAACAGAGAACAAGTGAAGTCTGAAAGTTGCTCCAGAAAGTTTGCAGTATGTCTATTTTAAATGTCTCCAGGCCCCCAAATGTATCCTTTGAGTTAATCCTGCCCAAAGAGGGAGTGAGTGTCAGCAGCCAGAAAGGCTGTGGCCTGAAGAAGTGATGAACATTCCCCTCTTCCCTTTTACTGCTGTCTATCAGCACAAATTGGAGTTGAAGCCAGGCCTCTCCTTTAATGACAAGGGGCGATAAGAGACAAGAAGAAAATAGTGGGCCGTCTCGTCTGCGCAGGAAGCTGGCCTCGGTGGGACTGTCCATCAGCAGGGCCGACAGAATGCCGTCAGAGCCTAAACAATGCCGGGCCCCACCTTGGGGAAATTGAGTCCGTCAGCACTGCTCGGTCAGGGCACTGACAATGCAGATAACGTGGCAAATGGAGCAAACAGCCAGCAGCCCACGCCATCCTCTAACCACGGGTGGAGGAGCAGAGCTACAGTGCCCGGCCCTCCCATGGTCACCATGGTCATCTCCTCCCTGAGCCCTGGTAGTTATGACTCAGATGTGCTGCCTGACCTCCCCATGGTGCCTGTGAGACCCTGTGACCCCTCGCTGATCCCGTTCTCTAGAGCTCAAGACCACTTCTTTCCAGTTGGTACAATGTGTCGCTTGGAATCGGCAAACAAGGGAGGAAGAGGCCACATCTGTATGCATGTCCTAGACGCAGCGACAGGCGACCCAGCACAGGACCACTTTCGTGGCCAGCAAACTGGAGCACTGTCATTCCAGTGTCCGAGGCAGACTCTGCTGGCAAAATGAAGAAGCTCGACAAAGGGAGAGCCATGTGCGGCGCTCCAGCGCGGCCCCAGAGAGAAAGGGCTCCCCTCCCTCATTTGTATCATTAGACCGTGCTCAGCATGAGGAGAACTGGGGGCGGGCAAAGAGGCTCAGAAGATGACACACTTGGCAGGACGCATAGGACTTAAACACAGCACGGCTCCCCCTTGAGCAATGCAGGTGTGAAAAGCACGGGTTCACTCTGACGGGGATTATTTTCTGTCCGGTTTCCCTTGGGAGGATTCAGCCACCTGACGCGAATGGCCAACTGCACCCAAGGGTGGGGAGCTCCCACCCCCGCCTGTTCACGGACACCTGTCATTTCCTTTCTGTAGTTTTAAGAAGTATTCAGAGAACAGACAGAACAGTGGTTGCGGGTCACGGGCACACAGTGGAGCTGGTGCAGTTCATGCCTGTCCGAGGCTCAGCTTCTCTGTCACCTGGCCCCTGCTCCCCAGGCTCCCCAGAAAGGGCAGTGGAGTGGGTGCCCTTGGTTAGGGGAACACTGCCACCATTGGCCTTTGAGGATGCCCTGGTCAAGCAAGCTCTGGGCTGAGCAGAGGGAAGCATTTCTTAGAATCTGGGGGGCTTTGGGGAGCTGTCTACTCACAGGGAGGTTTAACAGGCTGCTTTACGTAAATAAGCAAATATGATTTGGGGGATGTGGTTTTCACGTTGCAAACACTCAGGAGCTACTAGTCTTTCTATTCCTGTTCTATATGGTAGTTTGTGTTCTGGGTTCAGGCTAGTTCTTGATCCTGGGTGCTTTCCCTAACCCGGGGAGCGCTAGGTTAAGACGTGGGCTGGAGCCCTCTGACAATGATTTCTCCAGCATCCCCCTTGAGCCAGCCTATATGGCTGAATCGCAGTTGCAATGCAGGGCCAGTTAATGAAAGGGAGATAAGATTGCCAGTGACCTCAGCATTCCAGGCTTCAAAGCCAGCACCATCTACCCAGAAAATTACCGGTTGCTGTTAATAACTGGATCCAGGGTGTAAAGATTTGCCCATGCTGGGAGGAGGTGACACAGACCCCCAGGGAAAGCAGATAAAGCCTGGTTAAGTGGCCAATTACAGATCGTTGGGCATAATTGGGCAGCAGTCACTGGAGCAGAGAGGTGGTCATTCTGGTAGCTCAGTACTTTCTACTTGCAAGCGCTTCGCATCCAGCAGCTAATTAAGCCTCCAGACAATCATTCAAAATGCAACTCCAGAGATCTCCTATCTGTGGTTAGAGCCCAGCTTTGTCTTGCAGCTGATCTTCAGCTGTGCAAGGCAGGAGGCTTCTCTCATCTCCGAAGGCCGGCTCAGCCACAGGTGACCCGACTGGCACAGGGCGGAGGCAGTTCTCCCTAAGCTTGTTCTTTTCCAGTCTGTTAGGGACTCTACTTACCCCTTTCAGAAAAAGTCTCCCACAGCCCTGCCCTGCTTTTGAATATTCATGTGAAAGAATACTATAAATACAATGAATGACTCTATATTATAGGTGGAATACTTTTTTCCTCTGGACAAATTCAAGACACCTCACTTCAATCACCAATTCTCCCTCCCTCTTCCTTTTCTATGCATCCATCCACCCACCCATTTATCCTTCTGCTCACCCATCACTCCAGCCCCCCCAGCTAAAATACAAATGACATGACAGGGTCATTCAAACTTACACCCAAACATTCATTCAAACTTTCATTCCCTCAGTTCTTAAACTCTAGGACTAATCAATCTACTAAACAAGCAACACATCTAAATTCTTGTTCTTTGATGGATTCTGAGGACTTTTGTGTTTGAAAAAAATTAAGACAATGACTATGATATCTCTTAGTAAGGTTTTTGAGAGGCATGGAGAAAAATGGGTCTGCTGGTGAATTATCAGGATTTTATTTACTAATTTATTTGATTTTCTAGTATTGTGGTTGATAATAAATAAACTTTTACCAGATGGGGGTATCCAAACTACATAATTACCTAGCATTTTTTTCTTATCTTTATAAGGGTTGCAGAACCCTGTACCTGAACATAACTACAGAAATATTTAACCCAGATATCTTGATTAAAGCTACAAAGCCATCTAGTGGTAGGGTTTTGGACTAGAACCCAGGGTTTCTGATTCTTAGTTCAGTGCTTATGATACTCAGTAGGACGAACTTTTCCTAGAAATTACCATATGTAATATACAACATGCTACCTTAATGTGAGCAGTAAAGAGGCCTTCAAATAAAAAAGACTATTCAATACACAGACATATTGACACACACCAATGCTGAATGAAAGAGATGGCAGCGGAGAGTAAATACTGTGTGCTTCCCAAGTGTCTGAGTTTCTAGGGCAGGCAATCTGGTTGCTAGAAATTAGATCAGTGGTTACAGAAGAAGACAGGGATGGCGCTGGGAAGAGCTTCTGTGCAGTTTAATTGCTAGGAGTTTTGGGTATTGGAGAGTATGTGTTAGTCAAAGCAGATCAAACAATTATATCATTAACACAAGATTCTTAGACACCTTTTCTGTTGCTGGAGACCAGGTTCCTCCTGTGCTCAAGCACCTTAGCAATGTGACCTGGGGAGCATGCTTCCTAATGTTTCTCTGTTTCAGGTTGTAAATCTGTAAGATGGGGAAAACATCACCTATCTGGCAGGGCTGTGAGAATACAAACTTACATACAGAAAGGCATTGGCAGGCTCCTGATTCATTGTTTGCTGGCTTTCTGTTAAGACTAGCTATTTCTGCGTTTGTCATTGTGGTGTCAGGAAAAGGATTTTAATTTCTCCTACTAACATGATGGAGGATGATGTTATCTTTCTAAGAGGGTTGTCTGAGAGGTCTGCTCACACTTACTGCTGCTTTCACCCCAACACAACTTCTATTTTTACATCATCATTTTTTGAATAATTTTAACCAAAGTATACAAATAACTGTAACCAAAGCTGTGTGTTGTTTTCCCCCAAATGTTGTCACCATTTCACTTGCTCTTGGTGGTTTGTGGAGGAATAGTCACCCTTCAGATGCCAGGGAAGCAGCCACGGACAAGGCGGGGAGAGAGTGACAGGAAGTGTGACCATGACTGTCAGCCCCAGGGTGCTGAGCAGGGGCTGGAGGAAGGGTGGCAGGGCTGGCTGGGAGGGCCTTCCAAGAGAGGTGACACTTGATGAGAGAGCTGAGTGACAACAAAAGTCATCCATGAAGACGCGGGGAAGGGAGGTCTCTCGGGGATAGCACGGGTCCTCCGTCAAGAAGCAGAGAGGGCACTGACTCCATGGGGTGGGGTGGTGGACGGCAGCTCAAGACGAGGCGGAGAGGCCCAGGAGGCCATGTCTGGTCTCCTGCAGTCCTGTCATGGGGTCCACGGCTTTCCCAGCAAAATCAGGCTGTCATCAGGCTTGATGCTCTAGTCACTAACTGTCCTTTGGGGCAGGTGGAGCCAGGGGGCCACGAGGCTAAAGCTGGCTAATGCAACGGGTGTAGGTCATTTGATTTTCTGAGGCCCCTGTGACTTTTGAATGTAAGTATGGGGTTGGCTTCTGGCTCCATGTTTGAAAGGGTGCATGACTTATTTTGCCTATTATGTACCAACCCTAATGCACACCCCTTCCCTCCTGAAAAATCTGGCTCTTCGATGTGCTTGGGTCGCCCAGTCAGGGCACAGCTGGTCTTTAGAAGGCATGAGAGCCAGGCTGCTGCTCTGGTGGCCAGGAGTATGTCTGGCTGGACTGCAGGACCAGGGCCCAAGGGCCTTCATGAGCCAAACAGCAGGGACCTGGCAGGCTATGTGGACACCCACTGGTGTGTGTGTTTGGGGGGTAGGGTGAGTGGATACACGTTATAGATGCAGGTGGGGTGGGGGGCACTTCCCTGGGGCTGCTGAGATGGGTCACCTTCACTTCCCCTGCATGAGCTGTGTCCTGGCCGGAGGGACACCATCGCCCTGAGCTCTCTTGCTGATAAAGGAGCCTCCCTCTCCATCAGCTCTCTGGTGATGGGGTGCAGCTCTGGAGCTTTCTGGGTGGGGTGTGGTCTACAGAGGGAGAAACTGCTTTACTTGGAAATCGATAGTTTTTTTTTTTATCAGCCTCCAATGCAGTTTGCCGTTGGAATTCTGTTCCAGGCCTGGGGCTGCACATGTGTGCCCACATGCAGATGTCAGGGTGCACACACGCTAGGTGACAGGGCCTGGGGTCACAGAGGCAGTGAGGTGGTGGCAGCCTGGACTGGCAGGTAGAGGTGAGGATGGGAGGTGAAAAGGAGGGGTGTACTTGGAGCCTGGAAACGGGATTTAAGGGAGGGGTGGAGGCACAAGGCTTCTTAGAAAATTCCTAGGATTGGAGCTTGAATGAAGAATGTTTTATTGCTTTCAGAGATAATGAATTTACAGTGCTGCGAGCAACTTGTGAGTAACCACTTATCACCAGTCACCAGCGTCAGATATTATCTCCTTTTCAAGGAAACCCCTCATTTTCCCAATTATGAGACTCTTTCAAAAGATTACTTTTGTAAAATTACCTACAATCTCACATCATTCCACAGAACATGCTGTCTTACTCTGGATCCCGATTGGATGCCGGAGTCTGTTAGCTGAGGAAGGCCGCTGTGCCTTTCCCGCCTGAGGGCTCACCTCCATGCCCCTGGCTATGGAGGTGTTGCCTGGGCCTCTGACCAGGGAGGAAGGGGTTAAGTGGAGCAGAGGCCACTATACGCTCCCAACACGTCCAGCTTTTAATCTCTGGCTGTGGCAGGAGGAAGTCCGAGAGGTGGCCTTTCACATGACATCATAAAAGCCTGATTTATCGGCAGCCACCAAACATCTAGAAAATCATAACATCCTTTCAGGAAAATGCAGTGGAAAATAATCAGGTTGACTTTGATGAAAGTTTTGGTGGGGACTGCAAGTGTGGCACTCTGCACAGTAACCCTGTTTGCCTTTGCAGACAAGGCCCCGTGGCTTTAACGCTCATGGGTAAAACAAGACTTTGGTTCATACTCTGCACGGAAATGTGAAGACGCTGTGGAAATGAGAGCTCT
Source organism: Solenodon paradoxus (assembly GCA_004363575.1). Classification (NCBI taxonomy): domain Eukaryota; kingdom Metazoa; phylum Chordata; class Mammalia; order Eulipotyphla; family Solenodontidae; genus Solenodon; species Solenodon paradoxus. The sequence continues at coordinate 15,647 of RJWH01002204.1, forward strand.
ATCCAGATGGAGGGAATGATTGATCACAGAAATACAACTGCAGCCTTGTTAGGTGACGGCCCCTCCATGTGGGGACAGACCTGTTCCTCTCTGCTCCTGCCCAGTACTGCCTGGGGACTCTTCAGTTATCTCTCCCTTTTGTCATCTCTCCAGGCTTTAGTGCCACTAATAACTAATGGGGCCAACAGGTGACAAGAAGAGACGCTTCAACAAAAGGGGTGATGTCTTCATTCCACAAAGACTTGCTCCCAGAAATGACGGCATCCCTACATTGTTTCTCTTGTCGGTCACTTGACAGAACTAAGCAGGAACCTGGTCGCCTTTGATGTGCAGCATGTACTTTGCAAATAAACACAGGAAAGGGGACAAAGGTGGACTGGAGTTTTGGGTGGCTCCAAAATTCTGACTCCATCAATTTTTTTTTCTTCACCTACTTTAAAATCTAATTTTAATTCTTTGATTTACATTGCTGTGTGCATTTCACCCACGAGTCTGTCCTTTACCTCCACCTTTGTTCCTCCTGCCTTCCCTCCTCCTCCCACCCATCTTGAGTCCTGTGAATTTCGTTGGGGTTTGTCTGTTTTGTTTCCCTATATTCCACAGGAGTGAAACCATCCTATACTGATCCCCTCCAGTTCCATCCAGGTTGTTGCAAAGGGCACAATTTCACTTTTTTTTTAGCAGTTGCATAGAATTCCATCAAATGTACAGACCACAGCTTCTCATCCAGCCATCTGTGGATGGGCATTTAGGTAGTTTTCATGTTTTGGCTGTTGTGAACTGTGCTGCTGCAAACATAGGGGTGCAAATGTTATTTTTTTCTGATTAGAGTTTTTGTGTTCTCTGGGTATATTCCTAGAAGGGGGATTGCTGGATTGAATGGTTAGCTTCATTTTTATTTTTTCGAGGAACCTCCTTTTTCTCCACATCCTCTCAAATATTTGTTGTTTCTGGTCTTTTTGATACAGGCCATTCTACTCTGGTGTGAGGTGATCTCACTGTGGTTTTATTTGCATTTCTATGGTGAATGATATAGAGCATTTTCTTTTTTTTTAATGTGTAGGTCATTTGAATATCATCTCTAAAAAGGTGTTATTTCAGCTCTTTGTCCATTTTTTTTTGAGTGGGTCACATACTTTTATGTTGTTGAACTATATGAGTGCCTTATATATTTGTAGATTAAGCTCTTTTCTGATGTATGTTGCGTGGATATCTCTTCCCGTGGAGTGGGTTGCCTTTTTGTTGTAGTGGTGGTGATTTTCACTTTTTAGTTTGATGTAGTTCTAGTGTTTTTCCTCTGTGTGTTTTATGGTTTCGGGTCTTATGTCCTGGTCTTTGATCCAATTGAAGTTAAATTTTGTGTACTGCATTAGTAAGTAATGTAGCTTTTATTTTTTATTTTTTCATTTGTTGGCAGGTATCTGTCCAGCTTTCCTAGCACGACTTGCCAAATAGCATTTCCTTCCTCCATGTATGGTCTTGGCTTTCTTGTCATAGATTTACTGTCCAAATAGGCATGGCTTTATTTCTGGGCTCTAGATTTTATTCCACTGATCTCTGTGTCTTTCTTCAAATACTATATTGTTTTGTTAATGGCTGCTCTATTGTATAGTTTGAAGTCTGGGAGTGTGAGTCCTTTGCTGTTCTCTTTTTTTCTTTCTTTCTTAGAATAGCTTTGGCTCCGCAAGTTCTTTTGTGGTTTCATACAAACTTCAGTATTGTTTGTTCAATTTTCTTGAATGTCCCTGGAATTTCAACGGGAATTGCATTAAAACTGTATATTTCTTTGGGTAGAATGGTTATTTTTACCACGTTAGTTCTTCCAATAGATGAGCATGGAATGTTATTCTTTCTCTTTGTGTCTTCTATTTCCTTTTTTAAAGACAAGAGTTTTCATTGTAGAAGTCATTTATTTCTTTTGCTAATTTCTTAAAGGTGTATTTCTGTCTTTTTTTAGAGAAAAGGTGTAGGCAGGAATGAAGACTAGTAGGCAGGTAGGAGGAAGAGAGAAGAGGAAGAAGCATTTTAATTTTGATACAGTTGTTCACACTGGTTTTTTCCCCCTGGACCTGTGAATTGAACCCAGGGACATGTGGCTTGGGCTCCCTCAGAGGTGACTGACTCAGCCGCTACTCCACCAGGACACAAAAGTATTTTATCTTTTTTGGTGCTTTATGAATGGGATTTCTTTCTTAAATTCCTTTTTCCTCTACTTCATTGTTTACAAATAGGAATGCTGATTTTTGTGTATTGATTTTATATTCTGACACTCTTCTATATCCAATGATTGTTTTTTTAATCAAATTTTGGTGGTATCTTTAGGGTATTCTAGATATAATGTCATCTGCAAATAATAATAGTTTTACTTCTTCTTTTCCGACTTGGATTTCTTTAACGTGCTTTTCCTTAAATGCTGTGGCCAAGACTTTCAGGACGATGAGAAACAGCAGTGATGCAAGTAGGCAACCTTGTCTTGTTCCAGATCAGGACAGACTTTCAGGTTTTCACTATTGAGTATTATGTTTGCCGTGGGTTTGTCATATATTGCTTTTATTATGTTGATGCATGAGTTTTCTTATTTGGCAAAGGTTTTTTAAAATCATGAATGGGTGTTGAATTTTGCCAATTTTTTTTCTGCAGCTATTGATAGATCATGTGATTTTTAAATTTTCACTTTATTGATGTGGTTATTACATTGACTGATTTGCATATGTTGAACCATCCTTGCACCCCTGGAATAAATGCTACTTACTGTGGTGTATAAGTTTTTTAATGTGCAGTTGAATTCCGTTTGCTAGAATTTTGCTGAGGATTTTGTTTATATTCATCAGGGATACTGGTCTATTATTTTCTTTTGGTGCAGTCTGTGTCTAATTTTGGAATCAGGGTAATATTGGCCTCATGGAATAAATTTGGGAGTTTTCCTTCCTCTTCAATTTTCTGGAGGAGTTTAAGGAGGATGGAGATTAGCTCTTCTTTGAATGTTTGGTAGAAGTGATTGTGAAGCCCTCTGGTCCTTGTCTCTTGTTTTTTGGGCAACTTGAATATTATTGCTTCAATTTCTATGCTTGTGATTGGTCTGTTCAAATTATCTAAGTCTTTCTAGTTTAATTTTAGAAGGTTGAAGGATTCTGGAAATCTCCCCAGTGATGATTCATGAATTTGTTGACATATTGGTGCTTGTAATAGTCTTTCATGATCCTTTGTTTCTGTGGTCTGTTGTAATCCCACCTCTGCCTGGCTAGGGATCTATCAGTTTTGTTTAGCTTTTCGAAGAACCATCTTTTGGTTTCATTGATCTTTTGGATGGTCTTTTGTTTTCAATCTCATTTAGTTCTAATTTATTTTTTACTATTTCCTTCCTTCTACTGAGTTTTGGTTTGATTGCTCTTTCTACTTCCTTCAGGTATGTGGTTAGATATATAATTTAGGCTGTTTCTTGGTTTTTGGTATGTACTTACATGGCTATAATCTTTCCTCTCAAAACTGCTTTTGCCACATCTCACATGCTGGTAGCTTGTCTCTTCATTTTCATTTGTTTCCAGATAATTCTTAAATTAATCTTTAATTTCGTTGGTGACCCAGTTGTCGCTCAGAGGCATGTTGTTTAATCTCCGCATCTTTGTAGCTTTTCCAGTTTTGTTCTTCTGGCTCATTTCTAGCTTTACCCCATTGTGGTCAGAGAATTTCAATCTTACTAAATTTATGGAGACTTATATTATGTTCCAGGATGTGGCCTATTCAATGTTCTGTGTACACTTCAGAAGACGGTATATTCTTTATTGATGGGGTAGATCTTTTTGTATTTGTCTGTTAGGTCCATATAATCTATTGCTAAGGAGTTGTCTTATTATGCCACCATGGCCACTACTCACAGGAAGATGCCCCTTTCTCATGGCACCTCTCTTCTCAGCCCCAGGGCTGGGGTGGCTCACCGCCGCTGGGTGGGTATGGGGAGAGCATCTTGCTAACAGGCAGCATTTCAAGCTTTTGTCCGGCACAAGCAGTTCCTGAGTTTGACTGGTGAGCAGCCAGGAGGCGAAGGGTGGACGATCATCAGTGGTCCACTCCTCTTTACAAATGACCTCCGATCTCTTTCCCCAGGGGATCCTGTCACAGCCACCCAGTCCTTCATAATTCAAGGTTCACGTGGATGCCAACAAGCAAAGGGAGTATGTGATGCCTGTGAGGTGGGCCAGCACTGGGGGAGCAGAGAGGGATGCAGGGTGGGGTGGGGAGAGGCACACACGCTCTGTGTGACTTAGTGTCCTGTGCTGACTGTCACAGAGGTATGTGGGTGCATTAAATAATGGGAGGGCGTGGCTAACATTTTCCCTGGGCAAGTGCTGGATTAACCACCTTCACTGTGGGTCGGATGAGGGGTCGCAGCCCTGTGGGACCTGGGGGTTCAAAAAATACACCCTGAGCTACGGGAAGGAATGAGGGTGACAGGAACAGGAGGTGAAGGACTAACCCGATTACAGAGTCTTTCAGGAACTGTGCTGGGTGTGGCTGGGCTGGTGGGGCAGAAGTCTCCCCTCATGCTGGCGTGGACCCCAGGTGTACAGTGCTCACCTGGGTTAGGGAGACGTTTGGAACCAGATCTGAGCTGAATCCCAGTATGGTCACTTGCTCTCTGGTGACATGAGCCTTGTGGGGCATCTGTTTCCTCATTCGTAAGGGTGGATACGAAGTGTGTAGAACCGTCCTGATGCAGAGGGTGCTGAGAGACTGCGCTGTCCGTGTTTAATGGTACATGCCCTAGAGGCCTAGACTCCATGCAGGACCTGCCAGGAGGCCTCTGTCCTCACTCTCCAACATCATCGGCCCCCCAGCCCCGACAGCCCCCACTCCTGCAGTGGGTGCCTCCTCCGTCGCCCTGCTCGTTACCTACAGCCCAGACTATTCTTGCCCCTCCTCTCCAGGTATTTAAACCACAGCCCTGTAAAGCACATGGGTATTGGGGTCAGAGACATGGAGGTGGAAATTCCAGATGCCCATTTGTTAGGTGAGTGCCAGCCTCTCTGCACTGCAGCCTGGGGGAGGGCAGACACGTGGGGGCCACGGAGGATGGGGGGTGTGGAGGCCGGTGGCTCTCCACACATATCCTTTCTCCCTTCATGACCTCGTCCAGTCTTCACTCTCTCCCGTGCCCTGAACTTGCCCACCTTCTCATTAGACCCACGCTGCCTCTGCCCGCAAGCGCTGTTCCGGGACTGTGCATAGGTGGTTGACAAAGCAAAAGGGCAGCCCATCCCTCTCCGGGCACTGGCCACATGCTATCAGCAAACAGCGCAGCAGGAAAGCAGGCAGGGGGTTCTGAGGGCCGCATGGAGGTGGATGGATGGTGTAGTCAGGATGCCGAGGAGGCGACACTCAGAGTCTTCATAGACAAGAGGACCCAGCTGACCGTGCGCCCTTGGCCGGGGCCCCGTGGTGAGCTGGCTGGTCCAGAAGGTGCTGACATACAGCCCTGTCAGCAAAGGGCCCTGTGTCCATCCTTCTGATGCTCATCAGACGGTCTGCCTGTGGGTGGGTGGCCTCAGGGAACCTGCATGGCCTCCTAGGACCTGACGATCAGCTTGGCCTTATTTTAGGAGGCCCTGGGAATGGCTGGAGGCCAGGTCAGCACCCAGACACTGTCAGGCATTTCGAGGCCCAGAGGCCTGGGCTGCTGAGAGGAGAGCAGATGACCTTATTCAAGCTCCTCAGGGATGACCTGGGGCACTGCTACCCTGTTAACTAGGACGTGGAGGAAAGTGCACTGGGTCTCAGTGAGGAGCTGAGACCTTCAAGCCATTTTGTTCACCATGTGATGGGTGCTGGCAGGGAAGGCTCGGTGCCAGCAGGCACAGAGGTGAGGGCTGCAGTGACCAGGCGAGGGGACCCCGACCCTCGGGCCCACGCGTCAACAGCACACGTTCACAGCCGTTTTCTCCTGAACAGTTTTTGCTCCGTTCCTTCTTCCCCCTCCCTTTTCCTTTAAGAGATTCATTTCAAGCGAAGGCACAGAAGTATTGGCCAGCCTGCCATTTGTGCTGTGCCTCGGGCTCCCCTCACATCTGTCTGACTTTGGTGAACAGGGAGTGGACAGGCCTCACAACTTACGATAGCCTTACTCCAAACAACAGAAGCACATCAGAGTTCCACAGAACCCCAGAGGAGACCCCAACTCCACCTGCTTCCACGCCTCCCCAGACCTTCCTTGTGGGTCACCCTCTGAAACAGTTGTCCCTGGCCAGCCTGTGTCCCCACTGCCTGTCATCTCTGGTGCACACCATGCTTCCCCAAAAGAGGACGTGTAAGCATCCTCTGTGCAAGTCCACTGGCCTCCAGCATGCCCCCCAAACCACTGGTTCTCTAACTGGGGCTCTGATCTGCCTGAAAGTTTTGTTGGTTTTGTGGGGAGAAAATGAATTTCCTCCTTTTGGTATCTTCAGGATAGTCCATCTGCTAAGGTTCAGGCTGGCCTGGCCTTGCCTTCTGGTCTGGAGAGCCGGCTTCATGAGCCCTAGTGGGGTCTCCTGCCCTGAGGCACTGGCTGCACCCTTTCCTCTTCCTTAGACCCCTCCTACTCTGTGGCCTTCAAGATTTTTCTGCCACTTAATGTTTTTCCTGTTTGAAGGAGCTGTGATGTTATGGGGGCCCCTTGGGGGCTTTACCCCGACCACCCTTGACAGAGGGAACAGAGCTGCTCCCAGGGGCCCTCACCGGAGGCGGTAGCAGGCAAATCTGGTCATCACGCACTTTGCTTTCTTACCTGGTGTCTCCTCAGAGACACCAGTGATTCTCCACAAATTCTGTGGAGGCTGCTCCCGTGGAGTTGGGCATTTAGTGGGTTCTACCAGTCAGAATCTCTGTGGGGTGATCCCTGGTCTCCATCAGTATGAACAAAGGGCGCCAGTAAGGTGACACTCAGCTCGGTGTCTCCACAACCTAGTTCATTTGGGGTACACGATGGACTTTAGAAGGGGAAATGCCCCTTTCAAAAAATGAAGCCCAGATACCACACTTGGTCGGCACCCCATATCTGACGAGTGCGGGAGGGTCTCGTGCTCAACGAAACAACCCATTGCCAGTGGCTCCTGGGTTGCTGTTTGAGCAGAGTCCTCCCTAGAGGTCTGTTTTGCCGCTGCCCAGCTGTGCAGACCCCATGAGGCCAGCTCCTCAGCCCCAGGCTGCCTCTGAAGGCTGCTGGCTGAGGGGGCTCTGCCCTTCCCCCAGGAACACCCTCACCTGCCAGGTGGGCACCCCCCACCTGAAGGGCCCTGTGAGCTCTGGCTCGCATGTGGATGGCCTTGCTGCTGCAGTGCCCAGCAAGTGACCACTAGACTGTGCCCCCCAAATCCCGGCAGAGCCACTGACGCCACAGAAACTGTAACTGGGCTCCACAGCTGTGGCTCGCTACCGTAGCACCTCCCTTTCTCCGGTCTTTCTCACCACTTGTCCAGCTCCCTCCCTCCAGCTTCCCAGGCTGGAGCCTATTCATGTTCAAAGGTCATCGAAAATTCGGACTTGGGGTCAGTGTGACCCACAGGCTGCTGCTCTGAGCTCTGATCCCTGTGGCCACCCAGGGAGGAGGCCTCCCCTTTAAAAAGGACTAGTGGAGTAGAGACATCTGCTGAAAATGGTGGGAGGGTGACGGGGGCAGAGCCAGGGCCTGAGCCCAAGGTCCAGGGCCCATTCTGGGACCACTGTTGCTTGGTTCCACTGTGGGGGGAGCTCCCAGGAGCTTCCAGCATGCGTGGGCAATCCCTTCATGCTGTGGCTGCCCTTCTGCACACACACTGTTGCACCATCTCATGCTTCCAGGATCTTAGGCTTAGACACGTCTCCGTTTGGCAGAGGAGGGACAGGTTTAGCAAGAAGCTGCCTAAATCACTAAGTTGCGGGGGAAGCGTCTTGATTCAGCCTGCTTGCTCCTCAGCCTGCTTCCCATTTTTAATAATTTTTTTTAAGGAAAGGTGCAGGCAGGAAGACAGGAGGAAGCAGCATTCTATTTTATTTTTATTTAGTTGTTCACACTGATTATTTCCTCCCACACCTGGGACTTAACCCCAGGCATATGTGGGCTGTGCCCCCTTGGAGGTGATTGATCTAACTGCTGCTCCACCTCATGTCTTTAACCAGTCATTCCTTCCAAATCTATGGGACCATGTGGGGGGCTGAGGTGCATGGCACCTAGGAGAGCTTCCTGACTGCAGATGGCACTTTCATTTCTGTCTTCTCTGAGTGGCCCTTACTGACCTGGCCTCCTGACTCTCCAGGGTCTCTGTAGCACCCCTCCTTCCAGAGCTTTCTCTGCTGGCTGTCTGGCTCCTCCTGCTCACCATCCTTCTCCTCTCAGCACAGGCTCTGCAGGTTTCCCGGTGGGGTGGTTCATTTCCAGCTGCGATTCTGGCTGTCCCCCATGCAAGGTTCCTGCCCATGCATCTCCAATGTCCCTTCCTCCAGACTTCAGGTCAGACCACTGCATTCAGTGTCCAAGGCTCCTGTGTCCCTGCACCTCCCCAGCACAGCCCTGCCCTACTTCTCTCCCTGCAGCATCATCCCCATGGTCTGTGATCATTTGCCAATGAGTATAAAACTATTGTCTGCTGCCTGGCAGGTCTGTGAGCTCTGGGAAGGCCAGGGCCCTGTTAGCCTCTGTCTCCAGGATCTGAACCAGCAGGCAGAGCAGACATCAGTAAGTCTGCTGAATGGATAAAGAACTATTCATACCACTCCCTCCAAATACACCTGTTCCCTTCCTACTGCATCATCACCATTATCCCAGCACCCATCTGAAAGTCATGGGCAACTCTACCTCCTTGTTTATCTTGCTTACACCATTCATCCCCAAATCATCTCCACAGTCCTCTGAACTCAGGCTATCCTTCCCGCCTTCAGCTGGCATGTAACAGGGTGAAGACAGACCCTTCTTCACAGAAGGTCCCTCCTCCGCTCAGAATCCCTTCTCCTCCTGGTGGCTACTCACCCCCCCCAGTCAGAAATTTCCATCATTTGCCAAAAGAGATCGGAACTCTCTGACTTTCAGTATTTTTGACACTTAGATCCTGACACACGATTTTAGCTTTAGTCCCCGTTCCTTCAAGCACACCCATGTGCAGGATGGGGGTTTGACCAGGAAGTGCACATGACCGCTCCCTGCTCCCACAGCTAGAAACTCAGTGGAGAGGCATGAATTGACGCCACCACATTCTAGGCACGGCTGCTGGGCGTGTCATGGGGGTCACTGTGGGAAGGACGTTGGTTTAAAAGCCGGGCCAGAGAGCAGTGTCAGCCTCAATTCGTCTGTCTCTCCAGCAGATCATCCTGACGGTCCCTCCCTTGCTCTGGCTGGGTTCCATTCCATCAGGAAAGGGTTTGACTGCTTTTGGAAAGGTGACAAGAACTTGCTGGGAGCTGGGCAGGTGCTGGGAGGGAGGACCACCTCTCTCCTGAGAGGACCAGAGCTGACAGGAATAAAGAACAGGGACTTGGAAGAAAGGATCTGCCCGATGTGGTTTAACACTGGTCTGCACACAAAGGTGTAACCTCTCCATCAACCCCTTTGAAACAAGAAACAGCTTATCTGCTATGTGAAGTGGGAATGGAAGATGGACAGGATTGCCCTGTGGCCTGCGGAGAGAGTGGGAGACCCTCAGTACCTGGGGACAGGAATTCAAGCAGATGAAAGAAATAGAAACAATGTCCTTAGTAGGCTAGAGGGTCAGGAAACATCCATGTGGTTAAGACTTTCAGTGCTCAGGACAGCAGAAGGTAGCAGGTGAGCCAGAAACTTCAGTTTCTGGGACATGACCACTGGTGGTCATCAGAAGGGATCAGCAGGGATCAAAGGAAGAGAGGCAGGCACCACCCTCTTTGTGGGACAGACTGAGCAGAGCAGAAGCACAAGCCAGTCCTTCGGGAATGCCCCTCTCCACCAGCCCTGCCAACATGGCACCATCCTCGAGAACCAGCTTAGAATTCACCTCCTTCCAGAGCATGCCAGTCCTCTGATTCGTGTTCCTTTGATCCCGGGAGCCGTGTGCTCGTCTCCCCACATGGCCTGGATGCACAGGTGTTTTCACCTGCAGCCCCTGCGCAGTGGGGGTGAGGGGTGGGTATGGTCTGCCTTCAATGCCCAGTCCACCCACAGCCTACAGTTGGCCCTGAAGATTGTCTCACAGATGGAATGCCTGTACTTCCTTGTTTCCCCACCTGGACTGAGAACAGCCCAGAGATTTGTAATGCGGGCAACGGGTCATCACATCTCTTTTCAGGATGTCCCCAAGGCTGTCTCATTGCATGCTTGTGAGGATGAGTTTCTGTAAATGAAGTCTCCTGTCTCCAACACATGTTCATGTTTCAGATCTACTTTGACCTGAAGAAGCCCTCCGTCTCCAACTTTTTGCTTCCTGAGTTGCTTACGCATCCAAAGCTGCCTGTGGAGTCATGCCCCCAGCCCCTACCCCAGAGGGTTTGGAGGGTTCCTTTCACATCATGGGGTGGTGTCATGGGTGACGGCTTCATTTTGTAACCAGCCCTACAGTGTCACCAAGTTGACGTGAGAAAATCAGAAAACGTCAGCTGGGCTGCACCCTTACTACTACTTGCTATTGTAGTAAAGGGATATTTTGAGCACAAGAATATACAATTAGGTACATCCTGGCTGAGAGGTTTACTTTGCCAGTCACAGTCCACATACACCCCCAAAGTTTGAGTTTGTGATCTGGAGCCCAGGGGGAATAACCAAGATGAACAGCTAAATAAATAATATGCTTAAAAAGCAAACAAACAAAGAAATATACAATGACATTTTCCTCCCCGTAAGGAAAAGTACAGCTTGGCGGACCTGTTTTGCAAAGGGAATTGTTAGCTCCGTTTGCTTCCCAACATTTTATAGGCAGGTTAGCTGGTGACCACTTCCAAATAAAGAACCATTGTAACTATTAGCGATTTTAAATGAAATCATCTTTCTGAGCTGTGTTTTATTGGTCTGAGTGTAAACACACCGTGGTGATCACAGGCCTGTTGTCTCCTTAGGTAATTTTTCTGCTGGCCATCACAGGGGCCTTGCTGATAAACGATCTAAATCACGAACAGTCCTCCCCGTAGGTGCTGTGCTGAATTTATTGCCCTCGGTTGCCAGATAGAATGACTATAAAGGCACCTATATACAGACTCCCAAATACAAAGAACATGAGCTCATTTTTCAGGTAAGTTTGAAAACTATAATGACAATTCTTATTTTTTAAGAAGGTGTTAGTGTAGAAGACTGAACACCACCGTCCAAAATCACTTGTCCTAAGGTTGGGCATAGGATGCAGGAGGCAAGCGTGAACCCTTTCTAGCCACTGAGGTCCTGCTTTAGAGTAACAATGGGATAGTCTCAGGAAAGAAACTTGGGTGTCAGGAAGAAACCAGCCTATTGCTCTGTGGGTTTTGTGTTGTCTGACTGGGACAAACCTCCATCCTTATATCAAGTATGTGCCGTTTACTCTTCTTAAGAGACGGTAAAACTCAGCAGTTAATTTGGGAGGTCAGATTATCTGATAATTTTTCAGTCTTTGAGTTTAACAGAGCGTACATATGCCAACAATACTAAAAATGTAACATTGCATACCAAGCTTTTAAGAGAGCACTTTTAATGATACATTTAATTTTCCTAATATATTTTACATTTTCTAATAATCCCATTAAACTAAGGTTCCTAGAAGAACCAAAACCCTCTATTATTATTACACCTTGTAACATGAAAGCACATTACACAAGGTACCAATGCAACAGATCCGACTGTTCTGCCCTAATTACTACATCATTTTTATGTGCAAGCCAAAGGGCATTTGTCCCCTTTTGCTACAGTCCAACTCATTCTCCAACAAAAGGCCAGTTAGGCCAGATGATTCGTTCTAAACCATCTTTCCTTTATTTTTGAAGAAAAGTTTATTGCCTCCTCTCTAATAAAGACATTTTTACTGTGCTTCAAAGTTAGCCCGTAGATTTCCTGGCCCTAACAGCCCTGAAAGGCGTCCTGACATGTCTCATTTCTTTATGTGGGTGACTGGTTCCTGGTTTCTAAATTCATCTTTCAGAAAACCCTAAAAGAGTGGGGTGGAACTTTGCAGCCTGTCTCCTGCCCAGTGACTCTATTCCTTGCCTTCCAGAAATGCTCCTAAGTCATTGCTGGGCCATGTGACCATGGCCTCCGTTTCCTCAGCGGTGAAGGGGTAGAGCCGGCTTCACTGCTTGCAGCTCTGAGACCGTGGCCTTTGCCTTTCCTTGTCTCATGACAGGGTTGCTGTCAACAGCTGCACTTGTGGCATAAAGGGTTTGTATTGTCAAGGCAGCCACAAGCGGAGAGAAGACGGAAAGGATTAACTTTTGCACAAGGCCTTGACAACTCTCTTCTGACAGCATTCCTAAGGATCAAACTCCATGCCAAGAAGAAAACAATCAGGAATGACACATGAATTTCTCTTTAGAAATGGGAAGAGGCATCTCTTCCAGTGCCCATCAGATGGCTTTCCCAGGGGCTTCTACTTAAAAAGATGCCAGACGTGCCGCAGCCCCGGGGCGGGGGTCGCCAAGGCAGTCTCAGCAATTCTTAGTCACCAAGTGGAATAGAAGAGTCAGGCACAGAGGGGATCCCCCTGCTCACTCCTACTGTCTGCCAGTAAACAAGCAAATGTTTTAAAGACTGAAAACAAAGGAAGGAATGAAACAGAAAATGCCCCTCCTGCACATCCTGGGACAAAACGGGGCAGGCACTCCTCAGACACGCACTTCCCGGGTCCTTTCCTAAATAACACACTGACAGGGCGCACTCCCCTCCGATCTGATGGCAGGGGCCTGCTGCGGCATGCAGGCAGCGCCCACTCACCCTGCGCCTGCTGCCGTCTCCGCTCACACCTGTCCTGCAGGTTGGGAGCACTCAGTGATGAGTTCAAAAAGTCAGGCTGCGCTCTGGAGCGTGCTGGAGCTTCTTCTGCACACTCGTTCTAGGATTTGCTTTCCTATCTTTCCAGGCCACAGACAAAAGATGTTCTCCTGGATGCCTTTCTAAGGTGCCCCTGAACCTTAATTTCCTGTGTCACCAAGGTCCCAACCCTGGTGCGTGTACATGCCCTTATGTAAGAGAAGCTGGGGTTATCTATGATGCGGCAAGGACCCACCTGGATACCTGTCCAGGAACACGGAGTCTGGATGTGGCTGAGGCTACACTTGCTACCTGGCCGGGGGATGTGGATGTGGCTGCAGATGTGTCTCATAGGTATGACAGACCTCTTTGCACCTGCTCACTTATCTCTGGTGGAAGCTAACATGGCCCCTCACAGAGCTGGGGGCGGGATGAGATGAGGACTGTGGGAAGGTGCGCAGACCTGGGCGCCTCACAGTGGCCATGTTCCCTTGTCCCTCCCGTCCTTCCTGTTAAACACAGAGTGGAGCAGGTGTGTGTTAGCAAGAAAACCTGTTAGCTCCAAATACTGCATTACTGGCTGTCTCCCCACTGCACTTGCTGGGGACCCAACATCTCTTGTCTGGTGTTTTCTTTCCTGAGGGAGAAATGGAGCTCAGAGACACTCTCTAAGAAGATGCCCTTAGTAAACTGGACAATGTTTGTGAAGTTCAGACAGTGGTCGTTTCCTTCTGTTATAGCTAAATATGTCCTTTCTCTGCTTGTGGGATGGCCACCGCGCACACACACACACACACACACACACACACACACACACACACACACACACACACACACACAGCTGTCTGGGTCTCCTGCCCTTCACTGGTCACCTATTCCCCGCCCCGCAGCCCCCATCTTTCAGGCTCACTCACTTTTTACTTTACCCGCCAGGCTACCTCTCATCCTTCAGCTCACAGACCACTGGATCCCATCTTTCCCACCTCTTTCCTTGGTCTTGTGTCCCTGACATCCATCAGACAGGCCTTCCTCCTCCAACCCCATGGTGTCACCCCGATGCTCTCACCTGGCGTCACTTCTCATCTATGTCTGTAACTCGTTTGTATAATTTGTCTTTATCATTCAAATTGGATTATAAGCTACTTTAGGAGAAAGACTAAATTTTTCTTTTCTCCATGACCAAAGGTGGTGCCATGCTTATAACGGGCCTTCAAAACCAGTGCACAAGATAAAAACACATGGAAGACACCTATGTTCATGGATTGGCAGAGATAATATTGTTAAAATGACAATGAAAGATACACTTTCAGTGCAATCCCTATCAAAACCCTAATGGAGTTATTTTGCAGAACTAGAAATCCACCCTAAAATTCATACAGAATAACGAGGGACTGGGAAAAGACAAAAGAAACTTGAAATAAAGTTGGAAACTTTCAAAATTGATTCCTAAGTTATGGTAATCAAACCAATGTGGTATGACCGAAAAGATAAATGAATAAAACAATGGAATAGAATAGAAATCCCAGAAATAAACCACTTATGTGGTCAGATCATTTTCAGTAAGGATACAAAAAGTATTCAATGGGGGAAAGGACTCTTCTTTCACGACATAAATAAAAATCAACCCAAAGTGGATCTAAGACCTAAATATGAGCTAACATTATAAAACTTTTGGAAGATAACAGAGAGGAGAAGTTTTATGACACTGGAGCTGGCAATGTTTTTTTTTTTTTTTTTTTTGGCTATGGCACCAAAATACAGACAATAAAGGTAAAAATAAAGTGAACAATAGCCAAATAAAAAAACCTACTAAAGCTCTGTGTATCAACAGTCACAGTGAACAGAGTGAAAGGCAAGCTACAGAAAGGAGGAAATATTTACGAATCACCTGTCAGACAAGGGGTTACTATAGAGAAGGTGTAAGAAACAAATACAACCCCGCACCAACAGAACAAACAACCTGATTGAAAAATAGGCAAAGAACTTGTATGGACATTTCTTCAAAGAAGAAATACAAGTAGCAAAAAGCAAGTGAATAGATGTGCAGTATGTCAGTAGTCATTAGGAAAATGCAAATAAAAACTAACAAGGGAATACCTCACAATCATCAGGATGGTTACCATGTAGACAAACTGCAACAAAGCAACAACCAGAAGATAACAAGTACCTATGAGGATGCCTGTGGAGAAACTGGAACTCTTGGGTACCCTTAAGTGTAAAATAGTGCAGCTACTATGGAAAATAGTATGGAGGTTCCCCAAAAAATTAAAAATAGAATATATGATCCAGCAACTTGACTTGAGCACATATCCAAAAAAACTGAAGGCAAGGTCTCAGAGATATGGGTAAACCCATGTGTACAGGAGCATTAATTCAGAATAGATCAAAGTAGGGGCAATTCAGTGTAAACAGAGATGGGTGGTGGCAAACTTCATGGCGATTTGCAATGATGCACACTTTAAACCTTCATGTTACGATGCAGTATTTCTTCAGTAACATTCTAAAAAGATGGACATATAACACAACACACTCCACACGTATTAGTCTGCCTTAACGAGGAAGGCAATTCTGATGCAGGCTTTAATGTGGATGAAACTTGAGGACATTCTACTCAGTAAAATATACTTCAGCCACAACGAAGACAGCTGTTACATGATTCTACTTCCGTGAGGCACCCGGAGGAGCCAGGATTCACAGAGAGAAAGCAGAAAGGTGCTTGCCAGGAACTGAGGGAGGAAGGACTGGGGAGTGGGTTTAATGGGGCAGAGTTTCAGTTTTGCGAGATGAAAGCATTCTGGAGGTGGATGGCGCTCACGGTTACACAATAACGAGAATTAATGCCACTGAAGGGCACACTTGAAGATGGTTAACGTGGCACCTTTTTTTTTTCTAGGTCTGACACTCTTGACTACCAGTATTTTCTATAAATGGAAGACACAGAAAACGAACAATATGGATCAGCATCCAACACTGACAAAACATGGTGCTGAGGAAAATTCAACAGAATAAGAGGGCCTCCGTTTCTTTGAGAAAGTGCCAGGGAATTTACATAGTGGGGATCTTTTATTCACATTATAAAATGGACTCTCTCCTGACTCAGAGTCTAAAATATGCCCACTCAAACTGGTACCTTATATCTGATGCACCCCCTACCAGTGGGCTGTGGAAACACCCAGGAGACAATGTGTGGGGAAGGAGAGCTCTGATCATTTCTAGGGAGATTCCTTCCCGCCTCAGGACCACACACCTGTGTTTCACACACCTGTTTCTACCTTCCAGAAGTGCCTGGCAGCAGTGAATCCCTCAGGCTCAGCATAGCGGTGCAAGAAGTAAATGACTAACGTGGCACATTTTATATGATGTATATTTTACCACAAAAAGGAATACTCAATTATTACTACACTGAATCACCAATTTTCCTCTATCTTTTTAAGCAAGTGTCTTTCAGGGGTATCTGAATCTTAATTCTTGTATCATTACCACCTGGCTGGTTACATCAGGGTTGTGCTTTAACAACAATAACAACAACAAAAAAAAAACGTGTAGGAATGAATTAATGGGGGTCTGATAATTTTCTTAAACTTCTAAAACTACTCATTCAATGATTTCATGTTCAAATGATCTATATGTACAGATACACACTTTTTTAAAGTGAAGAATTGTCCAATTTATGTAAAATCTTTACATTTTTTTGTCTAGCTTGGGAGTCTTTACCATATTTAACACAACTGGAAAGTATAGTACATGTCTGGTCCATGAATCCTGGACCCAGAATGAGCAATTCAGAGCTTTTATTTGGCCATGGTGTCTGCTGCTGTGTAAGAGGTACCTCCCTAGGAATCAGGGTTGTGTTAATGTCAACAAGCCAATATCCAGTGTACCTGAGTCTTGGAGCACACAGGTCACACAGGTACTGAGAAGTGGCCAGACACGGGATTTCTGTCTCCATGACCCCAGTTATATGACAACATCTGCTACATCCAACAGATGGTCCCTCTTTTTCATTTACTTGTGTGAGTTAAGTATCTTAACTAAAAGGTTAATTTTCCAACAAGATAGGCCAATTTTTCAGATAAGGCTAATTAAAATTAATGCCTTTGAGTCTGTGCTATCCTGAAGTCTGAGCCTGGCAATGTCCTCACACTGTCACTGGACACTCGGTTTGTCTTGAGCCTCAACTGAAGCCTGTGTAGGTCCAGAATGGGGTGCGAGGGGGGAGGTGACACTCAGCCAAGTTTCACCGCCTAAGTCACAACCTGAAATACTCAGTGGGACCTGGATGGAGGATTTTTTGGTGAACAAGGAAACAATTTATTCATTTTAGAAAAACGTTTTTGCCCTATTCTGGTCCTTTACCCCCACCCAGGCAGACCCACCCCAGAGGTTACAGTTTCGGGCTCCCCGGAGCTGACGTCTGAGAGCTCTGTGACGGCATGGCATTTGGAGGGGACTTCTGAGGGCAAAGAGCAGATGTGCATGTGCCCATGGCTCCTTCCCTCCAACACCCGAAACCCCAATGCAACACTACAAACCTACATGGCTCTAGAGGGGCTGAGGGCTCACCCTGTCTGTCACTAGGAGAGTCTGCAAATTATGTTTCCAGGGGACAAGGGAGACATTCAGGAGACCATCACAGGACTTCAGAGGGAAACTGGTGGGTGAGGGACAGCATAGGCTGTGTCACTAGGGCGCAAGTTGTCCAGGAGGCATGTCACCAGACCCACTGTCTCTCTAGCCTACTTCACTGTTGTCACATCTAACACTGCACTAGGCTGATCACAGAGAAACTCTTGGGTGTGTGTGAAATCCTGATGCTGTAGCCCAGGGTTCATCACAGCACTGCAAGAGACTTGAACATGCTGGCCAACAGTTAGGTGTTGCAGAGATGGACATGGAGACATGGCCTTGACTCCTGGGCATAGAGTGTGTCCCAGCTGGTGGTGGTCCCGTGAGCCCAAGCCCATCACCACCCAGCGGGCACTGGACTCATCTCCCAGCCACGGGGTGTCCTTTGGGGATGGGATACCCCAGAGGGTGTGCTCTGCCTTAGTTGGGTCATGACTCCCAGGGCCATGGTGGGGATTGTGGACATATGACTAGGATGCCAGCAGATTCCTGGAGAGCAGGAGGCCAGATGGTGACCCTTGTGCTGAAGGGAGGCAGGCTGGCAGGCACCCATGGGGCCAGCTGGGACGTGCTGTGCACTGGGGACAAGCTGCAGGACACAGTGGGTGTCACAAAAGCCAGGTCAGCAGTTTATGACTGTGACAGTAACCTGACTACAATAAAAGCATCCATTTTCTGCATTATTTTACAACATCGACTGCAAAGAGAACTCACTCAGCACATCGACACCCCTGAGCTAAAAACAGATGGGGGCACTTCTGATCCTTGTCACATTCTCTTGCTCCCCGAGTGACACCAGATCTGTCTGGGTCTCAGGCGCAGCAACCTGGCTGCTTGAAGCCTCCTGTCTCTGTGGAAGCCGGGCAGCTCTGTGCTCATCCCTCCCACACGTACTCTCTTCCTGAGAGGTAAGTGAAATTAGCTTTCATTCATTTTCTTACCCCTTGAAACAGAGACTGCAAGTCAAGAACCCACATGTTAATACTAAGTGAAATTCCTTCCCACCCAAGCCTGGGGCCTGTGGTATGCAGGCCCAAGAGGAAGTTGGCTGCTCTCTGCACAGTGCTGGGGCCCATAGATCTAGAACCTTTTCACAGAACAACTAGAGGCTAGGATTGGAAAAGGTATGTGTTAACTCAGGGATACCCAAATGACTGGGGTGTCTTCAATTTAATGATCCCTCCTGAACGGACCATAAAAAGAGCTGTCGCTCATACTGAAGGTCTTCGTGGGGATAAAAGGGAAATATTCTGTCATTTCTTCTCTAAGGTACACGCTACAACTTCACTGTTTCGAAGCTGAGCCCACCATCTGCGAAATCTTTCATTTACAGCGAGGAACACAGTCTATGCCTCTAGGTCTGCTGACCCCTGGCCTCACCTCACAGGCACCCCCTCAGGGCCTGGAGATGCAGTCTTCTGTGAGGTGGGACTCACAGGCATTGAAGGGAGGTAGGAGACTCACGCTCCATCTTTTTGCAAAGCTTGACCAACTTTGCAATATACTCAGGCACAGCCAGTCTACGCATCATGAAGAAAAGAGCAGTTCCTTTGACTGAGAGCAAGATTTTAAATGTCAAGACATACATTTACAATTTCTCACCTCAAAACATAGCATGTGAATACATAAAGCACCTGAGAGATCAGTTAGCTCACATTTTCTCGTACAGACCATGCACGGAGGCCCCAACCCTGGAGTCGAGGAAATCCACCCCGACACGGGTTCTAGAACATCTTTACCCGAGGTCCCAGGGGAGGGGAAGCATGCGTCTCAGGAAGCGCTGGTGCCTCTCACACTGAGTCTCAGGGTTCTAGTGGCCTGGTTGTGGGTGGACGAGAGGCCACAACAGAACAGGGGTGGTGCCGAAGAGGACGAGGATGGCAGGTGGTGACAGAAAACACCACAGCAGAACCAGAGGACAAGTGTCACTGAGGTGGTGTTGAAACAGAATCTATCCTTCCATGTGCCCAAGCCCACTCAAGGTTCTGGTCACAGTGAACGTACTTATGGTGACAGTCACACTCGGGCTCCTCACAGCAACCTTTCGAGTCTTCAAGGACACTCGGCCATTTGAACGGACTTCGTAATTCAGGAAGCCCGGTGCCAGGACTGTGATTGTATTCTCCTTTTCTTTTTGAACAGTAACACCCGTTTCAGAGCTAGTTAAGATGTATTAGCCTGAAATGGAGTTGCCTGCAAGTCGGGGTCTCCTAAAGGAGCACACTCATCACATCCAGGTATAGCCATGGGAAGACAGGTGCAGCCGCCCGTCCACCTGCTGGTTCTATTAAAAGGGACCTTAGTGGACTAGAATCACTTTCTAAGGTGAAGCCTGGGACTTGGGCTGCAGGCGTTCGAACATGTGAATTGAGTGAATTCTTTGTATGGCACTTTGAAGAGTGGAGGTCAGAGTGATTAGGTTCCTCACTCCCAACGTCTGAAGAAACGACAGACTACCCAGAACAAGTCATTTCTGCATTCTAAAACATGAAGACCGGACAAAGCATGTCTTTCTCCTTGAGGGCTGAAGAGTGAAAGAGTGCAAAGGGGCTGTCAAGGGGCACATGTGCTCACTGCTATCACCTATGGGGACGTGTCTGCTCTGTCACTTCCTCCAGGAGCCAGGGGAGAGCCACATGGGGTACATTCTTTCTGTTCTGATCACTGGCTGCCTTGTCCCTGAATTTGCCTCCCTGTTGAGTGTGTGAGACCCACTAATCCACATCACAGCAGATGGTGGCGTGCCTAC
Source organism: Solenodon paradoxus (assembly GCA_004363575.1). Taxonomy (NCBI): domain Eukaryota; kingdom Metazoa; phylum Chordata; class Mammalia; order Eulipotyphla; family Solenodontidae; genus Solenodon; species Solenodon paradoxus. The sequence continues at coordinate 35,923 of RJWH01002204.1, forward strand.
AACCCACGTCCTGCTACAGAGAGACAGGGCCACCCAAGAGGGGTGACAAGAGCCCGTGTGCACAGCACCTGGAATCTCTGTGAGAACTGCCTGGGAGACAAATCTGTTAGGGATTCCCATTCTTTTCAGCATGGGCCAATGACTTATACATAAATCTGCCAGTTGCACCATGACCTCCATTTTCTCCATCTTGACCTTGGGAGATGGCCTGAGGAGATGTGCGTTCCAGCCAGCACTTTTCAATCTCCATGAGCAGCCCACTCACAAGATGAAGGCAATTACCAGGAGTCCCATCTGCAGCGCACACCACAATGCAGTTCTCCTGGCTTCTGGAAAATTGCTAGGGAGCCCTGTGGCAGGCCGAGGTTTGGGCCCTGGCCTCACCGACATCTTTTTCAAATTAGAAATCCATTTGGGTTCAATTCTCCCAAGTTGTGCCTTAGCTCCCCAAATGGCTGGCAAGCAGGTGCTACTAGAATCTAGTCGTAACGAGTGAGTGGTGACCCAGGCACCTGGACAGCCCTATAATCAGCAGGGACTATCATCAGAACGCTGAACCACATAAGCAGCCTGCGTCTTCAAAGCACCTGACCAACATCCATTAATTAATATACACTGCACCCCTGTGATGTACTTAAGCATTATTATCTCCACTTGACATAGAAGGAAACAGGTTAAGTGGCTTCCTGGAGGCCACACAAGCGGCCCAGACTTGGCCTGGGAGCATGAATCAGAAGCGCCCGACCCCGGCTCGGGCTCAGGTGCGCCAGGGCCCCACAGGACAGTGGTGGAAGCCCCCGACCATGCCTGCAGTTGCAGACCCACTGACAAGCCCGCAGGGAGCTTGGCTGTATGCCTGGCCCTGTCCCACAACAGGGTGACGCAGCTCCCTGAATACTTTCCAAACTTGGGTGCGGGGTGGAGAGGGAGAGGAGGGAGGGGAGACACTGACACTAACAGGTGTGGCTGGAACAGCACTCTGGCCACCAGGTGGGAGAGTCAGATGTCGCATCTAAAGGCAGGTGGCTGAGGGAGGAGAACATGGAGGAAAGGAGAGATGGGGAGGTCTGGGGAGCAGGGATGTCCCCTGGGAAGTGGGGGCAGGGGCAGTGGGGATGAAATGTATGAAGTGACTGGCGCAGGGAGAGGGGAAGCACGAGGTGGAAGGGATGGCGCTGGGACATAGCACGCGGGCTTGCACATCCTGGGTGCCTGCTATCTGTGTCTACTATTCAGTCCTCAAGTCACCGGTACGTGGTGGTCACCACTTTGTTTTTATCCCCGTTTTAGGAACAGGAAAGTGGGATCCCAGTTGTTTTCAGGTGGAGGGAGAATTCAAACCTGGGTCTGATGACCATGGTCATCCCGCACCAACCAACAACAACACAGGGAAGAAGCAGGCACGTGACCACTCAGAAGGGAAAGGGGCTCTGGGAGGAAAGGGAAGGTATGGATCTGGGAGTGGTCATAGGATGCGGGCGGCATAGCACCGGGGTTCACGTGGATCCCGGGTGGAACGGTGGGTGTGAGCCCCCACCCCCAGGAAGCAGCTGGCCTTAGTGCAGCCTCAGTGGGGGGACAGGCCCCAGGGATGGACAGGCGAGGTCTACATGCAGGGTCTCTCAACTGCACATTCTTGGGACTCCAGCAAACTCTTGTGGGTGACACTGGACACGGAAGGTGGAACCTTCAAGTGGGCCATCAGCAGGCTACAGTATCAGTACTCTCTATACTAAGGCCAAAGACAATACCTTGATCTTCTTAAAAAAAAGAATGAATTAAAGTAGTTACTCCCGAATGTTCTCAGGTTTGGTTGGACTTGCAAATTTGGGGATCTCAGAGCAGCATTCTGTGCTCTCCTGCCTGGCTGCCCAGGGCAGTGGCCAGGAGAGCTTCTGTGGGGGTGGGCGAGGGTTTGAATGAGAGGATTCAGAGGCAAAACTTGCACCGTCTGCAAGGTCTCAAAACCATTGTCAGGTTGAAGACACAGGTTTCCATTCATTTATTTTACCAAAGTGTACTGTTTCTTTCTGATCTTGTAGGAGAACCTTTCAAATATGACGCCTCCTCCTCTGATCTCCTTTGGGGAAATGCAAGAGCTAAAGTAGTCGTTCTTATTTCAAAAGCCTCACTGCTCACATTGGTATTTATAACCAGAATCTAACGTCTCTTAGCATCTGTGGCTTTTCAGGAGTGTTGTTGGGAGAGGTTGGGATGAGGAACTACACTTGGCCATCTTAGTCATCTTTGTTGGGCTCACTGGGTGAGGACAGGTGTGGAAACCAATGCAGGTGGGATGCGGAGAGAGCTGAGAAGTGGTAGTGTGTCCTGGTACAAACCCAGCCTTGTCTCAACTGTGAGGCCCTTCACCAAAGCTCTCCACATTGCCTCCTGTTCTGATATATTTAATGGACTCCCTCCAATGTTCCTGGGAGGAATTTTAACTACAATGGCTTCTAGAACATAGAATACCTGTGACGCCTCCGTGTCTTCACCCTTATCCCTTATAGTGTTCTCTCTGCAGCAGCCAAAGGGATGTGTTCATGAGGGCCAGCCACACCCCCATCTCAGCCATGAGAACCCCCAAACTCCAACCATGGCCTGCAGTGCCAGACCCATAGCTCTTTCCCTTTCTCTCCTCCAGCTCTTGCTTTTTCTGCAGCTGCCCCAGGGCCTTTGCACTGGTGGCATGCATCTGACTGAGCCTGCCCTTCCTTTAGAACTCTGACCAGCTCTCCTTATTAGGAAAGCCTTCCTTGATGACCATTTATCCTACTTTATTTTCCTTCATAACACATATCTCCCCTGACAGGTTCATTTATTGGTGGTCTGTGCCCTCCTGTAGAGAACATAAATACCCTGCAAGTAGTGACTTTGCACCCTAGGGCTGAGAACACAGCTTGACATACAGTGAGCACTCAGGGAATTTTTGCTGGATAAATGCTCAATACTTACATGTGCCACCTATTTATCATCTCTTTACAATTACTAGGCTAAAATTGCTTACAGTAAAAAATAAAAACAGAGTTTTTACTTCGGGGATTGTCCTTATCAAGTTAATTCTGAAATGTTACCATTCCTATCCCAAAGCACCAACTTCGAATCTTATTTTTAAGATCAAGAACCTGCTCTTCAGTTACCCGAATCTTGTAATAAATAGCCTTTGGCTGTATCCGAGAGATGCCTGTTGCCCACAGAGATTTTGGAATCATCCACGCGTTTCTTGGTCCCTGCTACCCCGGCCTCACCTGCCAGGGCCCCCACGCCCCACAGTCTGTGTCAGCAAGTGATGTTGGGGCACAATCACTGCAGATAGGGATTTCCTTCTCCAGTGGGAAGGAGTCATTTCTCCTTATAGGTTGAACAAGTGTCCGGCTCTCCTTAGAATTCCCTCCAGTGTGTCCGCTCCAGGGTCAGCATTTACCATGGGGACAATCTGTACACCGGAGCAGTGCTCCCTGGAGCACAGCCAGGTGGATAAGAAGTGACTGAGTGTAAGCCTGCCTGCAACTGAAGGGCTGAGGCCTCTTGCAAACTGTTCCCCGATCAGCTGTAGTTCTGGCCTAACAACTAGGAGGAAAATACTAATATTTAACATTTAAGCATAATATTTGACTTGGAAAATGCTCGTCTCTCAGACAAGAGGCTACACATGTGGGAAGTGATTTCTTGATCTTATTGATACCAAACAGCAGAAACATCTGAAATTGAGTTAAGATAGTCATCACTGTAGAGCAAACGGTGTCACTCCCACGGAGTTCGCAGAATCCCTTCTCCATGACGCAGGCACGGTGTGGATACCTGTGTCCTTCTCCATGCATGGCAGGCTCCCCACACCCACAATCCAGGATGGGCAGGACTCATGCAGCTGGCAGTTGGCAGTTTATCTTTTCTATGGTCTTCCAAGGTGGTATATGTGTTCACGGCACGTAAGGAACACCCCTGACGACTTTACAGGGTTTCAATTCCCTGTGCGAGAGCCATCGCGGACCAGCCCAGAAACTGAAGGTGATCATGAAATACGGATACAGGTGGAGATGGAAGGTAGATGCTGGTTGACAACATTCCTGCTTTGCCAACATTACTGAGTTGAGAGTGGAGTGGAGCAAAGCGAAGATGACAAGGACAGGATGGAGGAGGAAGCAGAGAAGGGTAGATATGTACCTATACTGTTCACAGTGGCTACTGCCCCAGAGAAGGTGAATTTTGTATATTTAATTATGTCTTAAAAGTGATGAAAAAACTGACAATATTTCCAAAGAGCTAACATAAGGACTGCTTTCTAAATACCGTCCTTAATGTATCTGTTTGGTATACTTAGATGGGTTGTATCACATTGAGTTTTAATAGGCAGGCTTTTTTCTTCTGTGGACAATATTTCTGGTATCAGTGACTTAGAGGAGTTAAACTTGACCTCTGGGGTCAGCCAAATGGACCAGGTGTGATGACGATATGTCCATTCAGGAAGGGCTTCTTGTGTACAGAGGACCCCTCACATATACTCACTTTTGATTCTCAGGAGCCAGGGATCTAAGTATGTGGCAGGTAAGCTGATTATGCGTAAAGGAACAAAGATAAGCTCCCATGGTCAGACAGCTATGATGTCCTGGAACTGGGAATCCAGTCGCCGTCCAAGCCTGCCTCTTGCATGCAACACTTGCCTCCCTCCTAGACCCTCATTGTTCCACATGGTGGAAATGGTGGGTTAGGGCTCCTCTCCTGTCAGTCCTGACATTTGTGGAGCAAACATGGTGAGCGCTAAGTCTCAGAGAACCAACTGCTCCTTCTTCCTTCTCTCAGCCTTATTGTGCTGAAGAGGTAAGTTTTGCCATCATTTAAGCTTTTGTCTACCTACTTGTTTATCTTAAAAACGTTCTTGTAAACTTAAAATGTAATAGATATACTCAATGATCCAAAGGTGATGTCAACAGTTGACTTGAAGAGACCTTAAGAACATGGATTTACACTTACACAATTGGCTTTTTATATTACGGAATGATTGTTGATGGAATTCATTGAGTATTCAAAGACTGTACAGGACCCTTGGGACTCTGTGTACAAAGTGAACTGGTCCCTTGCTGGAGGAGTTTTGTATAAGGCATCTCCTAGAATGTCTATAGATGATTTATGACGTGTTTACATTTTTGGTCCTGAAGGTCACAGTGTCCCTGGAACCCTGGCACTAAAAAAACCACCTGGAATGATAGTGGAGATCAGGCACTAATGTCATTGCTTTTGAAAACATGAACTTGCTGGGCCCCTCTGTCTAGCAGTCAATGCTAATCAATTTTCCCATTTGGCCAACAGCCATTGATAGATCAGCCTCCGGGGCAAGGCCCTGTGTTTCTTCTGAGCATGAGGGCCCATGGAGTCCTCACAGGGCAACACCAAAGAGTGGGCTGGAGCACAAACCACCATGAGAGAAGCTGCCACTGTGCCCTCACTGGGCCCTGCCACTGACTCAGCAGAGATGGTTGACTTATCAGCCTGTGGGGTTGGGGAAGATGGACAGAGATGGAAGAAACACGTCTGTTTAACAAACAACTAGAGGGTTGGTCTGACCCAGCTTGATCAAAGCCTGCCATTTTGCCCTATCTATCTGGAAGGATAATTCAAGAATGAAATTGCCCTCAGTTTTCTCCTCCCCACCATTAAATTCCATTCAATCATAGTAGGCAAAATGCAGTCACGCTCAGGCGGCCAGATGTTATCATTACAGACCTTTCTTTATAAACCGATGCTGAAACTTGAGTGGTTGATGAGCCCAGCTAAGCAGTTGTACCTTTGACCTGACTGCATTAAACTTGCCCTATCAATTTAAGCTTAGTATAAACACCATTTCCCAGAGCCCCTCGTGAAGTCGGCGGTGAGAAGAAGCTGACTAAGCCTAAACATTTTTTAACAGCAATCTTGTCTTACAACACCAAGGGGATTTGTTGGGTATCTGGGGCTTTATAAAACCATATGAACATGCTGAAAGAATTAAAATCCTTTAAAAATGAAAAATTGATGGTGACAGTCTTTTCTGAAGACTAGTTGGTGTAAGGGCAGCCTAGGAGGGTTGGTCTGAAACACTCTTGTGTTTTTTTAAGGGACATATTTTTATTAGGTTCTTTCTTTTCTCTTAAACGTTTACTCTAAGGTGGCCATTTCAAGAAAAATATAAAAAAAATGCCCCGCTTATCAGTAATTTGGGCACTTTAAGAGGAATTGAACATATTTATTGTCCTGCCTAAATTACTTTCTAGCGATGATTGGTACCCTCCACCATTCAAACATGATAATGCTATCAGAGTTTTACCTATACCCATGCAGATGACATTCTAGCGAAGTCTGGTCCCTGTACATGGGCCCAGGACCCATGAAGGGAATGACTGTGACACTGATTGATTTATTACTAGTTCCAGTGAATGAAATGTAGATCTTCTATGAAGTGCAAGAGTATATTTATGATTTGTATATAAAAATACTTCATAGTAAGGCTATTTTAAAAGAGAAGAGCAGCCTTGGAAAAGTCTGCTTAAATTTTATTTTTCTTCCTTTTTTTTTTTTAAAAAAAAATTTTTTATAAAAAGAGCATTTAGTCACTTCATAGTTTAGCTTCCAAATAAATAGGGTGCTGTCATTTTCTGTTAAGAGGTAAGAATAGTATATTTGTGAGCAACAAATATATGACTAAGATTTATCAACTCTAAAAGAATTTACTTAAAAGAGTCTTACCAGTAAGATAAAAAAATCTTTGAATGATAGATTATAAATTAAAAAAAAAAAAAAGCTTAAGAGACACAGGGAAAATAAGAAACCCAGATATTGAAACTGAACATTCTCTAGTAAGGGGAAAAAATACTACTGAGTTATATATAAAGCTTTTTGGAACATAACTGATTTTTTCCCACATCAAGCAGTTCTCAGGATATCACCTCAGAATAGCGCAGCTAGTAAGTTATGAAAAGGGAGTTTCCTGTGGAGCCCTAGAGTCATGGGGTCTGTGAAGAGTCATCGACTAGAAGGAACAAAGCCCACTTAGATCTACTGGGAAGAAGTCAGGGAGAGAAGCTAGAACTCTCTGCCACCTTGAAATCCAACACTGAGGTCCCAACAATGTCAAATGTCCTGCCAGTCTGAAAGAATTATTATAACTTTTTTCTTTTCTTCAGCAGGAAAGAGGAGAGTTATGCCTTTCCTGGGATTAAGGAAGGAAGCCCTGAAGTAGATGCAGGCAGGCCTGAGGCTCATGGTGCCCTGTTCAGAGGCCTGGTGCGCCTGTCGGCAAGTGAGGCTCTCAGCTTCTTTCAGGTTCCTATGGATGCTTCCAAGGTTTGCATTCTCTTTGGTGCACAGATGCTCTGATCTTTAAGGCTCTCCCCATTATTAGGATTCAAGAAATGAATGAGCGAAAAAAGCACATGCATCGCACCCTCCTCTGTCATTGACATAAAAGGAAACACAACACACGTTATGTTTTGCTATTTAAATGGCCGTGTTGAAAAATGGGTCCTTGTGTCCTTGTATGTCATAGTGAGCATCTGAAGTCTCCACTTAAAAATGGAGGCTGCCATCAACAGCTGCCACAACCTCTCCCACAATGGGCAGGTGCTGGCAGCCCCAGAGCTCCAGGGACTGATCACTTGGTGGCATTGTAAAGGCAAGAATGCTAAATCACTTTTTGAACCCACCAAGCCTTCAGGAAGATCAAATGCCGGGCACTATTCTGGGCCCACTGGACACAGGATGAGGTCGATTGAGTCAGTCTCCCTGGGGTGAATGGTGGCCCTGTGGGGCTGTGGGATGAAGGGTGTTAAATGTCAGTGAGGAGGCAGGAAGGGGAGCGCTTGGAAGCAATTTTTTTCTTGCTTTGATCTGAAAAGGTGATTTCAGCATGAAGAGTTTCTGCTTGTTTTTTCCACTTGAACTAAAGATGAGAGGAGAGCGCTTTGGGAAACTTTCTGGTTATTAGACAAATTTTGTCCACTTAATGTGACACATGATAGATGGTGGGAATAAATAGGCTTTTGGGACATCATGGCTGGCAACATCGACTTATTTTTTTCTAAATGATGAGACATTTAAATGGAATCGGTTTGTCCATGTGGGGATAAGAGAGAGAGAAAGTACATTGATTGAACTATGAATTTTGAAAAGCTAGAATAGTTTCTTAGGTGGTTTTATACTTAAAAAGGGCATTTGCAAAAAGGAAAATAAATAGACTTAGGTTCTCTGAATATGATCATCCTAAGGTAATAGTGCAGTCAGATGAGGCAGCTAATCATCTCCGGGTGCCTTTTGTCTTCAGCTATATTTTTAGTTTTCATTCTGCATTCCATGGTTCTGAAAGCTGAAGTCATTCACAGGTCAAGTCATTGCCTGAGGTAAATATCTAGTAGTTCTTAAAAAAAATGCATCTTTAATGACAAAAAGAAATGGGAAGATATTCTATGCTCATGGATCAGAATTAACATAATCAAAATGGTCATACTGCCCAGGGCAATGTATAGATTCAGTGCTATCCCTATCAAAATTCCAAAGACATTCTTCACAGACATGGAACACAAAATAGTGAAATTTATCTGGAACAACAAACAACCCAGGATAGCAAAAACAATCCTCACGAAAAAAACCAACAATGGAGGAGTCATGATTCCTGACTTCAAACTCTACTACAAAACAATAATAATTAAAACAGAATGGTACTGGTATAAAAACAGAAAGACAGATCAATGGAACAGAATTGAAAATTCAGAAATAGATCCACATATATATGGATACTTAGTTTTTGACAAAGGAGCCACAAACTTACAACGGGGCAAGTACAGTCGCTAATAAATGGTTCTGGGAGAATTGGGCAGTCACATGTTGAAATTAGACCTTCACCTAACACCATACACAAAAATTGACTCAAAATGGATTAAAGACCTAGACGTAAGACCAGAAACCATCAAACACACAGAAGAGAATGGAGGCAAAATATTATTAGACATAGACCTAAGAGATATCTTTAGCAACTCAACTCCCATTGCAAGGCAAATAAAATACAAAATAAACAAGTGGGATTACATAAAACAAAAAAAGTTTGTACTCAGCAAAAGAAACTAACATAAAAATAAAAAGGCATCCAACTGAATGGGAAAAGATATTTGTCTCTCACACCACAAATAAGGGATTAATATCTAAGATACACAAAGAACTAAGAAAACTGGACAACAAAAATACAAGTAATCGAATTGAAAAATGGGCTGATGACCTTAATAGACACCTCTCCAAGGAAGACATACAAATGGCCAACAGGTTCATGAAAAGATGCTCTATGTCTCGTCATCAGGGAAATGCAAATCAAAACAATGATGAGACATCACCTCATGCTGGTAAGAATGGGTATTATCCACACAAATTGAAATAATAAGTGCTGGAGAGGATGTGGAGAAAAGGAAACTCCGATTAATTATCGGTGGGAATGTAAAGTGGTGCAACCATTCTGGAAAGCAGTATGGAGAGTCCTCAAAGAATTGAGAATGGAAATTTCATATGATACAGTTATTCCTCTATTGGGCATTTACCCCAATGACACAAGAACACTTATCTGAAGAGACATATGTACACCCATGTTCATCGCAGAACAATTCACAATAGGTAAGAGCTGGAAACTACCTAAATGCTCATCAACAGAGGAGTGGATAAAGGAGATGTGGTGCATATACACAATAGAATATTATGCAGCCATCAAAAAGGGAGAGAGCCTGCCATTTGCAGCAACATGGATGGACTTGGAGAGAATTATGCTTAGCGAGATAAGCCAGAAGGAGGACAGACATCGTATGATATCACTCATATGATGGGTAAAGAGAAAACAAACAAATGTCATAAATTAACAACACTAAAAATTGGGAGGGGGAGAGGAGGAGGAGAAAGAGAGAGAGAGAGAGAGAGAGAGAGAGAGAGAGAGAGAGAGAGAGAGAGAGAGAGAGAGAGAGAGAGAGAGAGAGAGAGAGAGATAACACTACTCCAAAGAACTATGGACTCACAGAGATGAGAGACAAAAAGGCAAATCGGGGTACCAAAGTGACAGAGGAGGGGCGTAGAAATAGGATGAAAGAAATTAACTGTAAAGGATGGGAGAAAAAAAGGGGGGGTGGGATATTAGTAAATCTACTATGCTATTTGTAAATATAAAAATACCACTGTATATAACTTCAAAACAAGTCACTGTCGAAATACAATATTCCTTCAATAATAATAAAAATTAAAATAAAATAAAAATACTTTGGAATATGATCATCGGTTTTGTTGAACTTATCACGAACTTGCAACAAAAGTCAATTTTGGTCAATGATTCAACAAAATGAACTGAAGAGAGACATGTTGTTGTCCACAGAGGAAGTGACTGACTTGAGAAGACAGGTAATGTAGACTTTATTCCCATACGGTGAACAGCACAACTGTGGGTGGGAGCTAGCAATCTAGCTGATACTTTCACAAAAATACAGACACTGCAAGCTTTAAAGCTGTTATTAAATATGCTACAGAGCATGGCAGCAGAGCTGCTGAGAGACACTTGGGATCTCTTCCCACAGAGAGTGTCATCAGATGGTGGAGGCAAGAGGAGGAAAAATTTATACCTTGTTCTGTTCCTGTGTTTTGTAATTATTTGTTAGGTAAAATTTCTGACCATAATGTAAAATAAGTGCTAAAATCCCTTTATAATACAAAAAAAAAATCAAGTTCCTAAACATAAACAAATAAAAATTGGAATTAAAATATTTAAAAAAATGCATCTTTATTCTGAGAACGTGAAAACTCTTGCTCTGAGGCTGGATTCTGTGAGCCAAGCCTCTGACATGGTGTTCATCTTTCCTGGCTCACCCAGGCAGACTTTTGCTCGAGTTCTGCTGTCACCACATAGCTGCAGGGCTTTTCAAAATTCTAGACAATGAAGCTCATTACCATGTTGCTCACCTCCCAGCAACCACGGCTGGGGAAGGGGAGTCTGCAGTCCTGGGGCAAAGTTGTGATGCGGAGTCCACACCGCCATGTCTACACAGCCCCAGAAGGGACAGCTGCCCCCAGGTGTCTCTCCGCCACACTGAACTTACCCTCTCTAACCTGTGACCCACAAAAGGGCAGGCTGTCACTGCCAGATGAGTCTTCAGACGCATGCATGTTGGCGCATGTGTTTAGAAGTGCCTTTTCTCTGTGCCCTGTGCAGGGCGGGCAGGCAATGGAAGACAGCTTTCCTCCAGCTGCTCGTCCTTACGGGGCACAGTGACCAGGAGGGAATGGTCACAGCTGGGAGCAGCCCCAACGTGACAGCATTGCCTCCACACCCCCATTAAAGAAAGACGCTCACAATCAAGGGCATTGCTGTTTTCTAGGTTTCTGGTGACCAGTGTGCAGAAGTGTATCACTAAGCAAACATATACACACGGAGTTAATGACACCGTTCTGAGGATTTCAGAGGCAAGCATTCTGTGCATTCCTAGATATGAGTAAGAGACAGTCAAGAGGCAAGCTCACAGATTCAACACCACCCTGCACTTCCTCACTGGGGTTCTGCGATGGAGCAATTTGTCCGGGATTAGACATTGAGACCAGTGCACTGGGGAGTCTTGTTTTGGGGGGCAAAGAAGGGGAGTAATATGAGAGGGATTGGCTAATGTGAAGTCATTGCTGTGCCAGGAGTTCCCAGTGAAAAAAGCAGTGAGGAGGAATAGATGAGCAAGAAGATGGGAAAGCAGGGGGAAGAGTGGTGGGGTGAGGGGCAGGGGACTGGGTTGCTCAGGATAAAAATGGGAGAAGCCGCACGCTCTGGTGGAGCAGTGGTTACACATGCTGCCTCCGGCTGGCACAATCCATATATGTCCCAAGGACCCTAGGCTGGGGGGGAACAATCGAGATGCATGATTAAATAAACAGAAATGATTCTTCTCTTCTTTTTTCCTGTCTGCCTGCTCACCTTCATGCCTGCCTAATTTCTCCTTAAAAAAAGCCAAACCAAACAAACAAAAAAATAGAAGGGGGGACAAAAGGGAATGGAAGAGAAGGAGTGGAAAAAGAAGGGACTATGACAGAAAATAGTCCCTGAGAAACCATCTGGGGGCCTGTGTGTATTGTGTGTGGGGGGCATGCATAGATATTAAAGGTAGCTAGAGTTTTGTGTAACTCAGTAGGATTAAAATTCTTAAAAACAAAAGTCTCTGAAATTTCAGTGTTACATCTAACATTCGTAGTCATTCTTTGTTTTTAAGATTAATGTTAAAAGAGGCATTTCAAAATGTCCAGTCTCCTTAATAAGCAAAATCAGATGCTGAGGCTGGCTGCGAGGAACCCAAGAGACGACAGACGGACGAGTCTTGACACGGGATCTCTAGGGAAAGCCTATCATCTCACACGGTCTCCCAGGCAGTGAAAAGTGCCCAGGAGGACCCAAACCCTCCACCTGGTGCCAGGACTGTGGCCCACAGGGCTCAGGGCTACCCTTTGCTGTTTTGTGACTGCCTCCTGCTGCTGTGTGCTGACCCTATCTCAGGAGCCTCCCGTGCCCTGCTGCTCAGAAGCTGGGCGCCAAAGGGCCAGAGCAGAGGCCTTTCTGGAAGTGTCAGGGGAGGGGAACTGCTGAGGGCCACAGCCCATATGCTGAGCAGCCCTCCCGCAGGTTCGGAGCACACCTAGTCTGGAGTTGTGAACCCACATGAGTGGCACCAGGCAGCCACTGTGTTGGCAGGGGTCACGCGGCACAATGGGCTCAAACTCTGGTGAGCACAGCTGAGGTTTCGGTATTCAGAGAGCCTCTTCAGTTTCAGGCCATCACCAGCCTCAACTCTTTCCTCTCACATCTCAGGCCATCACAGCTCACCCTCAGCAGGTGGATTCTGCTTGAACTCACAGGCTGCTGGGTCCCTAAGATGACAGGGCCAAGCCACAGGGCATCACCATGTCCCCTGTGCCTGCCCCCCAGTTTCTCACCATGACTTCTCTTTAATTAGGGTGTCCATAGGGCTCCCTCCCTCCTTTTAAAAACACTCGCTTTGTTGCAGTTTTCAGCTTTACAGAAATTCTACACAGAAAATCCAGAGATTCATACGTCCCTTCACCCTGCACATCCTCCCCTATTATTACCATCTGGCAGCAGAAGAATCTGTTACATGGATTAACCAGTACCGATGCATTAGGAACTGAAGTCATCGCTCGCATTAAGGTTCACACTCTGTGTGGTACAAGACTAGGGGTTATGACAAATGTCTAATGTCACATATCCACTATCACAGTGTTGGACAGAATAATTTTTCTACCTTAAAAAGCCCCTGTGCTCCACTTATTTCTGCTTCCCTCCCCACCCTGTACCCTTAATAATCACTCATCACCCATTGTCTCCAGAGCTGGGCCTTTTCCAGAAAGTCATAGAACTGGAATCGTTCAGGATGAAAGCCTTTTCAGATTGACGTGGTAATATGCATTTAAGGTTTCTCCATGTCTTTTTGTAGATCCATGCATGGCTCATTTCTTTTTATCACTGAGAGTTAGTCCACTGTATGGACATACAAGAATGTGTCTATTCACCTCTTGAAGGGCTGTTTACTTGCTTTCAGTTTTTGGCCATAATTGAATATAGTAGCTATAAACATTCATACACAACTTTTATGTGAAAATTAAGTTCTCACGTTAATTCAGGAAATGCCTAGCAGCCTAATTGCTGGATCATATCCTAAGATATGTGTTTAGCTTGTTAAGAATGGGCAAATATTGTCCTCCAAACAAAGTGACTATCCTTTTGCATTCCCACTAGCCGTGACTACTGTGCACCTTTGACAACATCTGGCGTTGGAATTGACACTGTTCTAACAGGTGTGAAGTGTTCTCTCATCATTTAAATGTGTTATTTACTAAGGACTTCTGATTTTGAGCACTTTTCATATGCTTATTTGTCATCTGTCTAGCTGTCCTTTGTCTCTTTTCTTCTTTAGTGAGGTGTCTGCTTAGTCCTTTTGACCATTTTAAAATTGGTTTGTTCATTTCCTTATTGCTGAATATTAAGAGCTTTGTATATATTTTGGCTACTAGTCTTTTATCAGATATGTATTTTGCAAAGATTTTTTTTCCCCCAAATCCATAACTTGTTTTTTCATGCTCCTAACAGGATCTTTGAGAGGGCAGAAGCTTTTTATTGTAATGAAGTATCAATTGTTAACTTTTTCTTTCATGGACTGTGATTTTGGTGATGTAATTCACGACTCTTGTCAAGGTCATCTAGCTTTTCTCCTCTTCTGTTTTTACTTTCCCTTTGTAGGATTTTAGGTCTAGGATTCGTTCTGAGTTAATTTTTATGAAGGATATAAATCCTGTGTCTAGGTTTCTTATTTTTTGCATGCAAATTTTCAGTTCAGTAGCATTTGTTGAAGACTCCTTTCTCTATTGCAACATCTTTTGCTCCTTTGTCAAAGACCAGGTGTCGACTCACATTGTGTGGGTCTGTTGGTTTTCTATTTTGTTCCACTGGCCTTTTTGTCTATTCTTTTACCAACCGTGATCTGTCTGGATCATTACATAATCTGTCACTTTGTAGGTCTTGTAGTTGAAAGCTGAACCTGATGATGTATTAGAGCAAAGAAACTGAGGAGCAGACCTTTAGTAGAGGTTTTATCTATCTGGCAAGGTGTAGGCTGTGTTTATGGGTTGCTGTGGCTGTGTCAGAGGTTAAAATTTCCTCCAGTGTCTGTTGCTCCCCTTTTGCTTTTGGGTTTCTCTAGAGACTCCTTCTTAAATAGTCTGAATCTTGTAGTTCTCTCAGCTTTAATGCCATCATTATATAGGAGTCTGCTGATGTGGTTAAAGTATGGGGAAGGGGAGACATTTAATATTTTTATTCTTTCAGTCTGTGTTCCTGGGCTGTGACCTTCACAAATGCTCTCTGTTTCCCTCCTGAAGATGAGGGCTAGAGGAGGCTGGAGTTGGGTATTTGTCTATCCCCACATCATTTAGGCTCTGATAAAATAGTTTTGTATGACAGTAGGCGTTTTTTAAGAACAGAGAACTCTGAACATATTTCACAATTGCAATCACCCCCCCAAAAAAGCACAATGGGATTTTCTCTAGTCTTCACCCTAAGAACCTAGCAGGGTTCCTGCAGGTAAAATTCAAACTCAGGAAAGTGTGGGGCCTACTAAGGCCAGGTCCTTTCAAGCTATTATCTCTCAACTTTGTTGATGCTTGTGCAGTGGAAATTTCCACTCGTGATAACCACCCAGTGGCTCTATTTTCTAAGGTAGCACTTTGCCTGGAGACCTTCATTCTCTGACAAATCTAAGAAGAGCTGTTGATTTTCAGTTTGACTGGTTTTCTCCTGGTCGTGAGGTCAGGAATGGTGACTTCCCACTCCTTACATGTCCTAATGGAAACCAGGACTGAGCTGAATGGACTTCTGATTTATTTTTCTCCTCAACAGAATGCAATTCAGGTCATTCAGGCTAAGGTGAGGGCAGTGGCAAACACCAGCTCTGGAGAAGGTTTTAAGTGATGATTTGGATATGGGGTAAAATGTCTACCTTTTGTCATTATTTTCCCAAATGACAGATTAATATATTTCTGATGTCCCGCTGCCAAACTATATTTTCAGACCTCTCTTTTGACACAATTTGTCAGAAAAAAGTCTTATTAAATACTTTCATTTACACAAGCACGGCACACAGTCAGTTAGTTGCATCAGCAAACACTGTAAGGACTTCATTATTTGTTTAAAACAAGCGCCCGCCGTGAGCATCCTGATATTTGGGATAATATGAGTTTGATAGCAAAGCAACATACTGTCCAAATCAGTGCTGTGTACTAACAACTCTACACAACAAACACCGCTTTTTCAAAAGATGTATATAACCTCAAGTGCATACGTGCACGCGCGCGCACACACACACACACACACACACACACACACAACTTTCCTCAAGCACACACGTGTGCACTCATGATGCAAACAAAAGACAATGCTATTTTGCTTGTGACTCCTGGGTCAAGGGTAGGCAGTGGCTATCAAACACTTCTGCCCAAATGTACTAGAAAGTTCCTTCTCCAAGGAGCAGCAACCAGTGTGAGGCCTGCTTCTGGCACTGGTCCCACACCTGTGCGGGTAGCCCTGCTCCGCCCTCTTCCACTGAAGCACAGGGATTGTTCCAGAGCATGGGGGTGGGTGGGAAAGAGCTCTAAAATATAGAAACTGAGACAATGCCTATATTTATTCAGAGGTGACAACAGCATTTAATAATTTAGGTCAGCTGATGCAAGAGCGGAGAAGCTGAACCTTCACCACAACTGGCAGGGTGCTCCAACTTAATTATTGGGCCAGGCAAGGGTACCCTGGTGAAAGTGTCGGTGCGTCCAGATTTGTTCTTTGCTCCCACTACTCGTTGAGAGTGACCCTGCAAGGAGTTTGAGGCCCATGAGCGGCCCATGAGGCCATGAAGAGCATGGAGGCTGAGAAGGCTCTGCTCGTTCCTGCCGAGGCTGCTGAGGGGACATTACGAGCTGTTACAGTTCCGTATGCATCATATTTTGATAATGTGCAGAGAGTGTTTTATTGCAGTCAAATAATACCTTGAGCCCTCAGCACAGCACACTGCAGGGACTTCAAAGGAATTCCAGCCCAACTGGAACCATCATTACAAAACAAATTTTAGTTTTATTGTTAGCCAGACCGCAAAGGGGCAGAGACTGTGCCAAAGTAAATGCTCTCAAAATCTCCTCTATATATTACCTTTGAACAATTAACTGGTCTCCTGGAGACGAGAGGAAAAAAAAAAAAAAAAAAGGAAAGAAAACAAAATAAAAGATTGACAATGGAATATATTGTTCTTGGACGGGGCAGCACGGACCAAGTCAAGTCATATTGCACAAATACCTGCCAAATTGATCATTCATTTCGATGAGCCTGTGATTCCACGCATTTGGCTAGGTGTTGCAAACTGAGACGATACTCACTTTGCAGAATCTATTTTCAGTTGGTCACAGGGATTTTATTGCCTAAGAGTCCATTGTATGTAATGTCAGTGTTCACCGATGCGTCGTCACTGCACCTCAGAGGTGACCTTCACTCACGGCGCACCTCTCTGGCACACGGTCCCTAACACCAACCCCTCACCCGCGTGCCTGTCACCAACTCGACTTCTTTCAGTGCCCTCCCAAGTGACATGACAAGATCTTGGCAACCAGGTGAGTGAACAGGACAGGTAGGAGGAGAGCTGCAGGGAGTAAATGGGGCCTGACCCATATTGGGACTGAATGATCTTGGGGTTCCATTCCCAAGTTCATAATCCTTTTGCCTGTGAGAGTTGCTTTCTTTTTAAATCTTCTGCCTTCCAAGGTGCTATGCAACCCTTGCCTGGAGGATTTCAGCTCTGAAGCTGTACTGTGGCTGATGTCTTCTACTTTTCGACCTCTCTCCCTTGGAAGCTGTGCTGGAACTTGCCATATCACATTGATAAGGTCCTCTGAGTGTCTCATGTGACAGGGACTCGGGAAGGCAGTGTCACTGGAGCACATGTCCTAGGTGCAGCGGTGGCACTGTTTCCCCTGGAATCACCACTCCAGGTGCATCCAGGATGCCCCCATCAGATGAGCGCAGGAGCAAGCCAGTAAGCTGTCTGTCCGGGGCACCCACAGTGCTCGTCACTTCTTCAACTGAGGAAGTGACCCCAAAGGCTGCTTTTCATGATAGGTCACTGGATGGTATTTCCCAACAAAAGTCATATAAGTGGGTCAGAGATAATGTAACTCCTGGTCTGCTCTCTGACAGGTCACACTTCCTGCTGCCTCCTCAGGAAGGACACTAAAAAGAAAGAAGGAAACACACACATATGCAGAGACTCCCCCGCCATGCACAATCTCATACACCATACACACACAGGCCAAGACCACCACAGATAAATGCAGACACTCACACCACACAAAACACAGACATGCACAGGCATGCACACACCACAGGGATAAGGCACACACATGCACGCACCTCCGCTGTATGTACACCAGACACAGACGTGTACATATATGTGATATAGATACAGCTACACACATGCACACACCACAGATACAGCCACACACATGTGTACAGACACACATACACATACCCCACACAGCCAGAGGGGAGGTGGGCAGAGTGCTCGTCAATGCGGGTGAGGAATGTGTCTGCACATCTGCCTCTTGGCGGTGTCCTGCCCCTGGACACGCAGGTACTCGTCTGACTGTGACAAAAGCTTCTGATTGACTGACAGGTATGACATCACACTGTAAATTCTGTCACGTTGTTGACTAAGTCACTTATCTTTCAGTTGGCTGTGTTTTAGCATGTAGGTTCCAAAATGGCATAGGAGAAATGTAGCTCCCCGGAGCCCAGAACCTGCATGGAGGCTCAGGAGGCTGCTTACTCAGGCCAGCTGTCACTCTGAGCGTGAGGACAAGGGACAGACCTGGATACACAGCAGGGCAGATGGTGGGCAGAGTGGCTTTCAGGAGGTGGGCTGTGGGGCACCTCCAAACCCTGCCATCCTTGGAGTCCCTGGACCTCACAATACAGAGCTGGGGAGTGAAGGGAGACGGTTATGAATCTGACTGTCAAATTGTCTGGCATCAATAGTCACATGGTGGAACTGTCTCCCTTTTAACGGAAAGAGTGACGGATGTCGACTAAAAAGACCTGGCCCCAAACTGACACCTTCACTACGAGCCTTTCAGCCTCCACTATTTGCTAGGTTCCAGATCATGAAATGCTTTTCTTCTAGAACTTTGATGTTTTTGACCTGTCTTTGACCTTCCCAAGCATATGCAACTAGGAGTAATTTTATGAGATTCATTTGTTTTATTCTATTATTTTTTCCCATGATAAATACAAAGAAAGGAGAAAAAGCTATGTCTGAAAAACATCCCAGAACACTCTGGCCATGCCCAGCTTTCAGACAGGAAAGAGCCAGCAGTGTTTCAGAGTGCCTCCCACCGCCCGTGCCCTCCTTGGCCAGCTGGCACCTTTGGGCTGGGTCCAGACAAGGACACTCTGTAAGAGTCCCCAGGTCTCTGCTGTCCGTGCTGTGCTTTGTCAGTTGTGTGGACCAGGACACAACATGTCTAGCTGTCTGGCCCCAGGCAGACCACACCAGCACAGGAATGTGCACCCAGCACGGCTTCTGAGAAACAGAATCTGGATTTTTGGATGCAGTCTTCTGATATTTAAATCCAATGAAAGAAACTACCTCTGCTGGCTGAGTTGGGCTCAGAGGCTCCCACTGGCCAGGTGGAGAGAAGGACACACAAGTGTCTATGCTCAGAGGCCTCCTGTTGTCTATCGACCACCTTTCTCTGTGGGATCGGCTCTTACCATGAACATTTTATCCCACTGAGGCCTGGAGCTAACAAGTCCTAAGATATCCACTTTAAACCCTGTCAATAAAAGCCAAATTATTTTAATCCAAGAAGTTGTGGCTGAAAGGCTAACACTGGAGGCCCAGGATCCTGGTCTAGTGTGGGCTTTTCTTCCAACTTCAGAGAATGGGACAGAAGCATTTGCTCACAGGGGCTGTAGGGAGATGGGTGGGAGACACATAGTAGTGACATGATGTGTTCATCTGGAGGAATAAAAACTTTCAACATTAGAAGTGTGTTGGTTGTCTTTTCCCTGATTTTGTTTTTGTTTAATGAAACATTCCTTTATATGTACAACTCATAAGATGAAGCAATAGATTCTTGGCTTTGGATGTAACTGATCCTATTTCATGTGTCCTACAATCCTTGAGATTATCGATAGAACTTTTCTAACACCCAGTATGGAGTAACTCAGAGAGTGGGTTTGGGAATCACGCGGCTGTTAGCCAAGCTGAATGTGTCCTCTATTAATTCTGTACCTTACATGAGTCATGTGATTGCTTTAGACCTCAGTTTCCTCAGCAATAAATGGGAATAGTCACACTAATACTGTCCCAGACTGGATGTGAGGAAATAAAATATGATAAGAGGAATGTGGAGCAATGGGAGTTCACTCTGGCAGTAGGTAGAACGCAGAGGAACAGTGTAAAGTCTGGAGTGACTTCTAACATTAACGATATTTTCCCCCTGTGTACCAGCATACTCAAGAGGAGAAAGGACACATGTCACACAGTCCTAGTATGTGAGTCTCAGAGCAGGAACAATCTCATCACCTAGAAGAGACAACCCCAGGAACTGTGAGGGGAGGGGAAGGCATGTCCCTGCCTGGGTGCAGCGACGGAGCGAGATGACTGCTGACGAGACTGCTGACTGAGAACCTCAGCGACCTTCTGTTGGGTGACAGAATCAAAGAGGACTCGAACTAATGCTTCCCTTTATAGGACATTCTAGAAAAGAAAAGATGATAGTGATGGAGGGAAGGGGTGGCTGCAGAGAGGCAGGAAGAGCTCTGGGGTGAGGGAAATGTTGTGTCTCATCTGTGGTCATGGTTACACGTGGTGTTTCCCGTCTACACTCATCAAGTGATAAGTTGAAAGTGAGTGATTTTATTCAAAATAAATCACACCTGTCCTGAGAGATGGGCAGGTGGGGGAGGGAACAGCCAGCCTGGTACCTGGCCTCAGGTAAGTGTGCCAGTGAACTTTACCCATCCTGTTCCCTTGCCACTTGGAAGGATGACCCTGAGACTGCTAAGGGCCTGACATGGAGGCCATGTGGACCTAGGGTCAAGTGCTGCTTTTCCCTGAAGGACTTTGGACACGAAAGTGTCCTTTTAAAGAATATATCTTACAAAGAGAGGGAAGAGGTGAGACTAATAAGGGGCTTGAGACTCTGGAGAGGCGCCGTGGAATGCCCCGTGTTGCTGCTTTGCTCCAGCTCTACACAGAGGTCAGCTCTTTCTTGCTCAGGACTCCAGTAAGAGGGTGGAAACCAGCCTTCGTCCTAGAGCCGAAGCAGTGTCGCACGGAGTCCTCTCTACTGGCCTGGAGCCCCTTGCTGGCCACGTGCAGGCAGAAGGCAGGCTGGCGGGCTCAGAGTGGCGATTTTCCACGCAGGCCAAGGGGCGAGGTGCTGTTCAGACCAGTGCCTCTTGGCTTTCTGAGTGGTCACGTTTCCAAGTCTGGAAAAGCCCTGGGAAAAAGCCTTCACCCCACACACGAAGTTTGTGGGGCATGGACCCGAATTTTAGCTTTTCTGTCTTCTTCGTGGCAATAGTGCCGTGAGGAGAAAAGGTACTTTTCTGAGCAGAACGTCACTCCAGGCTGGGGGTCTCCAGGCTGGGGTTGAGGGTGGGGTCTCCCGGCACCCGCCTCTAATGACAAACCTGTGGGGAGGGAAGCAGCAGGTTCCTCAGACTCTGCACCCTGAAACCTGAGAGCTGCCTCTCCCTGTGCGGCCATGTGCAGGCCTTCACTGTCGTGACTTGTCTGGTTCCCACAGAAGGAGGAACCCTGCCAAGTATTTGTCATCTGTGCCCAAGTATGCAATCAGGGACGCCACACCCAGACAAGTGCGGGGCTGCACAGAGCCATCCCAGCAGACCAGATGGGAGCGGGCAGGGTGCGGGGCTGACAAATGAGTGGCTGTGGCCTCTCCGGCACTGGGGCCACGGTTCTCGCAGACGTCTCCTCCACAGACGCAGCACACGCCAAGTCTCGGCCCACTGACGAATCACTGTCTTTGTGCCTCCTCAGTGGCAGAGCTG
The DNA here is from genome assembly GCA_004363575.1 of Solenodon paradoxus. Taxonomy (NCBI): domain Eukaryota; kingdom Metazoa; phylum Chordata; class Mammalia; order Eulipotyphla; family Solenodontidae; genus Solenodon; species Solenodon paradoxus. The sequence goes on from RJWH01002204.1 coordinate 57,578, forward strand.
TCTATTCAAAGCATCTTGAGGAACAGTTCCCCGACTGCGCAGCAGGCTGAAATTATGTGCAAATGACCTTCTGTGCTCTCAGGAGAAGCAGTCTGTCCTGGTTTCTGGAACTGGACTACCTAAGGGACGAGTACTGGCCACGCTCACTGTACAGGGCGGTTCAAGCTACACGCGCTGAGGAAGCGGCCAGGTACAGGGCGAAACAGACCAGCGATCCATCCCAGGACAAGATATGATTAAAAAGATTATTTAACTTAGTAAAGCTATATTTTTATAGCCAGTACTAGCTGCTATCAGCGCCGCTGTTGAAACATTGCAAAACTTCATTTCTTCCATCCCAGGTCCTATTTACTGTCAGTAAATTAGGGTAAACATGTTTGGAATCTTGGGCAGAACTGGAACTCTCTGGGCTTTTTGTCCATCCACAGTTTTTATGAAAAATCACAGGTATAATACATTCCAAGCCCAGAGGAAAGGTGCAAGTTCCCTTCCCAGGGTTCCCTGACCTCCTCACAGACTTTCTCCCCAAATGGAAAACCAGAAGCTCTTGCTTGGACTCCTGAGATTTCACCACCAGGGGATGGGAGCTGGGAAGAACCATCAGCACTAGCTGCAACCCCAACCCTCCCTTACCTGCACCCCCACCTTAGGACCACCAGGTTTGGAACTAGGACAGTCTAGGGAAGGAGAACAAGGCCACTGCCCTGGTCCAGGTCTCTCCCCAGGTCAGACAGGTGGTGAGCATCAGATCAGGGGCTGCACTCAGGACCCAGGTGTCCTGATGTTTGCCCAGAACCCTCCCATGAATCCCTATCCTGTCCCTCAATGACATGTGAGGGCCATAAACTCATTGCTCATGGTGGCTACAGAGCATGTGTGTGCATGTGTCCCAAGAGCTCAGAGACAGCAGGGAACAGGCGGCACAGGGGGCCCTGGGTACAGGCTTGGGCTCTTGAGATTACATTCCCTTACGGGGAAGATACAGGAAGGTAGGGGTGGGGGCTGCACTGGAGATGCTGCTTTATAGAGCCTGCTGCTCAGGTAAGAGGAATGTTGCGGGGGTGGGGGGAGAGAGCCAGCCCCTGCCAGTCTGGGGAGTGGGGAGGGTAGGTCTGCGTGCCTGGCATGGCAGGCCAGGGAGAGCCCTGTTGGCAGTGGAGGATTGGGGATTTCATTATGAGTGAGATGGAAAGCCACAGGGAGAGGTAATGTGATCCCACTTCATTTTAAAACTGTCACTCTGGCTGCGTCTTGAGCAAGAGCTGCAGGGCGCTGGAATGGAAGCTGTGAGGAGGTGAAGGGCAGCGCCCATCAGGGGTGCCGACCAAGGAGGTGGGGGATGTGGCTGAGGGGGCAGCATTCTCCAGATGCAATTCTAAAGGACAGAGGGCAGAGTTTGCTGATGGGAAGACAGAGGGTGAGAGAAAGAGAGGAGTCAAAAGTACCCAGTGGATTTGTTGAATGCCTACCAATGTCATAGTATCTCCACTATTCCCAGAAATTTTGAAAGCGGGGTAGCTGATTTTACAGACGGAAGAAAAGACAGAAGTGTAGGGGCTTGCTCAGGCCCCACTGGTGGGAAGCGCTGAGTGAGGACAGGCTGACTCCACTGCCACTTCTATCCCCAACCTGAATCTGTCTCTAGCAACGTGGCAATTCTAGTTCCCTTTTCCTCCTGGTTTCCAATGTGAGTCCTCTCCGTGATAGTGCTCTCCTGTCCCTGCTCTGCAAGCACGTCTTTAACTTCTGTCTCAAATCCGCAGCAACTCAAGTCTCCACTCTAAACACTAGCCCGCAGAGGAGACTCGCCTGAGGTCTTTCTCCTCTGGTGCATTTACGTGTAAGATACTGCTGTGATCCTCTTCACAAGGGTCGTCACTATCATATAAAGTAGCAATTCTATAAAGAGAGCCCTCTAATACTTCTGAGGTGCATGCACATTTGGGAGACAATGTTCTTCCCAATTTCAATTCAAGGAATGGGTATTGCTTTTTTTTTTTTGAAATGTCAGCCTTCCATGTGCACACAGGAGCTTCGGAAGGGAGAGGCATGACAGGACTCGCGCACACTGCCCTTTGCACTAGAGAGTTTCCAGCGCCAGCTCTGCAGAATGTGTGCTTGTGAGGTCACTGCCATAAAGATTACTTTCTTAGAAAATGGCCTTGTGAGGATTGCACTGAAAAAGACTTGCCAACAGTAACTTCCATGCCATCAGAACAACAGTATTACACGGACAGGCATGCAGTTGGTCTCTTTATCAAGCTGAACCATTAACAGTGTCAGATATGTATTTTAACCACGTAAGAGATCTGTGTGGAATGGCTGGAGTGGGACTCCATGCTTCCCAATGTGTTGGAAACAGTCAGGGAAGGGATTCATTTCCAAACATCCCTCCTGCTCTGCCCCACGCCCAACAACTGCACACATGAGCCAAGATAACCCATAAAATTACTTAAGTGCAGGCCTTTAAAACTACATTGCAATGAGTACTTAAAAGCTTTCACTAGCCATTATAGAGTTTTTATTCTCTGAATGAACTGTCTCATGACTAATGTCATCTAGCAATGTAGCAATCTAGAGACACTCCCCCTGAGTCACGGCTGGTGTAGAGTTGAACAGAGGTATAATTTAAAAACTACACCCACACCTTTGCATCAGATACATTTGTATCTTCTGATATAGACACTGGCTATTAGGCGCCAACATGTTCCTGGCAAACCTGCCCATCTGCTTGGAATCTGGTAACTGCAGCATGGACCCATCACTCACAGACACACATCTCCTTCCTTTTACCTTTGTGTCCCTCCTCTTTCCTGTTGCCAGCATTTCTGTCCAACTTGCCTCTCCTCCATTGCTAACAGACTGACTTGAGGACTGTCACAGGGCTCCAGCTGCTGAAACACTGGCCTTCCATACTGTAGTGTCATGCAAATGGGGACTTCCGAAATACCTTCTGAGAAACTGCTCAGGTAAAAGGAGAGCTGTGATATCCTCTAAAAACTCACCTTGATGTCTAATGCTATTAATACAGTTTTCGTTCAAACTTTTTTCTGGATTTTTCTTTGGGAATGGCCTTAACAGTGAGTCTAGAGTCCCATCAGAGAGCCCACTTTATATGGTAGAGTTACAGTATTTTGAATGTTTTAACAGCTTTATTAAGGATCATGGTTAACTTGCAGAAAGCTGCCTTCCTTGCTGTCACCATGTGTATTATGTGTCCCTCCACAGTTTCTTTTCTCCACTGGTTTTGCACAATTTAATTAAGAGGTCCTTCAGTGCAATTTTCTTCATGTTTTTCATGCTTTGGGATTCTAGCTGCATGTACATCAGGGTCCTTAAAGGTGTCCTACAAAACTGATACTCTCTTCATTTTTTGGAAATACTTTTCCTGTGTTTCACTCTGGATAGTTCTTTATTGCTATGTCTTCAAGGTCTTTAACCTTTTCTTTTGCAATGTCTGAAATACCATCAATTCCACAGCATGTACAGTACTTCTTCTTTGGACATCAGAGATTTCAGCTCTACAACTCTGATTTGGGTGTCTTCTTTACATCTTCCTTCTACCGACCTTTTAATCAGATGAAACGGGATTCTAAAAATTGGTTGAATGTCTCTGCCACGAATTCTAACATCTATGTCAGTTCTGAATTGGTTTGATAGAGTCTTTTCCTCTTCATTACAGGACATATTTTCCTGCTTCTTGGTAAACTTGATCATTTTTGATCAGATGCCAATAGCGGATTGGAGGTCAGTGTGCAATTGACCTTGTAGGATGGCAGATGTTTCTGCATCCTTATAAATGCTCTTGAACTGAGTCCTGGACACATGGAAGCACAGTGTCCCGCTGGTCTTTCTTTTAAGATTTGTTGCACACATCTGGAGCAGTGTCCACCTAGGCCCAACGACTCCCCATCACCAAAGCAAGAACCTTCTTGATGCTCAAATCAGTGCTTGTGGCGTTTGCACTTTTTCAATCTGTCTGGAGGGAAAAGGCAACGTTCTCATCCTGTGAATACTGAGTAGTGTTCATCCCTTCTCTGGGGAGGGTCTTTGTTCTGCATGCACTGGTCAGTTCTCCCCCCAAAAACTCCAAGGGAGACCCCCAGTGATTTCTAGGGCAACCTGCGCTTTGCTCTTGTTGGGAAATCTGTCTGGCGAACTCTTGCCAGTCAGCTCCCTGAAAGCTCATCTCTGTCCTCTCAGCTCAGGGGTCTGCCGGCTCTGCTGACTCTCCATGCCCTGGCAGGGAGCCAGGGTTTCCCTCCTCGGCTCCCATTCCTCAGGGATCACTGTCCTCTTCTGCCCTATCCAGTGCCCTGAAAAACACTTTCCTGTCTATTTTGAATTTTTTGTTTGGCTTGTTCTGGACAGGAGAGACATTCTAGGCCCTGCCACTCGATCGTGACTGGAAGTCGAGTCCGCATGCTCTGTTTTGTTCTCACACAACAGGGCCATTCACCTGACAAGTGCTGCCTCTGGGTTACCTGTGCCTGCTTCAGACAAATAACGAAATAAAATCGCAAAGAACAGAGCTCTGTCGCTAGCAAGCATGGCTACTACCTGAAGATTCAGCGCCAAGTAAAACTTCCTTTTTGTTTTCCCCTTTATACACGGAGTATGTACTACACATCCTCCAACTATGCTGTGTTTTACGTCCATCACCTAGTTTTAACCTTTATCACAGCTGTATAAAGTAAAACCACCACTCCTATTTTAAATATGAGGAAACTGCAACCTGGAGAATCAAGCCACTTGCCCAAGATCACATAGCTGGGGAGTGACAGATCCAAGAGTCGAGACTGAGTCTGTCTGATTCCAAAGCCCACAGGGTCATTCACTGACACTTCAAAATGCACAAAAGGAAAGATTTTAGGCCACGGAAAATATATCAGAACAAAGATAGCATGACTTAAAACCTAAGTGTACAGCATCCCCCTGATGACCGGATAAAACCGGATGATGACCACTGATTCCAAGAAGCCACTGTTTGTAAGCAGTTCCACTGCTTTACCGAGAAAGGAAACACCTGCCCATTAACTGACATGGTGCTTTAAATGTCATCAATTTTACGATGGCTTAAATTAAAATTTAACAAAAGGTTGAATTTAAGTAAAATGTAAAGACTAAGATTTAATGTTGTTTTTAGGGTCATATATATAGTCTGTTGCATCTCAGTCTGGGAGTTGTTAACATGAAAACTCGGCATGTTAAAATGAATAAGACAGTAAAGTGTCAGTACCTCTGGACTGTCCTTTCACCTTAGAGTCGACAATGCTGAAGTGGGCATGGCAGCCTGCATTTCACAGAGGCAGACACAGAGGCTCAGAGATGCCAGGATGACGTCCTTGTCAGGGGTGGTGCTGGATGCCTGCTGCTTCCTATGTGCAAGTTTAGGACGTAGCTGCCGTATTGCTCATTCTGCTGACGGGATGCGAATCCCCATGTCTGTGTGTGTGTCTGCCCACATGTGAGCTCCTGCAAGCCCCCCAGGAAGCGGGTCTGCCGCAGAAGATGGTGAGCGAGAGACGCGAAGGACAAGAGACCGTTGGCAGAAGGCAACTTCTCACCTGCCCACAGCCTAGTGAGTGAACAATTATGCCATAAACTTAGAAAACATGTAAATTTTATTTATGTGGCAATTAACCAATTTTAAAATTAGAACATACACCTGTTCACATGAAAATGAACTCCTTTTTGTTTTCCTGCATTCCCACTCCTCTCTTTTGTTACACATGATCAGAGAACAGGTTCACACGTCTATGAACAAATTCGAAAATCAAACTTTGCTGAAGGTAAAAGGAGAGGTTGGTTATTTCCTGTGATCAACAGCTGTGCCCCAGGATACATCCAGAGACAGCTGATGTGCGAGTCCCAGGACAATGTGCGACGAGGACATGGGATTGCTGGGCTGCTGTTTAGACCCCCCATTTCCGAGGTCATCTGTCTCCAAGATGAGTTAATCTTAGACGCGGTGATTTCCGAGTCCTCTAAAAATGCTCAGCCAATGAATGGCTTTGAAACAGTAGAATGAAATGTGACTCCTTTAACCCCCATCATAATACCCTTCACAAAGTTACAGGTATGTTAACGCAGAGGCTGCCAGAATCCTGGCCCAGGGATGCCGTGTTTTAGTACAGATGGTACCATTATGCTTCCTATTTCAGAAGACATCATGGTGACAGTGATGTACCAAGAACAGATTTATCTAAACACTGGATACGAGTGATTATGGTGGTTTCTCTCAGGAGGTAGCAGACAACGTCTCATGTGTCAATCCATCCTCAAAGATGACATCGACACCTTTGGGAGGATAGATGGTGTTTTCAAGTGGCTCAGGATAGCACTCCAGGCTGTGTGTAGTCCAATCTTCCCTTTCGCAAGCTGTGTGTGCTGGGAACCTTCCTGCTCCCTCTGGGATTCTGGTACCTCCTTGTTTGGGCCCCACAGTGCCGAGGAGCCCATGGCTCCTTCAGCAGGTTGAGCCTGACCCCAAACAACCATACACTTCTTTTTTTTCTATTTTTAAGTTGATGTTTTGATAATACAAGCAACACTGGAAGAAGTGAGAGGACTTGATCTAACCCAGTGCCTTAAAGACTTGATCTAACCCAGTGCCTTAGAGACTTGATCTAACCCGGTGCCTTAGAGACTTGATCTAACCCGGTGCCTTAGAGGACTTGATCTAATCCATGTGTCTCTTCTGAGATGAAGCTGGAGGCAGCTGTTTGTACGCACAGAGAAAAGGAAAGGAACAGAAAAGTAGGAGGCAGAAGCAAATGTTCTTTAAGGGATGATTGTGCTCCATGATCTTGGGTTAAAGTTCTAAGGTTTTCAATGTTTTAAGCAGAAGGAAAAGACTGTTAATGAAATGTAATAAGATCCTTTAACACAGAGGAAGTGAGAACTTAGGCCTGGCCTACGCTCGTACACCTGTAATCTGTGTCTTGCCAAAGAACCTTCCAGCAAGAGAGCTGTCACCTCCTGTCACCTTTCCCTGGCACCAGTGAGGGTCACCCCCACTGGCTGTGCTGGGATGGGGCACACAGGCAACTAATCCTTGTAAAACCAGCTACAGATCCATTTCCTGTTCTTTGCTAATGATGGCTACTTTATTTGCTTCATTTTGTCTCCACTTAAGTAAGTCAATATTCCTTGGGGTGATGAGCCAAATGGTTCTTTGGGAACAAGAGAAGGTCTAATCATTGTATGCACATCTGTTTAGCATGCTGGCAGTTTTACCAAGATCTTCACAAACAGTATTTCTTGTGCTCTTCCAGACAACCTCAGGAGAGACATTATTAGCCCCATGTCACAGATGAGCAGAGGGAGGCTCACAGGGTTCAAGAAGTGACTTGATCCCAGGGGATAGCAGCTGGCTGGAAGACCACAGGGCCAAATCCAGGAATTGAGATGCTAAGTCCTCTGCCTCCTGCTCCAGAATGGGCTCATCTCCCAGAGTAAAAGAATGTGAGTGGTTGGAAGAACAGGGATTCTTATAAAGACTCCAAGTAAAAGTGCTTCATGGTCAAGTGTTCAATCTGTGGCTTGGCCAAACCTGGGGTAAATAATGGTCCTTTGTGCATCCATTCCGGAAAGATGGAGAGTGATCACTCCCTGGTAGAGTGACAGGACACAAGCTCACGTGTGCAGTGAGCATCATGTGGTAGGTGTCCAACATGTCACTGGAGAGAGTGGCCGATTTCTGGCAGTGTAAACGTAGATGCTACAAGTGTGTGGGGATTTAACGCAGCTGTGATTCTTACAGATATCTCAGATGCTTGACTTAACACAGAGGGTCAGGCTCTACTTTGAAGGCAGGTGCCACTTAGGTTCTACGTGTGTTTGCTAAGGACTTTCCCAGGCTCAACATCACAATTCCTGTGATCTCACAACTACCCTCAGTCCCAGGCACAGTGGGGTGGTGGGTCCCCCTGCCCCTCATAGGGACTGGACTACTGATTAAACTGAAAACCTACTTTGTAGGCATGATACATAAAACGGAGGACAATATTAAAGCCAGGGCCCTCTGCAATCCATTTCTAAATAGATCCCCAAAGTGCAGTCCCCAGACCAGCAGCACGAGCATCACCCGAGAACAGTCTAGGAAGATATATTTGGGACATCATGTCAGACCTAAGGAGTCAGAAACTTTGGGGATGAAACCAAGTCTCTAGTTTTTAATAAGCCCTCTGGGTGGGTCTGATGCTCGCTCAAGTTTGAGAACCCCTGATCTAGATCCTAAGTAGAAACTACACCAGGTGCCATTTTTGATTTCTTAAACTGTGAAATGAGAAGTCTAATACTGTGGACACATTTCCTGTTCCCCGATTCCAGAGTCATCTAGTGTCACTTGGAGAGCAGCACAATATCTCCTGAAAGTCACACACTGACAGAAGAGGCATATTTGGGGACAAGTCATACATATTGCATCATCTGTGACCACATGTGAATCTATTTACGAATGTGTTCTGAAAAGAAAAGGGTAGACAAAGAGATACTCCTCCCAGGCCCTGCACACCAGAGCCCTGCTTCCTCCCTCAGCTGGGCTCCAAGGCCAGGCTCCAGCAATAACAGCCTCCTGGGGAGATGAAAGCCAGGCAAACACCGTTTATCTCAGCGAATGTATACTTTAGCTCTGTGTATATATGCACATGGACAGCACTGCAGTCTTTATACATGAAATACATGGGAAATATTACTGAAGGTGGGGTCTGGGTTGGCAGGCAACACCTCTGAAGTTAGAACTGAGATATTCTGATGCAAACCCGGGTCCCTAGTTGCACTGGTCTCTGTGAATAAACACACTGCGTGTGTGTTGGATCACCCTCCTCTCTGAGTTCAACAGTCTTTCTTTGGTTTCCAGGAAGAGTTGAGTATGTTGTGATGAACTTTTTAAAAATTTTTAAATCTCTAGAGACTCAACTTTTAGAAAAATGAATGGCACCATAGAACTCCCAAGTGAGGAGACAGACGTGGGGACATAGGAGTGTCTCCATGGAGGTGCTCTCAGGGTCGATGGCGCTCCGGGCTGGGTTTCCTTTGTCTGCTGGGTGCTTATTTCCTCAGGAAGGAGCTGTGAGCCTTTCTTGTCCTCTGGCCGAGTGGGAATTCCAGCAGTATTCTGAATGGACAGTGGCACACGCTCACGGCAGCCGCCACCACAGATGACAAATCTCTGTCTCTGTCCCCACGCAGTGCTAAGCAGCTGTGCACAGTAGGGACTCTGAGAAACCTCTGTCCATGGCTCTGTCTGCTCTCTATTTGACTTTAATCTCTACAATCAAGTTTTCTTTCATGGTAACATCACATTTTAGGACAAAAATGCAGGCTGGTTTCACTGAGTTGCCTGTAGTATACATGAGTGCTCGTGTGATCTACGTAGCTATATTTTTTAAAAAGGAAAAGTGCAGGTAGGAGGGGAGGCAGGCGGGAAGAGCGAGAAGGAAGACGCACTTTATTTATTTTATTTAGTTGTTCATCTTGGTGGTTCCCTGGCCCCAGCCCTGGGACGTGAACTGGGATCCCCGGGATGTGTGTGGACTGTGCTGGCTGAAGGTGGCTGACCAAACCACTCTTCTACCAAGGCGCATTGGGATACATACTTTTGTCATCAATATTTTACTTATTTAAAATTTATTTTTTAACTTTGTTGGAGGTGCCCTACATCACAATGTGATGTAGTTCAAGGTGCACGCTGTCATAAATTACTCTGGCGGAGTGCTGGCTGGGTGCAGTCCATGCACATCCCAAGGACCCACTTTCACGCCTTTCCCAGCTCCGAGAGGCCACACCACTCCCTGGCTTGCAGGCCCTTCCTCACATCCTAGGACCCACATGTCTGTGCTGGGGCCAGCGGAAACACCAAGTGAACAAGTAATAAAATAAATTTTAAAAAGGCTTCTTCTTCCTGTCTCTTCCTGCCCACCTCTGTTCGCCTTTCATATGTGCCTGCACCTTTGCCTAAAATTAGGAACTACAGACTCGGTAGTGTCAATAGGACAGAAATGTGATTTTCTGTGCTGTAATTCCAAGGAACCTTTCAGGGAAGAAAGAAGAGAGGAAGGAAGACTGCTGACCAGGCTGGAAAAATGAACCAGAGGTTTTATGTTGGGGGAATGGAAAGAAAAATAAGGAAAATGGGAGTCAGGAAAAGGAAAAGCAGCTAGAGGTAGATGGTGGGAGGTGGTGGGGTTGGGGGCTAAGGGGTTTGGAAGGGCCTCATGCATCCCCACAGATGTTGGGCTCCAAACAACACCTATCCTTACAGTTCTGTGGTGGGTGGAGGTGTCTCTGGAAGTTTCAGGGGAGAATTGTTCCCTTGCTTTTCCCATTTCCTAGAGGCCACCCCTACTCCCTGGCCTGCAGCGCCCTCCTTACATCCTAGGACCCTGGCTTCTGTGCCCATTGCTCCTACTTTGATGCTCTGTCCTCCTTCTGGAAAGGACCCTTATGACTGAATTAATCCTACCAGATAATTAGGCTAATGGCCCCTTCTCAAGTCTCTTCACCTGCCCATATCAGCGGAGTGTGTTTGCCACGTATTGGACACAGGCTCGGGATGAGGACAGGGGCACCCTTGGGATGGCCTTGTTCTGTCCACCACACAGACCGGGGTCCAGCATGCAGCAGCTACGTCCTCCATCCTGTGTGCCCCCCGCCCCCACCAGGCACAGAGGAGGCAAACGGATGAAGCCAGGCTTCCCGCCTGCGCCCTCGAGGCCCAGGTGTGCCTGCACTGCGCGCCTGTCCACAGCCCTAGAGTCAGGTGGTGCCACGTGGGAGGCCGCCATACATGCACTTCCACGAAACGAGATCTACCCCAACCATTCAAAGACTCTCAGTGGAAGCTACTGAAGTTTAATTGGCAATATTTTGTGCTTAATGATGTGACAGAAAGACGACAATATACTGTAGGAAAGAGCTATGACTTTAAGGAAAGGCCTTCTTGCTGCTACTAGTTTATGTGAGCATGAACCTTACATTTTTTTATTTTTGAAGAAACCCATTTCTTCCTTTTATTCAACTTCTCATGGGAGGACTTTAATTTTCTTTATAGTGTTATGCTTACTGGGGAAAAATATCAGCTGCCCTTTCATTTCATTCTTGTACAGTCACACCGGTGTCCGGAGGAAAATGAACACGCACATGCGCGGCTCGGACCACACGGAGAGCCCATCGCCCGGCCCCACTTAACGCCGGAGGGCAGGGCAGGCCCGGAGCACGTTTCACGACCTCCACATTCTAACTTTCTGCAACTTATTAGTTTCTCCCTCGGGGAGAATAAAAAGGTACATCTGTAGGCGCTGGGCTCCTGGTCACTGAACAGAGGCAGGAGCTGCAGTTACAGCCTATGGGGGTGAAAGAGGAAGAGGGGAGACTGGATCGCAGGGGAAGAGAAAGATGGCAAAAAGGACAGGGATCTATCTGGAGGCTTGCAGTCATGAGCTCTTTTGTCTGACAAGTGTGCAGTGTGAGAGAGGGGTGCTAGCATATACTTGCAGAAGCCCCCACTGCCCCCAGTCACTTTCTGTCACAGAACGTCAGGCAGATACGCATTCTTGAAGCAAAAACCCACCCTGGCCCTGTTTTTGAAATCTGAGACGGTTACTGTACTTTAAAAGATAATCGACAAACAGCAGCAGGGGTCAAGAAGACAGGTCAGCTGTAACCTATCCTCTTCATAAATCAGAATAAAAGAGTACAAATCCCAGGCAGACTCTTGGGTGACACGTCGGGGTAGCTGAGCAGGGACCTGCGGGGGTGGCGGGCTGCTTCAGGAGTTCCAGCTGACCACGGCAGCGACGATAGGTGCGCCCCCCCACCCCCATCTTCATAGCCCCTTTTTTCATTGACCCCACCCTCCCTTACAGGGGGCACGTCACTGTCCACAGGGAAGATCAACGTTCATGAACCTTTGGGAGTATAATTAACCAAAGGACCCAGCTCTTCAATCATACAAAAGCACAGGCAGCACTTCATTTGCTGGGGATGCATCAGGAGTTTTCTTTGAAGGGAACATGAAATAAAGCTGAACGGCATCATTCTTCAGTCCCGTTCCTCTATAAAGCAAAACTGCCGGAGGAGGCGGGGGAGCTGGGTCAGATCCACTCTTACTGACACTCCCTCTCTCCCCACCCCTCGCTAAGACGACTCTGAATTTAATATCTGCGCAATGTAGAGGACATGTATTCAAACTGAAGAGAAATTATTAATGTCATGTTCTCTTCGATGACAACAATTTAAAAAAGCTATTCCAATCCGTTTCCGTACATTTGGCCAGGAAGTCGAGGGCCCCCAGGGCAGAAGTCTTACTGTTTTTAAATGACATACAAATACTAACTGTATGTAATTATTTATAAGTACTTTTCCTCTTTTCCACACCTATACACATTATTTTCCATTTCTGTGAGACTCCTTAAAAGGAACGCTTTTGGTTTACTGGCGACAGAGATGACAGCTCATTCTACCACAACCAGGGCATCTGGAGCCATGTGAGACCTAGACCCCACTCCTCACGTCACAGCGGAGCCCCGGGGCACACCAAGCTCTGGTGATGGGGCTCAGAAAACAGGATGGTGCCTTCACTCCAAATCTTGATTTAAGGTACCCTTTGCTCGGGGAGACGTGAATGTAACGAGCCCTGGCCACACAGCACCGGGCTGTGTGGTGGAATTTCCCTGTGGGAGAGAGAGGAGGTGAGGACAGTGGCGACAGCGTGAAAAGGAAAACATTTGCTACCATGAACTTTTGCTCTTTAGAGAAGACAACAAGTCACTGAGAAGTCATGGCGAAGACAGTGTTGTGTGTCCCTGCCAGGTCCCCTCGCTAGGGTGTTGTTTGCAGATTGTCCATCAGTGTGGTGTCCCCCCTGGTGGACTGGGTACGAGGACCTTAGAGCATCTCAGGGTAGGTTCCTGCAGGATTCCAGGCTGGGCATTCAGGTCTCAGACTGGCTCTAAAAATTGAGTTCAGAGGCCCCGGCAGCCTCCTGACCTTTTGATGACCTCGGGGGAAAGGCTTCTCCACGGAAGAGAATTCTGCCCCTCTGACAACTCCATCCCAGATGGTGCTGAGAAGATGATCGTCCTGCTGACTAGGACCGAGTTTGGTTAGTGCTGCAGACCAGTGTTCTGGGAGCCTCAGCAAGGCCGGATGGGGCCCCACAGCAGAGGCCAGTGCTCAAGAGAACACGGACCCTGAGTTACAGCTGCGTCAGCACATTTTTGTGGAGAAAATGGCAGTCTCTCCTGAGCACAGGGATAATACAGTTGGACAGTGTCTGTGACAACTCTACCTGAAGGACAGGGCACAGCAGCAGGGCAAACTGCAGGCAGGTCCAGAGTCCTGTGACCCATCGTCCCTCCCTCCCTGCCTCCATCCCTCCCTGGGTCTTCCAGGGGGAAGAGCAGATGCTTGAACTGATAGTTGGGAAACATTCCCAAGGCGGGCAGTTGCTACCTGTGTTCACCTTTCTTATCTCCAGTTCCACCCTGAAGTGATAATGCAGCACATCTGGACACGTCCTGTCATACCGAAAAGGAGTCTAATGCTCAAGTGTTTAGAAACTTTCATTCAAACATTTTTGTTAATGTTGCTTTTGCAGATGACTTTTCCTTTATGGGGCAGAAGTCCCTAAGACGACTTTGCAAAACTGAAGACACAAGTCCTTTCCCCCACACTGGGGGTCCCCCACTTTCAACCTGGATATGTCTGTTGGGGCCTCAGTGGCCCTTTCTGGTTGTGATCAGACTGCATTTTGTTTTTTAAAGGAAAGATGCAGGCAGGATTGAAGGCGAGCAGACAGGCAGGCAGGAAGAGAGAGGACGACGAGCATTTAATTATTTTCTTTAGTTGTTCATTCTGGTTGTTCCTGCTGCCTTGGGTGGCAAATCTGGTTCCCTGGCATGTGTGTGGCTTGCGCTGGCTGGAGGCGGCAGACACAACCAAGGGGGGCACGCTCATGCCGTTTTTTGAAACCATGTATTTTCCCACTCAACATTTTATCTTAAACATTTCCCTGGTCATCCCAGTCTGAATGAAGGCAGTTTTACAGACTTGGTTGCACGGTGTCATTTGAATAATGCACAGTTAGCTCCGATGGTGGGCATCACACTATCCTGCTGACCCCCAGGAAACTGCTTTAAAGGCGAGTCTTCATGACAGCATTTTCGTGAGGCTGAGGAAGCAACGCCATCTGTTACCAGCTCCTGGTTCCTTCCTTTCCATAGCCTCTCGCTGTTGACTGAATGGGGCTGGAAACATTCACAACAGGTGATTTTGGGGTAAAAGAGCAGCACTCCTGCAGTTAAGTGAATCTCAAGTTTCAGGGTCTCTCAAATGTTGTTTTCTCAAAATGTCAATATTATTATTGTCTGGGAACAGAAGGAATTAAAATTACATCTCCATCATGGCCGGCACCACCACGTCTCTGCTAACCATCCTTCTTATGTGACTTTAAGAGGGTGAAACTATGTCATCAGGTTTTGAAGTAAAACAAAGGGCCCAAAAGACTGTGATTTAAGAAAATATCGATCTTTCCATCCACTTACCTATTTATAGCTTATAAGTATGTCTAGGCTTCAGTGGGGCTGTATGGCTTTAAGGAGAGACTGAATAGCAGCTTCCTCAAAGGCTGGGCCGGGGTCCTCCCTTGTCCCAGGTGAGGCCTCCCTGGCCTCCTGCCCGCCTGTCCTTCCTCTTCCTGAAGATGTCTGTGATTAGCACCCAGATGTGGAACTCAGAACATGTGCTTCTAGGGAAAGGCCACTCTATATGTGGTGACTAGGTGACTAGGTGTAGTTAATATATTTTCATTAATATTTCAAGACATTCCTGGGAAAATAGGCTTTTTGGGCAGGGGTGGGGCGCTAATGTTATTTAAGACCTCTCTTCTGGGACAGAATTATTTTCAAGTTCTAGCTCTGTTATTGTAATAAAGGGAGAGAGTTCACAAACTAGGCTGCACCTTCACTGCTCACACAGGTAATTTTCTTCAACATGTAGTGGAATAAGGTAAGGTCTAGAAAAATGAGTTGAGAATAAACAAGTGCCATGCGCACCCAGCTACACTACCACAGAGAGAGGACACCTGGGAGACAGGTGCCAATCACAAGCTCCCTGGAGGGTAGCAGAGAGCTGGCCATGGGCTCACCGTGCACAGAAAGCCTGAGAAACGAATGTGGTGTCTTATCCAGCTCCCAGCAGGAAGGCTGCAGGCAGAAGGCAGGTGTGATTCTGCAGGTGCTGGAAAGTCACTCCTTGGAGAGGCACCTTCACAGCAAGGTCAGAGAAGAGGAAGACACTCCAAGGAGTGGGCTGCAGGTGGGAGTATAGTCAGGATGGCAGTGGCAACAAGGTCAAGCTTGCCACACAGTGGGCCCCCATCTGAACCACTCAGGGGTGATTAAAAAGTTTGCAAAGGAGTATGATATGAACAAGGTAGATATAAAAATGGTCTTGGAGAAGAAGTTTTGTTACATCGGGGAAGTAGTTGATAAAGTTTAGATCCTGGGAAAGGCAGGTTCGGTTCTTGCCTCTGCTCTTACGTCTAACTTCCAAATCTGTGTCTCCCAGCTTTGATTTGTCTCTTAAATTCAACCAGAGCATGCTCAGAAGCCTTTATCAATGAATGAGATGTGCCAGTTAGAGGACAAAGAGCCACTGTCACCTGTAATGATCGCCCCAGTTAGACCAGGGCACCTCCACTTCTTGATTGTCCTCAGAACCGCTACAGTAGGATGGGCATCCGAATGATCAGCTCAGGAGGCCTCCTTTGTGGGACCCGATGGGCCACAGGCAAGACGGGCCATGTCCTCTGAACACACCACCGGACTCTGCCCTGGATGTGCAGTCTCAGACATTGAGCAAGTACAAGTGACAAGTCGCAACAGGGACCAGCCACACGTAGGAAGGACAAGGGACCTGCATAGAGCACCAGCTGGCTCCAGGCAACCACCCAGGAGACCTGGCTGGAGCACATGGGGAACAGGTGTCCCTGAAGGCCAAAGGGCAGAAGTAGAGTTGTCAGTCATCCTGGACACATGACCCTGGAGGGAAGGAAGCCTGACGGGGAGCTGCAGCCTGGAACCTGGCTGGGGCACTGCTGCTGTGTGACCTCAGGCAAGTCACTTGGCTCTTCAGTGCCCCAGTTAACCTCTGAATGATGATGAGAAGATGATACTTCTGGGGAAGCTGGGAGAGTGACAAGGCAGTGGGTGCTGAGAAATCATGGGGATGAAGGAGCAGGGATGCCTCACGCCTGCAAAACCATGCTCAGGTGACACCCCAGTCTGGGGATCTGCTGCCTGTCCCCCGTCCCTGGGCCCGGGGCGAAGCTGCAATGTTTTCATTGATCTTCGCAGGACCTGACAGATATGAACAAGGAATGTGGGCCAAGATTCTGATTCCTGTCTGTTTCCTGAGGAGTGAGCTTGATTCTCTGAGTTTTACCTGCAGAGCTTTGAGACACGCTGACATCAGAGTGGACGGGCACAAGGAGGGACTTACCAGAACTCATGTCGCAGCTATGAGTAAAGACAGGGACTGAGTGTGTGAGGTCTGGGGAGGAGGGAACTGTCCCTCGATGAACACAGTGATTTCTGCTGTACCTCTAGCTGGCACAACTAGATTAGAGCATCCACGAATGAAGAGTCAAGCAATGGGTTTTGGCTTAGCTACAGAATTCTTTCCGGAAGTAGTCAATACAAATCACAAATGTGTATAAAACAATAACATAAAACCCCAGCCCGCACAAGCTCACTTAATGTAAATGACTTCAGATCTTAAAAAATTGTTTTTCTATTGCCTAAATCCCCGAAGTCTGAGCCCAGGCTGTAGTTGGAGGGATCCCAAGAATCACTGCTTGTCAACACCACTCCTGCAGAAGTCAGGCTGTTTACTGCCACCAGCCTGTCGAGCTGACTCTGTCTCTAAATACTCGACTTTCTACTTTATAATCCCACCCTCCATCAGACAGGGAAGAATATTTGTATGTGTGCAGAGTTCTGAGAAAGTTAACCACGTTAGAGCTGAGCACACAGCAGATGTCGTCATCAGCTTTGTAAAGAAAATCAATCTAGCAGATCACAGATGCCTACAGCAGCCAGTCGATCCCTGGTTTTCTTTTCCACTTGTATGTGAGGCATTCATTCCATCATCATGGAAGGAATAGATCATGGTGTTCACAGTGACAGAGCTTTGGCCTATCAGAGAACTATCAGGTCAGTGCAGGATGGGGCTTTACGGTGGGGCTTCTTGAGCCCGTCGCAGAGGACCTTGGTGGCTCTCCTCGGAGGTGGGCCACTGGGACCGGCAGCTTCCCGCAGCTGGTGCCAGGGAACCTAGGTTATCTGCGTACAGAATCTTGACTTCTACATTTCTACCACGGAGTTAACATTCATCAGGATGATCTTCTGACTGCTAAGCTCAAGGTGCAGCCCTTGTGGGGTGAAAGCCTGTCTTCACATTCTTTTGGGCGGGGAAGCTACCTGGCGAGAATGTGAGGGCTGAACCGCAGACCCGTGAAGGGGCGGACTGCATGTCATCAAAGAGGAGTTCAGATATGCGTTCCTATCACCCCAAAGAAGCACTTAGAAAACAGAAAAGCCTACATGAGGATACTTGAGCCAAAACTTGGGCCAAGACACAGAAAGGGCTAGATGGCATACGTCGGTTTGATATTCTCAGCATGGATGGCACACGAGGAAGGATGGTGCCTACAATTACACGAGAAACGTACTCAGATGATTTCCCCTGCTGAGAACCAGCTTTCATCTGATCCTCGAAGAAGTTAATGAAACTGAAAAGCTTAGGGACAACTGGGCAGTCACTGACTAAGGAGCAGGGTAGATGTCAGCCTGGCTCAAGGATGGTCGCTGGGTCCCTGCACAGACCTGCCTCCAAGACACTCCCCCCCTCTGAGGAGGAGTCTGGAAAACAGCATTTTTAACAGCTTTCTGGATGGCTGTGCCCCAGGCTTGAGAACCACGGGCTGGGAGGCACCTTGAACAAAGCCCACAATTCTGCCTATGGCACAATGGTACAAAGAGTCCCTGGCTACTTTTCTAGGAACACAGGGTCGATGAACATATCTGTGACAGCTCTGACCTTTACAATTAATACAGTCAAACCCAAGTGCACCAGTGGGAAGCAGATGGAGAAACCCATTCACCGCTATTTGCACTGAATCTCCTGCTGATACGACCTGTAATTTGGGGGACTTTCTGTTAATTCTCACACATTGAGTATGGGTATGTTTGGTCAATCCACTGTGCTTATCTGTTATATCGGTCTGTCTTCACCTCGTGTCCCCAAGCCCCTTAAGTGACTTGGGAACTCGTGGGAAGCCAGCTTTTCAGGAAACATAGCTGTCCCCTCTGGCTGAGGCTGGGCTGGGGAAGGGGCTGTTTGAATGGATGACGAATCCACCATGAGCTGACACAGCTCACACCATCTGCTGGTCAAAGGGTGTTTACTGAAGTCAGCCTCAGAATATGCCCTGTAAACTGGGCCAACCCCCACCTGAGCATTTACCAACACCTGACACAGCTCCTCTGTTTACAGTTTCACCACCATGACCTACTCCCTAATCCTTCTGAGCACCTAGAAACACTCTAGGATTGAGAGAGATTAGAGGTTTGAGGCTGCACATCAGACTTAGAGGGTGTTGATTAATTCAGTCCGATTAACCTACACTACTTGTTTGAGGTGTTTTCTCTGATTATTATCACATCCATTTACACTAATATGATATCTTTGATCATAAGATCTCACTACACTTCACAAACATTAATTTAATCTCCTTGTACTTTTGTACGGTTCAGCATAATTGTCCTTCCTTTAGAAGACAGGGAAACTGAGATGATGCACAAAGCTGAAGTTATACATAGCAAACTATACAGCTTTCAAATGCTGTCTTCTATCTTAACTCCTAATTATCTGACCCACATGTTTTCTCTTGCTTTCCTTCAGATGGATAAATGAGTATCATGGCCAATCGTTTACATAATCAACAATAGTGGCAAAAGGCACATTCCTAAGCTATTATCTACAGTGAGAGTGGGGTATGGAATGTCACAGAGAGAAGGTGGAGGAGAAATAATGACTTATCATCAACTCATGTTTAAAGATGAACACGTGTTTTACTTAGGAGTCTGTGATGCAAGACCACAAAGTAGGAGGGCATCAGAAATAAAGTTTAGGTGCCTAAAAAATGACAAAGTTAGAGGAAGATGAAAAAAGTTGAACTATAATTTTTATAAAAGAACAGTATCATGAGAAATGCAGGAAGGGAGGGAGAGCGTGTTTCAGGAACAGTGAACTGCAGTTAGATTTCAGTGGGGTTGGTAGCAGAATAATATAAGCATTATTAGCTAGGCTGAAGAGAGACGGTTCATCTAAAGATGGACACATGGATGTTGACATGTAGGGACAGTGCAGTGGACCTGTCCCGGTGGCCCCCTTGTAGACACTAGAGAGCAGTGGCATTGTGTCTGCATTCACCCTAGAGTGACAAGCCGTGAACATGAGACGGCATGGAGCTAAGACACTGATGTAAGACTGAGGTGTGGGGAAAATATGGCCATGACAGACGCTCTCAGTGAGCAGCAACTAGCTCTGATTTATATTTTGCCAGACAAACCAAAAGAGGGAAGGTTAGCAGCTAGCCTTTTCATTGACATGTTAGGGAAAACCCGACACTGCTCCCCTTAAGGGATGCAGTGCCCTATTTTATGGATGGACACCTGCACTATCTTTTCACTTCTGTCCTGGCATCAGTCTGTGGCTGCTCAGCACCACATGTGACACTCAACGCCCACCCACCCGCACAGGGCTCTGGCTGTTTGTTCTGCGTCGCCTGCCTTGGGCTATGCTGGTTCCTACTGTCTAGTCCGCAGAGGGCAGACAATGTATGAGTGTCAACACCATCCCACCTTTGGGCCAGTGGGAGGTGCTGATTCATGAAGGGAACATTTCATATCACCAGTAGAAAAACAGGCTCAGCTCCACCACCATGCCACCCCCCAACACCACATTTTATAGATGTGCCACATGTGTGAAAATGGCCGGATTCTCCTCCCTACTTGGTGGCACAAGGACCTTCCAGGAAAACTGGCAACTAGATCCACATTCTAGCTTTATTCTTTTTTCCTATTCATCTGTTCTTGGGACCCATTTGGATTCCTATTTCTGCTCATCCTCTCTATAAGGTAATATTTCTAGCAAGAGGACCAGCCATATCAATCAGACCATCGCTCTTCATTTGGAAAACAGAATCTTAAGAAAAGTCTACTTTAGATAGCTACTTTAGAAAGCATATCCTATTCCAGTTGACTGTTGACTGAATTTTTCACAGAGAGGAAGGCAGCGCAAGTCTTACTAGAGAAATATTTTCTGGAAGCCCCATGCTGATTTCAGAAAATGAAAAAAAAAAAGTTCTAAATGATAATCATTTATTTTACACCTGAAAATGTTTAGATTTTTGTTCACACACACACACACACACACACACACACACACAGACACCAACAGAAGAAAACCACTGAAGATTCAAAGTGAGGAAAGGAAGGGATCACATGCCATCAGCTATCTGGTATTTTCTTCAGACAGAAGCAATGTAGGATACAGCTTGCATATGCTGTGTTATGGATCAGTCCTCTAGGACTCCAGAGACGACAGGCGGCGAGGGAAGCCCACACACCTTGCTCTAGGGTCGGGTGACAGCAATGGTGCAACCGCCACCTCTTCCTAGAAAGAAGCACAGAAACAACCTGGTGTGTTGAACTTATCTGAGATGGTTGGAATGTTGAAAAAGAAAGTGGCCGAGAGGGGAGTGGGATAACAACCAGAATCTATAAAAAAAGGAATTTCAGAGAAGATGACCAAAAAAAAGAACATGAAGGAAATAGGGAAGAGGGACTATGTGGAGATGAAAGAATTGAATGAAATACAAGTTTTGTTTAAAGGTTGGATGTATAGATGTCTTGTCATAGTCTCTCAAAAAGAAAAAGGAAAAACTATGTTGATACCTTTTGGCTGCTTAGGATTTAAGCACATTTTATACTGGTTTGAGTAATTCTTGATCTACCAGAGCGGGATGTAAAGCATGAGAACAGCTCTTTGATGTGGCAGGCACACATTCATTAATTTGTTCCCTACTATCTGCCAGGTTCTCTCCAAGGCCATCAGATGTCATTCCTGCCCCCAGGTCCCAGGTGGAAATGACACATCTCATATAATGGGACAAGTGCTTCACAGAGGTGGGTGTTGACTTTGCCTGGGAGGAGAAGAGGGCTTCCTCAGAGAGGAAGGGGGATTTCGAAACTGATTTTTCAGGCTATTCAGTATGTTCACTGGCAATGGTAGGAATATTCTTTATGTTTTAGTGGAAGAAAACAGAAGTCAGAAGTGCTCAGGAGCTCTAAGAAGATTTGAAATTCTGAGAGTTGAGAACAGAAAGCGTTGAGACACATACCTCTCAAATTTATAATACAAGTCAGTGGGCCATATCCAAGTTCTCACTGTATTTACTTTTAACTTTTAGAATTTCAGCAAGCAAACAGATTACACTCTAATCTTTCAAAACTAATACTAATTCAGAAGTAAATATTTCTCTTCAACATCTTATTAACTTGCCTCAGAGACAACTTGACCTTCTCCCCAAAGTTCAACAAATGAATTTAGAAGATCATATTAGATACATTTTCTCTGGCCTCTTCTCCAGAAACAATAGAAACCTGATTTTAAAATGTGCAATGTCTTTCTAAAACCACATCCACAGAGAACTGATTTTAGTCTCAATAAATTCCCTGTAAAACAGGGAATATTTCAAGCAAAATTCAAGAATTACATAAAAAAGGGGAAAATTAGATTGATCTTCTTGAAACCAGTATTAATAACTCATGTGTATGAGATAAACACGTCTTTTATGAAAGTAAGGTCTTCACTTTGACTTTTAACCATTACAACTAACTTCATGGATCTTGTGAGGGGACTCTGGCAGAATGTGAACTGGTCAGGTCCGCTGATGTGTATCTGTGGTCTCCAAAAGACTAGTGGCTACTTGGAACTTAAGGATAATCAGAGATGTTAAAACTCATGACAGCAAGAAAGGAGAAGGTGAAATGAAATAAAGTAAGAAACACACAGGAGGAAGGGAGGAGGTGAGCACCAAGCTCGGGGAGCAGCTGTCTTCCTGCAGGGCTCTCTCTCCCAGGTCAGCCGCCAGCCACCCCCCAGCACCTCCAACCCGCTCTGGAAAGCTTCATCACTGACACCACATATGTTTTGGAGCCCTCTTTTCGGAGTCCTTTCCTTTAGGAAGGCTGTTCCTGATCCTTTGCACAGAGTTCAGACCTCAGGCTGGATTATTCTTGCTGCTTTTGCCCAAGTGCACGCTAATGGTGTGTTTGAGTGCATACTTTATGAAACTTTAAATGGACACTTGACTAGAGTCTTCCATTTCTCCTGTCTCTTCAAAGTGATTAATAACATGCTTTCCAAACAAAAGACTACACTGTGATCCATTGACGGTTCCAAGTGATGAATTCATATTCCCTGCTAGTAGAATTCCCCACGCTCCACAGGTGGAGACCTTGGTTTTAGTCCAGTGAAGCGCACCTCAGAACTCAGACCTCTATACGTGGTGCCATTTTAAGCCGCTACATCTGTAAGAGTTGTTACAGCAGTGCTAGGAAACCAACACAGATTTCAACTGTAAGAGTGACATCTGGTTGGCTCTAAGAAGCAAGGATAAAAGGTAAGTTTTTCCTAGGATTTCAGAGGGTGGAGTGAAAGGTGTGGCGGCAGGTAAACATAGCGTGAATAGCGGTCTAATTGTCTCTGGCGGCTGTGCTCTGGCTTGCGAGAGATGCTAAGTTCTGGGGGCACCACGGACTTGCTGGATCTCAGGGCCTAGTACAGCCTCTGGGAACACACGGATAAAGCAGACTCAGAAGGTAGGGTCACCACCTCAGCTCCCTGTCTGCCACCATGGTCTTCACTTTCTACCAGAGTCAAGAAGCACAGAGCAGCAGTGATACCTAGCAAAGAGCCTTTCTGATGAATTGTCTGGGCACCAAACTCAACCAATACTGCAATCAAAGAACATCCCAGGAGTGGAAGAGCGCCCCGATCCCTTCAGGTGTCCTTGGTAACTAATGATTTCACAGGAGTCTGTGATGATGAGGATGATAATTACTGATGATGACAGTCATAAAAGGGTAATATGCAGTGTTGATCCCTTATACTTTCACAAGCCCTTTCATCTTTAAGAATTCTACAATGCTTTGCAACTTAACTTTCAGGACATATCCGTTTGAAATGAGGTCTCCATTTGCCTCTGACATTCAGCTTAGCCTTTAATGGAAACACTTTGGTATTTGCCCTTTAAATCTTTCAGGAGTCTTAAAGGTGGGAGATCATCATCTGGGGATGGGGGACACTTTAGTCTGGGCCAGAGGCTCTTAGAAATTTGTGAATTCTGACCTTAGTTTTCCTATCTCCTGGTACTCACACTTCCCTGGCTTTGTGACCAGCTCTGGTTTATGCTCTTCCCATACTCCCAGTCCCCTTATTTGCTCTCTCTTGGGGAGGTCAATCAGGGCCTCAGCTCTCACCTCTTGACATCTAGCCCTAATTCTGGCCTCCAGCTCCAATTCTGACCTGCCTCTGGCTATCCCCCAGGCACCACAACTGTGACCCAACTCAACACCTCCCTTGCAAACAGAGGTGAAGGTCATGGTGTTATTACCTCCCCACTAACCTTTGATTCACTGTGTGGCCTCTAGTCTGTGGTGTCACCCTCAGCTCCTGCCTGCCTCCACATGTCATGCCCAAAGTCCTGTGCCCTCCATCTCACAGCATCCAGGCCTTGGTCACTGTTTTTCTCACTTCTCTACCCTGGTTTGTCCAGTTCCTGCCCTTGAATGTCCCAACAGCTTCCTAGATGCTCCCCCTCACTTGGCCAAGAATCACTGCTGGAAGACCTTATCTCATCCACTTTCTATTGTTCTAGTGCTGCCAGGACCCATCTCCACGACAGGAAGCCTATCAATGATTGTTTTGAATTGAATCTCTAAGGCCTCAGTCATCAAAGGATACTTTATTTATACTGATAAACTCATGAGAGGCAGCAGATAAATAAGAATTATATTTTAAATGAATCTGGTGAATGAACTATTGAAGGGATTTCAGAAATGAACCCTAAAAATTGGACAATTTTTAGTAAATATGCAACTCTCCATTGCTTAGTTCAGATATTCTTATGCCTCTGACTGATCCAGTAAACTCACAAATTTATGACTAAATGTGCAAACAGGGTTTTGCTACTAAGGATCGTTTCTATTCTGAGCAGCTGCTGAGTGGAACTAGGTACTGATGGCGGGTCAAGCGTGTGGCGTGCAGTTGTCTGGAGCTACTGAGTGAGGAAATACAGCCATGAGCTGTGGCCATCAAGGTTCTAACAAAGGCAGTCAAATGAACTCTCAACTTTGCTGCTAGTAGATGTGAGATTAATGAAGAAACCAATCTGCTGGGAGTGCAGGGTGTGGGGAGTGAGACAAGAGGAGGCTCCGGGGGAGATAAAGGCAGACAGGCCCATAGAAGACACACAGGGATTGAATGCTGAGACAGAATCTTCAGTGTTCACAGTGAGCAGTGTGCTAGGAACAGATATCCTCTTGGCAAGGAATAGCAAAGGGACTATAAAGCAAAGTGGGGTACAGGAGACCATAGGTAGTATGGCCTGTGAAATCTCCATGTATGATAATTTTTGAGCAATAGTTACTTTAGAAGACAAATATGGTTTGAAAGAACCAGAAGAGTATTGCTGATTGGCTGACATAAACTGCAAGGGTGATTAATAAAATTCCAGAATATAGATCTCATTGGCTAGAGATGAAAATGAAGAGGGGCAGGGCAGCAGGGAGGGAAGGTGAGGGTGCCTGAAAGTAACTCTACACTGAGTGACCTGCAGTAGAAAGCCACTTCACAGAGAGGCTGAGCTCAAGTACTGACTGATCTTCCTAAGAAGAGTTAAATGCAAAGGCTGCAACCAATTTCCCAGGTTCCAGAATTTAATCAGTGTTAAGAGGGTAACACTAAGATTCTAAGTAAGGGTAGTCGTGACCTGGATAGTGTTTTTGGAAAAATTTTATAGAAATTGCCTATTGGCACAAAGAATGAAGGTGTCAATATTAAGGATGCCAGAGCTTTTAGGGTAAATACAGAAAATATTTTAAAATAAGGGCTCTATCTGTATATGCATATATGTATGCATGTATTCCTAGAGACTTCTGAATCTTTAATGCTATCATTTGAATCAGGATCTAATCATAAGAACCTTCAAGGAAAAACAGGAGGAAGGCAGGGCATTGTAGTTAGAACAAACAGTGACTTTTCATGAGATTTGAAATGCAGAGAGAGGGACAGCAGCCGAGGAGAGAACACACGCTTTAGGAGGCATGTTCTATGTCCTTGGGTGGGACCCTATGAAGTATTCAAAACATACAGTGGAACATTTGATCATCAAGTGAAGAGACTGAAACTTAAAGCTCTCGTGGTTAAGTCCAGGGAAGGAAAAGGGCAGGAAAGGCAATGTGATTAAGGAAGGATATAAAGATTAGTCTGAGGCGTCTAAGAGGGAGGCTTAAAATATATAAACAATGATTTAGAGATATAAACTATTTATAAAATGCTGGTAGGAAGAAGTTCAGGGAATAATCAGAGAAGAGGAAGCATTCTGAGGAGCATGGGTGCCAGGTTCCTGGCCCTGGGGTCCCACAGGCACAGAGTGGAGAAGGAAGATTCTGGATAGGAAGGGGCCGCCCCTTTCACAGGCCCAGGAATGCAGGAGGAAAGGGACTCTGCTTAATCTGCTCTCCTGCAAACAGGGTCACCACAAGGAACAAAGAAAAGCAAGAGGGGGGAGGATGAGAGGTCAGGAGGCTCAGGGTGGGAGATGAGCTGGCTTCTACTGGCCAGCAGAGAAGATGAAGGGATGGTGCAGGAAAGGTGTCATTTCCTGCTCCAGGAGGGAAGTGTGAAAAGGTGGTGAGAAGAGCCAGGGAGAAAGAGGGAGAGGGGCAGCTTTAAGACCCCCACTGCAGGAGATGGAGCTGAGGGAAGCTCCAACAGCTATTTAGACAAGCCCTCTGACGACAGATGGTCAGATTGGGTTCTGGAGGTCTGGAATGTGTTACGTTGCATTATTCCAAACAGGGTGATGAGACAGAGCAAGCAATTATGGGCCATTTAACTTAACATCATTTATAGAAAAATATTAGGAGAAGTTTGTGGAAGGGACAACTCGACAGGCATGCAGCAATTTGACTAGAAACAGGCCACATGTTTTTACTGAAGGAAGGTGCTGTTTTAATGAGCTTGTTGGACTTCCTTTGAAGTTACGCATTTCTCAGATCCAGATTTTAATTTGTATTTAAAAAAATCATAACGATCAGGAATAAAGTATCTACAAATAAAAGCCAATCACCATGAGGGCATAAGAAATGCAATGGCAGGAAAAATGAAAGCTAAAGACAAATGACATAATAAGGAAACATTTACTTTGTGTCACCTAGTAGGTTTTAAGTCAAAATATTTTTCATGAAAATTATATTAATTCAATTTTGGTCTGTAAATGTGTCCCTATATAATTTCCTAAAATACTCCGCAGAAATAAAAGGATATACTTGTTTTACTGAAAAAAAAAAATCAGCTTGCTTTTTTTTTTTTTTTTTTTTTTTTAAGTGGATCGACCATTTGGTATGGTTAAAAATTTGACACATCAGAATGAATCCTTCATTAACCCAATCTTCATGAATTTTCCAAGTTAGAGATTCTCCAACAAAAAGGGGACATCTTTATGGTTATTTTTAGTGAAGTATGAATTTTCAATATGAATTTTATCATATTTACATAATATTCTCATACAATAGAATAGCCAATGGATTTTCAGAAGGAGGATCAGGAAAGTTGACAATCACGATACAAAGCAATAATAAACAAATCAAAGTACATATTAATGTTTGCTAGAAGCCCTGATTATATCTAACATATATTTTTTTACTGCTTCACCAATGTTTTGATTTCATTCTACTTTTCAAAAGGTACTAGACTTAAGTACAACTTGACACCTCTGTAGCCACAAGCTGCAGGCGGGTTGACAATGTGTCTTGTCCATACAAGGTCTATCACAGAGCTTGGTAAATACTTGGTAATGAATAAATACTTTCTTAAAGGAAAGGTGAAGCAGGAATGAAGGTAAGAAGGCAGTAAGGAAGAGAGAGGAGGAAGAAATATTCATTTATTTTATTGAGTTGTTCATCTTGATTGTCCCCGTCAGCCCTGGGATTTGAACCCAGGGGTTTGGGATGTATGTGGACTGTGTCCAACTACTACTCCACCAGAACACACTTCAAAATGAGTTTTTACTGAGTGTCAGACATTGTTCTAATAAGCATTTTGTTTAACTGACTCTGCCCCAATAATTCTTTGAAAGAATTTATATTGCTAATCCCATTTTTAAAGACCTGGAAACAGAAGCGCTAAAAGTTAAGTAATTTGCCTGAGATCACAAAGCTGGTGTTGAGGGTGCGAACTCAGACTCCGTGGCGCTGGGGCCCACGTGCCTGCACCCATCGCCCGCTCCCGAATGAACGCACACACAGCAAATCCGTGTGCGGACATAAGTACACAGCAAACTACACACGAGGTAGGAGTTTTAAGAGGAACAGCTCATGCTCATATAGCCATCACCAAGTACTAGAACTCAGGGGTAACGGGGACTTTACTATCCGGAATAAAGTTTTTCACAGTAGCAACACCCCTAAATATTTAGAGGAAACCCACAGGCTTACAGAAGAGAACCCAAAATGTGACTCTATTCTGCTCTAACTGGAGTCCTCAGCTCAGAATAAAAACTGGCAAGACTTTCCAGTTTGGTTCAGTGTAAGAAGTAGGCTTTGGCGGCGGCTACACAGATGAGGAAAGACGATGGACATGCGCGCCAATGGCGGGGATGGGCTCACAGGCAGCTATGTGGGGTCAGCGTGGCTGGTGCAGAGTAAAGGGGCCCAATTGTCGCCAAAACATAACACACAGTTCCCTTTAGTCTTGCTTCAGGATATTGGGTTCTGGGGCATGTTCCTGCCACTTTAAACATTTTTTTGTGGTATTATTATTTTTTTCCTATGCGTTATTCTGGAACCATGTGGTTCTAAGATGACCCAGTTCATGCTTTTAGCTTCAGTGTCCCTGGGCTGAAGCCCCTGGGGCTATAGGGCCAAAGCTGACCAGAGACCAAATTTTACAGACTCCCAGGAGAATGGGAAGAAGCCTGTGGCATGGGCGAAATGGAAAGACCCTCAAAGGGAGGGGGCACCAGGCAGACTCTCCTCCACTGGTGTCCCAGCACCCCTTGACTTATTAGGTGTGTGCGTAGTGGAAGTCATCTACAGCTGTCTCCTCAGAGGGATGCTGTCACACCTGAGGCAATTCAACAGGAGCCTGGCAAGGTGATCCAAATTTGGATAAAACTAGTTCTGAGGAATGAGGTTAAAAGTTTAGCCTCACTAGCCTCAGAAAAAACGTGCCCAACAGAATACTAAGGGGAAGTGGAGAGACAAAATGAAGGCAGCCCAGAGGTTTAGCAAGATGAAATGCAGTAAAAAACAAACAAACAAGGAAAACCCAGCAGCAGAGGGACTCCAGGGGGAGAGCAGGAGTGAGAAAGAAGACAGGCACGTGGGCTAAGACGTCACTCTCCCTCAAACCCTGCAAGTGTCCTGGAGCTGCAGAACAGGTATAACCACGACATCTGAATGAACAAAAGAAGTGCAGAGGGTACTAGGCAGGAAAGGGGCTGATATGGCTTTTAGAACTGCTCCTTGGTCCCGGGTCCTTTTCCTGTTCAGCAAATCCTTTTGTTCTCTGTCCTTATCAACACTACACCTTGCCCAAGTAGGAATGACAGACAGCCCTTTTTAATGACTTCCTAGCTTTTGAAACTATTTTGGTGTGGGAGAGAGAAAGAGCCACATTTCAGCTTTAGGACTGAGGTTTCTGTTGGCTCAGTAAACTCTCCACTCTGGGGTGAGAGGTTCTGGGAGTGGGCAGAGTCACACATCTGCCCCTTGATGAGATCTGTGTAATGCTCCTTAAAAGTGACCCTGTGGTACCTCCCAAGGACAGGGAAAGGACCCTGGCACCCAGCGGGCTACCCAGACAGGCCCTCTGTGCCCTGTAGGAGTGTGGCAGGTTGGCTCCCACCAGGGTCCAACACCCTCTCCTGGTAGCCCGACTCACCTAACACAGGAACCAATGTCCCCTGCGTTGGAGGCCTGGCCGCGCCCTGCGGGGACAAGGACTCCACCCCCAAGTCTCCAAACTGGTTATTTCCTGTCCTTTTCTATTTCCTCCTCTGTGTACAGGCATGTGAAATGAAGTTTCATCCTTTGTTTGAAAAGAGACATTTTAAAGAATGTTTACCGATGACACACTCACTTTCCATCTCTCTTCAGTGGGGTTTTCCTAATCTCTGACAGGTTGTATAACTCACAGGAATTTGGTTCAAAACCCAGGTAAAACGGGTTCAAAAGGATTCTATTTTCACAGCTAATGTGCATTTCACTAGGTAATCATCGCCTTTGAACAGCTCTCTCTGAAGATGTGGCTGTCTATTATCTTCAGCTCTATTTAATACGCTGTGTTTTATCACCACAGTGAGGACACATCACATTAAGTGCCAGGACAACATCAGCTAGAAGTTCTTATAAGTTCAGGAAAGGTGCACACTGCATTTTAACAATTTCTAGGTCATTTCTTTATACAGGAACTTCAGCATTTAGAAATTCATCCACCAACCCATCAATCTGTACTTATTCGGCATCTACTTTTTTTTTGTTGGTGTCTAAAGAATTTTTTTTAGAACTCCTTGTCCTCAAAGAATTCACAGGTTGGTAAAGGGAAAAGACATGTAAGTAGCTGCACCTATATATTAAAACAGGTGTTAGAATAGACTTGTGTCTAGCGTACAATGAAGACACGGAGGAAGGAGATTCATCTTGGTGGGCAGCGGGGTATTAGCCACAAAAGGATTCACAGATGGGACAGAGATTAAGCTGAGTCCTAAAAAAATGTGTGTATCTGGTTCAGGGTAGTGTGTGTGCATCTGTGTGCACACAAGTACGTGCGTGTGAGTTCCTCGGTGCACCTTGGAGGAAGCAGCTTCCAGATCTGGATGTGCTGCGGTCACAGAGGACCTTGGAAGGAGACTAACACGATGAGATCTGCCTTTGCTATGAGGCTCCCTTTCTGTCACCAAATCTGTAATACCCATTTTCTTGTATAACACAATGAATTTTGTTGTGAGAATAATACCTCACATTCAGTTCACTTTTGGGTTTGGTTTTGGTTTGGGAGTGCCTCTTGCAGGATGCCTGAGAACCCAAAGGGGAGTTGGCTGCTGCAGTCACTGGGCCTATTTTCCATATGTGGCCTGCTCAGGGCGGCCGGGGCGTCCTTACCACTTCAGTGGGTCGGTAGTATTTGAGATCCACAGTCACGTGAACTTTGCCGGTCTCTTTACATCTGCCCACTTCATTTTCATTCTTTCCTTCCCACCTGTAAAGAAGATAAACACTTAATCAGCCTCTAATTGCTGGGGAGTGCTTGGCCAGGCTGCAATCCCTGCAGGAGTATCTGCCTTCATTAACTACATAGACACAGGCTGACATGTGACCATACCATTAAGGCTTTGCAAAGTCTTTGCACACCTGCTTTGAAAAAGTAGTATTTTTTCCCCTTCCTTTGTAAGAAAAATGTAACAATTCAGAAGCCAGACTTTAGCAATGAACAGATTGGCCAAGGAATTGGACAACTTTCAGAGATTTCAAAGGCTACCCTTCTTTTGGCTAGCCTTGCAAAAGTTGATTACAAATTAATTAACATCTTCTGTCTCCTCCTTCATCTTAAAGAATGCTTGTACTTTTAGGGATATTTATTATAAAGTAAGTCAAAGCATTCCTCTTTGGAATAAGCTTCACACCCTCATGAACTGTTTCCTTTACCCTCGTGTTGCCTCATTAATAAATCTCGGCTAATTCGACCTCCAAAAAGCACACCACTGGCTCATTTCCTGCAGAGAGAGGGTCTCTCAGCACCTCTTCACTTCCTCAGATTCAGTGATGATGTAATTCAGATTCAAGATTTTCCTCCTTAAACATACTGTTGACAAAGAGAAGGATCCCAGGCTGGCCCACCAAGCTCACCCTTTGTAGAAGGCAGGACACTCAAGCTTGACACCAACTTCCCACTGGGGCTCCATTGATGCTGTCATTGTTAAATGATGAAGCCACTGGCTTAATATTGACCTCTGGATTTAAGCAGTCTAATACCCAAATAATAGAAGATATGGTGTAATCTATGTTATCTTTACAAATACAATATATTGGCAGAGAAAGAATCAAGTCATAATGCTTGCCTTCAATGATGATACTCAGAACAAGCTTGCTTCAGGAGCTGGAGTCAAGTGTCCTGACAGGACAATTCTCCTTGCCCCTGGATGGGCACTATGGTGAGGAGCAGACGGCAGGACAGAGCATGGGACTGGAGACTGGACTACGTGACTCCTGGCACACTGGATGAATGGTAAAGGTTGACAGAGGGTATATTTTGGACACGGATGGGTATTACAGACAAACTGGCCTCATGAGCTTCATTTCTGATGAGTCATCTGAATGTTCTGTCCTCAATTCACTTTTTGATAGCACGAGGGTCAGATTTCATGGTGGAGGGTTAATCCGTTTACAGTACACTGAATTTGCCAATGGGCTCAAGGCAAGTATGACAAACATCATAAAACTCAGAATTATGGTAGAATACATTAAACATCACACAACTGTGAGACTGGCTTTTCCATGACTTCTGTATTAATGGACTTGCGAAAGGGGTACTTAGCAGTACCTCCTGCAGCTCAGGTGGAAGGCTCAGGCTGTGAAGGCCATGGACCTGGGTTTCAGACCCAGGCCTGGAAAAAAATTTAAAAATAGTTAAAAGACAAAAATAAACTTTATAAAAAAAAGTGATGCTTGGTATTTACTTACTTGGTTTAATTTCTTTTTTCTTTTCTTTTCTTTCTTTCTTTTTTTTTTTTTTTTAGGAAAGTTACCGGCAGGAATAAAAGTGAGCAGAGGCAGGAGGACAGAGGAGGAAGAAGTGATTTACTTATTAGGTTGTTCATGTTGGTTGTTTCACCAGTCCCGGGATGTAAACTAGGATCCTTGGGATGTAGGTGGACAATGTTGGCCAAAGGTGGCTGATCAAACTGCCACTCCACTAGGACGTGCCTGGCTTCATGTTGGTAAGAATGATTTGGCATGTCACATAGAATTGAGAATCTCAAGGCAAAGATGTAACAGGATCGGAACTGAATTTTCAGACAATTCACCTGGAAATGCTATTTAGATGCTTTGAGTATGGAGAATAAGAAAACTGTAAAATGAGATAACCTTAAAGTGATGGTGAATCCTATCTACCCCTTACAGATAAAGGACAAATCTTGCTAATAAGAAAGAATAATGGAGATAGCCATGATTAAAAAAAATACTATCCAAGTTTAAAGTTAGTTGTTTAAGTAGAATCTTTGCTTAGACTTTTAATAAATGAAAGGATATCTATCAATCATAAGCATGTTTGAATTTAATTTTTGTTCACATCTTATACTCACAAAGAGAAACAAGTTCAGTACATACCTTTCCTGACAGGATCTCCAGCTAAAATCTCCAAAATGTTTGACAAAATCCACAAGTTTCTGTTTTTTCCCTATTATAGCTTGGTATATACTCTTGTGAGGGGTCAGGGTGACTTAGAAACACATTTAAGACTGCCCTTCATATTGAAAAATCTGTTCAGATGTTACTTCTTGAGAAAATTCATGATTCACATTAATTTATGATTTAGTCTTTGGAAGCCACCCATGAGCACACATAGTTACGGAAACGGCTAAAGCCAGGAAGGACTTGGAGAGCTATCTTTTCTTGATGGGGTGGGAGCCTGGGAAGGTAAAGGAACCAGGTGGAGCTGGTAGTGTCTTTAGACCAGCGGCTGGCAGACTGTTTCTGGAAAGAGCCAGAAAGGAAATATTTTAGATTTTACCACCTCTGCTATACATTCTTCCTTTTCTCCTGCTTCTCTTCCTCTTCTTCATTATCATCATCCTTTTAAAAACTGCACTTTTAGATCCTTTGGGGACAGGCCTCAGCTGAGATTCGGTCGGCAGCTCACAGACTGCCCACTGTTTTCAGAAGTGAGGCTGTGGTAGATTTTCACACTCATCGAAAGGACAGCATTGAATTCCTGCTTGTACCCACAGGTTGTATTGCTGGACCGGCGTGGATTTTTCGGTCTATTATTGATCCTAATTGCAGTGCAGGATTGGCTGACATCTGGGACTTGTAACTGATTGAGAAGATGGAGGAGGGAGTCTGCCAGCCAGAGTGAGTATGGTGTGCCCTGGGCCTCCAGCACATTGCCTTCTTTGCTGTGTCTGCCAGCTGCCTCTGTCCATGTCCAAACTGCCTCGGAGGGCACAGTACTGCCCCTATGATGAAAAGTGCTGCGCTGAATCATCCACTGTACCCAGGAAATGTCCCCAAACAACCAAGCTGACAAAATGCACTTTCTAATTTGTACTAGATCTGCGTGAGGGCAGTAAGCAAAAGTTTCGGCCAAGGGCCAGAAACATTCAGTTACAACAATACCTGAAACACTTGTATTAACAAGCAAACGGTAACAACAAACTTGTCCTAACAAGTAATGTTATGACTCAAAGCAGAACTGCAGTGTTAGGGAAATGATGGTAGCTTGATAGGGAGCAGAGGATTCGGCTAATTTACAGGAACAGCTATCCACTCATTCAGAATCCAGCTATTTGAGTTGGAATCCTGAATAATTTCATTTTAATAATACATTATTTTATTTAAATACATTCGGAAATACATTATTTTTATTATTCTATGAAAACACCTATGAGCATTAAATCTCAATAGAAAGCAAAGAACAGATGCAAGCACACAGGGAAGCTGAGGGGATAGTAAAAGCGAAACAGCTAGGAATCCCTTCACAGAACAGCAGAAGCAAAGCCGACTGGACCTCAGGTTGAGACCATTAGAGCTGGAGCAGGAGAGGTGGGGCGAGAGTTCCTGCACAGTCTGTGTCACAAACACTCTCAGGAGCTCCTCTGAGGGACGACACTGTGTCAGGGTTGTATGTTATCCTATGGCACCAGGAGGCCCCCACTAGTGAAGACGTAGCACACGACAGCGGTACTGAAGTGACCAGGTTCTGGATAAAAAAAGTGGTTTGCGCATAGTTTTGCTCTTCCCCAGGCTCCTTGCAGAAAAGGAAGATACTCACAGGGGTAAAAGAACAACAAAGAGATACCAAATTCTGGAAACTGGAGAGGAGGTGCAGGAGAGTCAGAGGACTCACAGCCCTGGAAAACAGTCCTCTGTCTGAGAGGGGACCCACCCAGGTTACCCCTGCCAGGCAGGTCCCCGATGTGCAGGAAGTGTGGGAGAGCACAGCTCTCCTGGAAAGCAGTCTGTGCCCATCTCCCAGTTCAGTTTAGAAATGGATGCTGAGATCCCAGCCTCCTGGAGAGCCTGCGGACAAGGTCACAAGCTCCATTCTGTGCACTAGACGTGAGCTTCTAGACCTCCACTTTTAAACATAAGCAGAAAACCAGGAATTTCCAGACAGACCTGTAAGGAAAACCACCACATGAGGGACAAAGTCATAACAAAGAAAAAAAATCAGCAATGCACAGGAAAGAGAACAAATAAGCAGAGATACTGAAAGCAAAATAAAACTAAAGCTCTCACACACCACAGCTCCTAGCTTCAGAGACAAGGAAGATATAAAAGAAACAAAAACGAGATACTATGTGAAAAGGAACACGTTGAAAACAAGATATCAGAAATGGGAAAAAATAATGAGAAATCAAAAATTCAAGAGATGATTGTGAACAGAAAGTTGAGGAAATCGCCCAGAAAGCAAAGCAGAAGGAAACAGACTTGAAAAGCAGATGAGGGAAGATAAAGACAGAAGATGGCCTCAAGAGGTCAGTATAAGAGGATTTCCAGAAAGAAGACAGAAAGAATGGAGCAGAAAAATAATTATCTTCAAACAAATCAAGAAAATTGATCAGCACAGAAGACATGCATTTCCAGGATGGAGGGCCCAGCAGAGCACCCAGGAACGAGTGAGACTGGACTGGGCACAGCCAAGATCACAGCCCTGGGGCAGTGACCCAGGACAGACCCCAGGACAACAGCAGGAGCAGGGTCTGGGCAACTCTAGTTTCACACAAGTGCAAAAGCATGGAACAGTGACTTCAACCTCGGAGGAGAAGGATCCCCAACCTAGAGATACAATGCCAGCCACCTTCTTAATTTTGAGGATAGAATAGATATTTTCAGATGTACTTGGTTAAAAATTATTTGCTTAGCATGCACCATTCTGAGGAAGGTAATTAAAACTTTGCTTTACCAAATCAATGAGTCTTTCAGGAAATCGGAGGCCCAATTCATGAGAGAGTTAAGAGGGCCCTCAGATGAGCACAAAGGCAGGTCATACATGATGCCAGTGCCCACAGGTCAGATGGGGGGAGGTTGGAAGGTTCTAGAAGGCCTGCTTCAGTACAGAATAACTCATGGCATGCATGCGTCCAGGGGCTAAATTGCCTGGGACTAGACAGTTATACAGAAATTGAAGTGAATGGAAAAAGATGACCGTTATTCATTCTACGAAAAACAAATGATGACTATAGAGAAAAGAGAAAGAAACTGTGGTTTACTGGAATGAATACCACTGATCAGTCATGGTAATGCAACACTGGATATTAAGCTAAGCAAAAATGAGAATATCATAATAGACTAGTAAAGAGAATTGTAGGGTGGGGCATAGGGAGGAAGAGAGAACAAAACCCGGGTTTTGAAGAAAAGGTCGATAGATAATACCAAAAAGGGAAAAAATAATCAAGAACCAATAAACCACAAACCAACCAACAAAGGCACAAAAACCCAAACAAACCCAACCTTAGAGATGTGGTGGAACAGACTGAGATGTGATCTCAATGTCCTAAAAGAAAATATAAAATAATTTAAAAATCACTAAAAAAAATAAAGGAATATGGAGTCAAATGCCAAAATAATCAGCTAAAAGAACAAGAACATAACGGGGAGTTTTCAGAGAGAACCAAACACCACAAAGCAGAGCGAACACCTATCTCAAGACCCACCCAGGAAATTCCCTGAGCAGGAGTGACTGCTTCTCCAGGGAAGTCCCATGGAATGACGAAGGCACAGACAGGCTAGGAAAACGGGAAGGGGGCAGAGATGGGGACTGTTGGGTTTGGAACAATTCTTTAGAAAGGTTAGAGTTCAAATTGCGTGCTGCAGTCAATGAAAAAGCAAAACAAACAAACAAAAACAACCATCAACTAACCAACCACAAAGGAAAAGTCATTACCAACATGCGCCTTACAGCCCAGACTGACCAATGGCCCCGGGAGCCCCTAACACATCCTTTGCTGAGGGCCAACTAACTCAGCCAGTCTCTGTTCCAGGGTCTCTGCTCCATGCCTCTCCCCTAAAACCCACGCTCCCCTGGAGAATACCCCTGGCCCTGTTCTCTGGACTCTGGGGGGCAGGCACCCTGGAACCATCAACCACGTGGCTCTGTCTCACTCCATAGGAAAACACCCACAGGAGGTGATGGAATCTTCAGAGAGGAGGGAGGAGTGTCCGGGAAAATGCAGAGGTTCAACCTCAGGTTGCCAGGGGAGGGAGGGGGCATTAACCATGCCAGACTCCAGGAAGACAGCGAGGTTTGAGACCTGAAACAGGTCCATCGGGTTCTGTACCAAGCAGCCCTGGGATGTTGGACAGAGGTGCTTTGATGGAGAGCTGGGGCAGCAGTTAGACGGTGTTGAGTTAAGGAGAGAAAGGAGAGTACAGGGAGACGAGACAGTTCTGGGCAGATCACAGAAGACAGGGGAAGGGTCTGAGGCACCTGTTCATAAATCTGGGAGGATTTGAGAACGTCAAGATTTGATGGGCAACCTGCTATGGAGCAGGAGAGTAGAGGCCAGGGCATAATTTTCATGTTTGAGGGACCACTGCTTTCACTACGAAGCCTACCCACATTTCTAGAAGACAACGTGAGTGTGAAGGCTGTAGTGTGCACAGGTGAGACAGGAAGGTGTGTGCAGGTCTCTGGCATGGCTACTGGGGTGGAGACACACGTGTCTCCATCTGTATCCATCATTTTTACCATTTGAATGATACAATACTATTAACTAAGGGGGTTCCAGCTAGTACACTGTAGTTAATGAATAAGGGGCTATAGCAAGAATAATAAATTTCACTCTATTCAGTTGTTTATGTTGAAGGTGCCTGTTGGTAGAGGGCTGCCTGGCTTTCCCGAGTGTGAGTCCCCTGTGACCTGGGGGCCACCGCATCCCCTCCAAGTCAGGCAGGCAGAAAACCCTGTGGTTTATGTGTCGGGGAAGGACTCAGACAGCACCTCTGTCTCACAAGGCTGGAATGAGCAGAATGGGTGTGGTGCCTTTCAAAAGGCCACTCTCCTTTCATGGGGAGGTGCCGCCCAGACTTCATTTCAGTAAGAGTTGTGGATTGGTGAACGTGTCCCCTGCTTTCTTCCTTCTAGCAGTCTCAGAGGCTATACTTTCAAATTACTTTTTCTTATGCTTTATCCCCAGGAAACCAGGTCAGTCTGACCACCTCCATGGAAAAAGCCTGGTGTGGTCATGATGAGGGAGGGAGGTTCTAGAAAGAATAGTAAAAAGAAAAAGAGCTGAGAGCTTGCCCCATCCATGATAAAATGGAATGATCCATCATTACAGCTAGTGTTTAGAGGAGTCTGTTTCCCTTCGATCTTACATGCATTGCCAACTGCGTCCTATTCACCTGCTTTAGTCTTAACTCTTCTGGGTGTTTCATCTACCCCCAAAGAATGAAGCTAAGTTCTTCTGCTTTACAGGAGCAAACAGATGTGCGGAGGTGGTGATGAGTGACCATGTGGGAAGGTGGTGATAGAAAAATGAGAGCTCAACCACAGTCCAGAGCCTGATGTCCTTTGTACCTTCTCTACCTGCCCAACCTGATCTACTCCTCTCCCTTCCTTCCGCCTCCCACAAGTCTTCACAAGCACCTACTAAGTGCCAGGCACTAGTTAAGCCAGATACTAAGGACATGGCATAAGGGAGCTAGAGATGGTCTCTAGCCTAAAGGAGTTCAGAACCCACTGGCCAGCATGGTAGAGTAGGGACGGTGATCCGAATTAGAGAGTGATGGTGGAGGGTCGGTGAGGGTACCCAGCACAGACTTGGCTGAGACAAGGGTGTTGTCCAGGAGAAGAAGAGGGAATCGTAGGTGTGGGTATCTCTTGACAGGCCTCAATGTGGTCAGGCTGGTCTAGCCTGGTTAATCAGCCTGTCCATCGCCCATATGCCATTTACTGCCTTCTGCCTCCATGACTTTTCTCATGCCATTCTACCCACTTGGAATGCTTTCCCTCTTCTTAATCACCAGCCATATCTCCCATGCTGGCTAGAAGCCCATTTAAATCTACCTTTCTGTAGATATAACTCCAATCTTGATCATGGTGCTATTACATCAGTATTGATGTAATGCATTTGCAAAATACCATCACCTATTTGTATCTGTTTGTAAATAATGTATTCTTATTGTCACCCATTTAGAGCCTATACTTCTCAAGGGCAGGGGCACATCTCTTGATTCTCTTAAACGCATTTGGATTTGAGAGAAAAATGAAGGGGCAAAGAGCACATTCCTGAGCATAGACTATTGTTGCGTTCTCTGTTAGCTGTTAAATTAGGTAACTAAGAGGCAGCAGTTATTTTGTGGAGCTAATGGGTCCTTAGTGAAAAAATTTAAGTTGACTTGTCACCTAATGATTTATGTCTACTGCGCGTGATATGGGAGGAGGGCGGCCTCTGCCTCGAGACAGGGCACAACCTTAGACAACATTAGATCTTAACATGCTAGCAACTCAAAAGCATACTCCTTCAGCAGCTCATGCTGTTGATTTTTTTTTTAATGGGTTAAGAACCCAAGTATCTTAGAAATTTTATAAATATAAGATTATAGTGGGGCTTAGATTTCTAGAGGGGAAGGGAAGGGGAGAAAGACAAGAAAGAGTGTCTGAGTCTATTTAGAGCATCTCCAGAAAGTTCTCATAGTCTCTGCATTTAGGACAGGCTTTCTCTACAGTCTTCCTCACAAATTGGTTTTTCCACTCCAATGGCAGATTCTAAGTGATGGTAGCTGAAGGCTAGTCATTCTGTCTGACCAAATTGACCAGTCAGACAGAATGGACACCACAGAAAGCTGTGACAGCTGTGAAGGTGGGAGTTAAAGCTACTGGGGTGCTGGTCTAGACAGATGCAGTGAAGCTGGGTCAGGGAGGACAGCGTGGCTGGTACTGGAAAATGTGGGAATCTTCCCAGGAGAAAAGTGCAGGGCACGGTGAATTCTTTCTCCTGCATCTCTTCTCATAGAGCCTTCGGAAGAACTCTGCCCATCAGCAATGACAGATTAGACAGATGCACTTTTCCCAGAATACAATCCCACATAGAACCCTGGTTCGGCAAACTCTTGAGAACGCCTCACAGCAGACATGCCAGCCTCAGGGTGCTCACCCCTCCATCTACTGGCTGTCTTCTTCCTCACACTCATCCACAGGCCCAGGGACCAGAAACCATCTCACAGGACAGAACCCCTCTCAGGGGAAGGGGCTACAGGAGCACAAAATGACTTGCTATCTCCAGCATGAGGATTTTAGAAACAAGCTACTTTTTCAAGGAGCATAATTTTTGCCCTTGCTTTTTTCTGAAAAACAAGATGGTACCACACACAGTGAAGCTTCCCTTAGCTGAGGCGCCCTGTGGAACCCAGCAGCACGGACAGATGGCACTACGCTGCAGGCGAGTCTTAGTGACTCTCTGCTCAAAATGTAGCAAGATCAACAGAAAGTTGGTCCAGTATTTCCCTGTTTGACTTATGTGACTGTCACTTTAATTGGAGGAGAAAGGGCTTCCTTTTCAGCTTTCTTAGTAATAAGCAGATGGAAAAGTGGAAACCAACGCCTAACCCTAAGGAGAACTTCAACAATGCATTCTCCTCCCAATAAAGACACTTGCAGGTTCTTAGGCCACAACACTTGTCATAAGGATGCTGAATCAATACAAATGACCTGATGAGAATTTAAGTGCCAGACACTGACTTCCATTTGACCAGGGTGGCATGTGGTATTGATCTGCTCCCCTAAATGACATCTACTAACCCAAACTGCAAATGAAAGGAATGTGCCACTGCCTAAGATATTCGAAACTAAAATCACTCAAATGATGTCAAAGATAGGAGCAAATATCTGTGTCAATTCTAAACATATATATATATATATATATATATATATATATATACATGAAAATATATTTCTCCAGTCTTCTGAGTGAAAATTACAAGATATTTAAAAAAAAACAGTAGTGGACAGGGGGGACAATAGATCCTAAAACAATGAAACTGAGAATCTTCCAGATATTGATTGAAGTGTCCGATGTGAAAGTCATGTTAGATGAGGTTAAAGGGGAAGTCCAGAACTACAGAGAAAAGATCTAGAACCTTCTGGGAGCACCTAAAGCATGGCAGATAAAAATTAGGAGAGGGCAGAATGCTTTTTATCTTATTTGATGGGGCCACTAGTCCAGCTAGAAACCTCGG
Organism: Solenodon paradoxus; assembly: GCA_004363575.1. Lineage (NCBI taxonomy): Eukaryota > Metazoa > Chordata > Mammalia > Eulipotyphla > Solenodontidae > Solenodon > Solenodon paradoxus. Next base: position 98,398 of record RJWH01002204.1, read on the forward strand.
CTCTCCTGAGCCCTTAAATGACTTGATCAAATTATGATCCTGAGTCTTTGAGTCTGTCCACATTCCTGTGCAAATTCAGGTCTCAGCCTCCCCGTGGTGGCTGGCTGTCACCATTATGTGGGCAGGAATCATACTGAAGACGTTGCCGCTAACCTGGAGAGGCTAGGTGACAACGGGCATTTGGAAGGACTTTCCAGATCTGGCTTTGGGATGTCCATTTGGTCTCAATTAAGTAGGTGTTTCAGAGCACCCGCTGCTGCAGCTGCAGGGAGCACTGAGGCCATTCTAGTCACGCCTGTCCTGTCTCATTTGCTTGCAGCTCCCAGAGGGCAGGAGGGGATCAGGGAGGCCCAAAGGCACCGCAACTGGTACACCACAAAGTTTCTGGAAGGATAAAGATCAGAAAGGTAAAGAGTGCAACAGAAAGGAGTCAAAAAACACTCATTTTAGATCCTGGCTCTACCACTCACTCACTGGGTGACCTTCTGAGGGTACTGAACCTCATTGTGCCTTAGTTTCCCCATCATGAAATGGGCCCCGAACCTGGAATTAAACTGAATAAGGGTGCTTACTTCTGGGCTCATGCTAAGTGGCTGTTTGATGCTATGGTGAATGTACCATTTCTGTTTGCTTAACATCATGTTTTGCCTTTCTTTTAGATGTAACATCCCCTGTTGGATGCTGGTGGACCCTGATCCTACTCCACTCAATCGCTGGACTTCTGGGGGCTGCCAGGCAGAGATTGTGTCTCTGTGAAAACAGGACAAGGCCTACCCGATACTCTGGCTCCAGTGACTGGGCTGGACATGGTTCAGGAGTTGTGGGGCCAGCCAGAGCCCTTCCTCAGCCTCTTCCTAAATGGATAGCTCTCAAAAAGGTTCCATTCCTTCTTGGCTCTTTCAGGCTGGGTGCCCGTAAGCCCACCATGCATATCCTCTGCCCTGGGGAGTAGCTGAGGGAAGGAAGGCAGCACCCCAAGAGCAATGAAACCCAGAGAGCCCTGGCAGCTTCAGGTCCAGACCCCAGGGCCCAGGCTGCTGTGAGCTTGGTTCCATCCTTTCGAAAGAAAATAACTCAATTTTCTTCCCTTCCTAATATGAACACTTCCACCATGCCTAAGGCCCTATTTTATGAGCATGGAGACTTCATACATCAAAAAAAAAAAAATGTACATATGTAAATGCATGTATACATATGTCATCTTTTACAACTTCTAGAACATAATAGGACATTTCTGATTAAGACATAATGTTCAGTCCCTACAGAAAGGACAAACAAAAAATGCACACACTTTCAGAGAATAAGATATTCAGTTGCCCCTCCTGTAGAGGACATTCATTTCTTCTAGAACACACATTTGATAAAAACTTTGGAGGATTATTAGAAAGCAACATGAATTCTATATTTAAAAGGTATAAAAATGTCTCAATGCCAATACAAATAATTCACAATAATTTTTTAAGTCTGCAAAAAGAAAACTGACAGTTTTCTTAAAATATGAAGTATCTTCTTTAAAAAATAAAGATGGCACAAAGACACCTAAAGACTAAACTGCATTGCAAAATTATTTTATATAACCTGGCTTTTCATTTTTTTCAATTTTTCAACTCTTAGCATTGCATTTAAGATAAAACCCCCATGTTTTGCTTCCCTTAAAAAAAAAACTTAGCTCTAATTAATATCATTAGCTTCCTGAACAAGCTTTTCTATAAAGTAAATTTGTAAGTCAGCTCAGTAGGGAAAAAGATGCAGGTAAATGAAAAATGACTTATATAAATTGATTCTAGTAAAAGTTTTTGCTCTACATATTACTATTCACAACCAAAATAACCATCAGACTACTACATATAAGTGAATTAGCTATGGGCTTATGAACTTTCACTTATTCCTGGGATTTAAGAATGTCAAGTGTTTTAAAATGTAAAACATTATAAGAAAGCATATTAAATGTTTAAAAAAATAAGCTCTTGGAAAGTTTCCAATGTTCAAAACGTTATTCTGGATAGACTACTATTACACATTTTGAAGCAAGCCAACTACTTTATAAATGAAATGGCGAGTTCATCTAACAGAACCTGACTCATCAGGAAGTGATGGGGTGGGTGCCTAAGGCTTCCGGTGAACCTCAGGCTCTGTGGGGACAAAGCAGAAGTATGGTGGCTCCTATCAGAGATCAGTTTACTCAGGAAGGACCAGAAGCAATTTCCAGAAGCTTTTTTTTATACTTTGGAAATCCCAGTCATCTTTTGGTCTATCCCTTTCAAACCATATGAAAGAAAAAAGGTAGATCTGACTCTTGCTTTTTCGATCTCTTCATCTCATCTGAGAACACCCTGATCTATTAATGGCAGAAATGCAGTCCTGAGAACTCTTTCTGACCCCAACTCATCAGAAAAATTGCAAGTAAATTCAACTAGCACTTATATGAGCGAGTGAACACTGAAGATGTGAAGAACAGAAGGAAAGGAGTAAAAGGTACTAGACCAGTTGCTCACTGAACATTTTTTTTGGGAAATCCTGACATTTTAAAGTCTTTGCATTTTTGAGCACTCTACCCACCCCACCCCGAGCCCTAAAATTAAGTTCTCCAACATACAAAAATTCTTTTTCCATTCTTGACTCATTAAAAGTAATTGACCAAGCACTTGACACTCTGCTGGGCAGAACGGAATGGAAAGGACACCTGCCCCCAATGAACTGAATGGCCAGTCTGCCAGGGAGTTAAGTCATGAGCTACTAAAAGCAGGGTAGGAGAGATTTTCAAGGTTCATTTCAAACTTGAGGCTCTATAATTCTCTCAGGTTTTGCTACTGAAAGTGTGGTCTAGGGACTAGGAGCATTAATATCACCTAGGATCTTATCAGAAATTCAGAACCTCAGGCTCTGTCCAGACTTTATTCAGGATCTGATTCCAAATCTGCATTTTAACAATATCGCTGTGATTCACAGCACAGAGAACCATGCTCTACAGGAGACAAGTCAGTCAAAAAGTGTCCCCATTCTGATGAGAGATGTCTCACTAGAGTCACGACCACTAACTACAGTTGACAGCTTGCAATCGCCTGGCTGTGTTAAGTGTTTGCTGGCCTCCTTCTGCTCACACAGCAGCTTGATTTCTTAACTGTTTCTTGTCTCCAAACATAATCAGTTGTCTAATCCAACTGTTCTGACATTTTGTGCACCTGGTAATGGTTGAAAACGAGCTTAGGAGGCACCAGGAACAGCTATTGAAGTATTTCATCCTTCCCCCATTCCTGTGAGGTAGGGGCTCTTATTCCATCCATTTTAGAGTTGGTGAAAATGGAGATAGTGAGGACAAATCAGTCCGCGAGGGAGCTGCACAGTGGGGATTCAAGGCCAGGGGATGAGGCACCAGGGCTGTGCTTTCATAGTACACAAATACACCACACCATGTACAGATGAATGTCAGGCATGGAACAGATCAAGTCAGGAAATGAAGCAATGAAAACAGTATCCTTGGGAGAAAGAGGTAGGCACTCCTGATGGTAGAGAAAAGTACGTTTCCCAGGAAAGTACAATGATGAATACTGAGGTACAATACTTCCTGGCCTTCTAAGCTTTGTTCAGATCTGTGCTTTCTTAAGCTCGCATCTGCCTGGTTTTAGACTGTGCAGACACCGCTCTAGAGAAGGCCTCTCTGGTCCTGCCTGAGGCTCACAGCTGCAGCAGGGACTCTGGCCTGAGGTGCAGCCCTGGCCCCAGCACATGGATCTGCCCTTGGCTCCCCCACTCTCATCCAGCTGAGATCGGAATGCTGATGCAGGAGGCCCAGAGAAGATCCAGAGGAAGGAAATTGGAAAAAAAACAAACAATGGGACATAACTTGCAGACAGCATTCACCAAGCCATCATGATTTTATTATCTGGCCTGAGAAGGAATTTTATGTTCTCAGACAAACTATGAAGGGCATGCACTGTCAGCGTCCTGTTCCCATAGCTCCAAGCACTGTCACATGCAGAGACCTACGAGGCACTGGGCACACAGGTGGTAATGGCCTCCAGGGAGCCACGCTGTACCCAGACATTCTCATTAAAGGGACAGACAGGTCTTTAGTTCATCTAGAAAGATGGGGACCTCACATTCATCTCTCTTTTCTGGAAGAAGTAGAAAAAAGTTATGGATTCCACCAACATTTTAGATATCATTAGAAGGCATCTTTACATATACCACTGAAAGATTGCTTTTTGGTTGTGTCTGTGTCATTAGAAATACTGGAGATCATGGCCCAAAATTTAAAATAGATTTTAATGAAAAGGATCCAACCCCTCTAATGGGCCTCCTCTTCTGAGGGTGAGGCAATGGCTGATGGGCAGTACCTCAGGGGTGTGAGCAGTCAGACCTACCAGCTAGGGTTACTTAGACTGGGCGTTTTTCAGCCAGAGATACACAGATTCTGTTGTTTGTGCAGGCTTTTGATGCACATTTAAAAACAAAGCTTGGAAAAGCTGGCTTCAACAAAGTTATGTGATTTCTTTACAGATGACTCTCCAGGAGGGAGTAATAAATTGTATTATTTTCTAAACGCCCTTAACATGGAAGGCCCCTGTAGATATCTCCTGGACTAGGATTCTTTCTTGTGAAAGACTTTGTCAGGTCAAAAAATTAGCATTTAACCCCTGGGACTAGAGGACTGCAGGGGTGACTTAATTGAACACATAACATTATCTCCAAGATGGGAGAAGGGTCAAATTTACACACTTTTCAGAAGGGTGTCTTACTTGGGGATTCATTTGTAAGACTACCCCTAATTAAAAAAATGATCTGTAGAGTGATTTCTCACTATCAAAGTATGCATGTCTGTTATAAAAAACAGTATGGTGGTAATCGTGGGTTTTTCTCAGAGGCCTTGTGTCAACTTGAGGAAATTTCCTTCAAGTGCAAAAACGCTGACTTTTTTAAATAATAAATAGTTGTTGGATTTTGTCAAATGCTTTTTCTGCATCTATGGAAAATATCCTGTTGTTTCTCTCTTGTTTTCTTAATATGATGAGTTAGACTGATTTTCAAATGTTAAATAAACATTGCATTCCTAGAATAAATCACACTTGGTCATGGTGTATCAACTTTTTATATATTGCCAGGTTCAACTGCTAATGTGTTGTGTGATTTTTTTGTTTTGTTTTTGTTTTTTCTGATTGCTGTTTCTATGTTCATGTGGCATAATAGTTTGTAGATTTCTTAAAATTTCTGTTTTTAGTATCAGGATAATGCTGGTCTCATAAAACAAGTTACAAAGCATTCTGTCTTCTAAGTTGGTAAAGGAGGGATATTGTATTCTTAAGTACTTGACAGATTCTCCAGTGAAATTCAGTTTCTTCAACAGACATAGAATTATTAAGATTTTTATTTTTCCTTGAGTCAGTTTTGGCAATTTGTGCCTTTTATAAAATCTGTCCATAGCAACTAATTATTTTTGGAGGAGGAAAAATAAATACATTTGTATTTATTTTATTTAGTTGTTCATCTTGGGTTTCCCCCAGCCCTGGGACATGAACCTAGGTCCTCAGGATATAAGTGAACTGCACTCGGCTGGAGGCAGTGCAATCAAACTACCATACCACCAGGGTGCGCCAGACAGCCTCTAATTTGACAAAATTGGCAAAAGCTTGTCCATAATGCTTCCTTATGATTATTATTGTCTGAAGAATCTTTAGTGGTGTTCGCTCCTGTTTCTCCTGTTTCTAACAAGCATAATTTCAGTCTTCTCTTTTTCCTGATCAGTCTGGAGAGACCTTTCCCCGGGTTTTTTCCTATATAAATACAGCCATCCTGCTTTCTTATGATTACGGTTAGCATGCTTTATTTTTTTCAGAGTTTTATTTTAAATCTATCTGTGTATTTATATTTAAAAAGTATCTCTTGTAGACTGCATATCAGGCTTTTAAAAAAATAGTCTCCTTTTCAATGAGAGTCTTTAGAGAAGTCACCATAGATGTACTTATCAACATGTCAGTATTTATATTCTATATATCCCCTCTGTTATTTATTCAATTCCTGTTTCTCCTGCTTGTTTTTAGATTATTTTTAGGATGCCATATTCACTCCACTTTTGACTTGCTGCTACTTTTCATTTTGTTATGTCTTAGTAGTTATTTTGGAGCTTACAAAATGCACATTAACTTACTGCAGTTTACCTTCAAATAATTTTACACCTTTTAACAACTAGTGTAAGGCTCTCACAAACAAAATAACTATTAAATGCTTCCATCCTCCCCCCATAACTGTGTACTACCGTTATTGTACAACTTAACTATATATCTATCAGAACCTCTTATTAGATTGTTAATTTTAACTTTCAATAGTCAGTTACCTTTTAAGGAAAGTTCATGAAATTTTTCTATTTTCCCCCATATTTACTATTTTCTTGCTCTCTGTGCCTCTGTACAGATCCATGCTTCAAATGAATATCATTTTCCATCTGCCTAAATGTTTTGCTGGCAATGAACCCATTAATGTCTCTGTGTGGAAAATGTCTTCGATTCACTTCCTTTTGTGAAATATTTTTTCCTGGGTATAGAATTCTCGGTTGTAGGTTTCCTTTGGTGGTATATAGATGTGGCTCCATTATCTCTGACTAGCATAGTTTCTGACAAAAAGTACTTTATTTGTTCCCCTGTAAATAATTATCTTTTTTCTCTGGCTGCTTTTAAGATTTTCTCTTTAGCATTTCTTTTCAGTAGTCTGACTCTGATGTTTCCTGGGAAGATGTTGTGTTTATCCCGTTTGGGGTTTATTAAGCCTCCTGAGGACCTATGGTTTCATTGTGTTTACCTATCATTTAATTCTTTCTCTGTGTTTTCTTCCTCTTTCACCAGGACTCCAGTGACACATGTTGATTTGTTTGATATTTTCCCACTGGTCACCAAGACAAGACTGTCCTTTTCCCTTGTCTTTTCCTTTCTGTGCTTCATTGTGGGTCATTTCTATTAAGTATCTTCAATGAAAAATTTATGACCCGCAATGAAAGCAGATTAGGTCCTTTAGGAAAAAAGACTACTGAACTCAGGCTCTAATCTGCTTTCATTGCCAGTCGTAAATTTTTCATTGAAGATACCTAATTTTTCATCTCCAGATGTTCCACTTGGCTCTTTACAAGATACTTACTTTCCTTCTCTCTCTTCATATATTCATATTTTTTAGATATTCACATATAATTGCGATAGCTATTTTAATATTCTCATGTGTTCAGACCATCTTCTTTATTATTTATTGATTTTTCGTTTGGTTATAGGTTACATTTTCTCCTTTACAATCCTACTAAGTTTTGATCAACATCTGAACACTGAGAATTTTATGTTGTCGGTGTGGCCCAGGGGATAAGATAACAGCCCATGTAAAGCCATGGACCCAGGTTTGAGATTCAGGGCCTAAAAAAAAAAAAAAAAAAAAGGAAAGAATTTATTGTGTTCCTGTGAACAACAGTGGTTTTTTTTTTTAATGGTAGCAGGCTAAGTTATTTGTGTGCCATTTGATCCTTTGAAGTTTGTATTTAAACTCTGTTAGCCTGAGTCCAGAGAAGTCTTTACTCTAGGGATTACTGAGTGCACTGCACTCTGGAATTTGTACTGCATCCTCTGAGTGATGAACAAGGCTTTCCTATTATGTCTGTTTCAATCTAAGCTGCCTCCCAGACTTGAGGAAGCTCTGAGAACATATGGTTTTCAGCTCCCAAAAAGCTCTTCTTCCAAGTGTGTGAGATTTCCCTACACATATGCTATGACTCATAGACTCAAGGGGAGCCCCAAGCAGCCTTTGGGAGCTTCTATTATTTGTAGATCCCTCCTTTCTAGAACTCTGCCTCACAAAGTCCAGTTGACTGAGATTCTTGGAATTCTGACCTCTGCTCTGTCAGCTGAGTGAGACAGTTGTTCTCTCCTTGGGTTTATCTGTCCATGCTCCGCAGTTAAGGCCGTGCCTCTAGGAAGAAGGTCAAGGTGACTTCAAGGTTCACTTCATCTACTCCTTTTTGATCCGAGATCATGCCTGCATGTCTGATATTCTGTGTCTAGAATAGGTATCTCACTTAGTTTATCTAGTTTCTAACTTGATTTTCTTTAAACATTTTTTAACTGAAAATTATTGAAGGTCGTTTCTTAGTTTTTGTTAAGGTAGGTGTAATCTGATTTCTGCTACTCACCATAGCTAGGCATAGAAACCGTTTCTTATATTTAAAAAATAAACCTTAGAGGACAGTTCGGGAGTTCCTTGAAAAGTTGAACATGAAGGTATCATGAGCCCCAGAATTCCACTCCTAAGTACATGTGCTAGAGAACTGAAAGGAGGAACAAACGTATAATTGCATGTGCGTGTTCATGGCACATAATGCACAACAGTCAAAAGCTGGAGGTCACCCATGTGTCCACAGCACTGGATAGACAAAATGTGGAAGAAAAATGTGTGTATACACACACACACACATACACACACACACTGGAATATTATTCAACCTTTAAAAGGAAGGAAATTCTGACACCTGCTGCAATATGGATGAAGCTTGGGGACTTTAAGCTTTGTGAAGTAGCCGGACACAAAAGGACAAACGCTGTGTGACTGCTCTTATAAAAGCAGATATCCTTGCTTTGATCTCAGTTTTAGGACAAAAGCATTCAGGGTGTCACCATTAATGTTAATTGTAGGTTTTTGTCAGGGACCATATATCAGCTTGAGGAAACTTCAAATAGGCAAATTCATACAGACAGAAGTAGAATCGCAGGTGTCATGGGCTAAGGGAGAGGAAGCAATGGGACTTACTGTTTAATGGAGTTTCAGCTGTGACGATGACAAACTTCTAGAGATGGATGTTTGAGGTGGCATAACACTGGGAATATACTTAACGCCACCAAGTCATAACTTAAAACAATGAAAACTGTAATTTTATACGGATTTTACTACAATAAGAAAAAAAATCACTGGAAAACAAAGGAAACCTTCCATCTATAACCCAGGACCTCTCACAAATCTTTCAATACAAATCTGACCTCAAAACTTGTGTAACGCAACAAATAAATGCAGTGTGTGACTGCAAAGACGGCCCTGGTACAAAGTACAGCACTGGCCCGAGTGTCAAAACTCAGGTGAAAGCGATGATTAGACAGTTATAATTTAATTGTGTGAATTTTGTGTCTTGATGATTATGCTGACTTTATGTAGGAGAATGCCATAGTTGCAGAAAACACATACAAAAGTCCAGGGTACTGGGGCATCGGGTCGGCAACCTATTTTTAACAGTTTGAAGAAAATAAGGTTGTGATATGTTTGAATTGTTTCTGTAAGTTTCAATGGTTTCAAATATAAAGTAGAAAATACAAATAGTAAAAAAAAGATTGTGTAATATCACATTGATCTGGTAAGAGTAGCATTTGCTAAAGTAAAATGACAGCAAACTGATAAAAAATGTAAAGCTATTAAAATATTAAATGTAAAAATATTAAGTCCCAACAAATTTTGAAAAGGTCAAGGTTAGATGGTGACAGACGCTGATGTAGTCTATGACTGGGATTGGACATAGTGAGAACACTGTCCAGCTCTATACTGAAACATCTCATGTTAAGAGGAAAAAGGTCAACAAAAAGTGTGCAGAGTGGTAATCACAGGCACAACTGGCCAGCAGGTCTGAAGAATGATCAGAAATCAGCTCTGAGATATACTCACACAATGGTTTTTCCAATGTGCAGAAACGACTTCTCTACAAATTCTCGGACACTGTGGACTTCCCCCGTAGCTATGACAAAGTCCTCAGGCTCCTCGTTCTGCAACATTAGCCACATAGCCTAGAGAGAGAGAGGTAAGTCCAAGTTAGAGTTGCTGCCTGTTGTCACTTGGGAAATTTGTCATAAAACCAACACGATTATATACAGTCAGTTAGAAGGTAAACTGAGGCATATTCACATCTCAAGAGTTTATTTGAACATATATGGATTCCAACAAAAGATGGTTAGGAGCTAGGAAAAAGGATGCATGGAAAAGGGGCCTAAGCAGAGCAAGCAATGATTTTTTTTCCCCCAGCATTTTTGCTTGTTTTTTTTTTTTTTTATTGTAGCAATTATTCTACACATTAAAATAATTTCTTATGTTTAGGTTCCCCATTTTTTAGATATATTTCAACACACCATGCCCTCCACCAAATCACCATGTATTCTTCCCCATTGTCCGGTGGGCTCCACCATCATTTGTCCCCACCCACCCCATTCCCTTTTGGTAAACCTCAGTTCTGTTGCAGATGTTTCAGGGTTGGTTATGTTTCATCTGTTCCTTTATTTTGTCTATTCACATTCCACCTATGAGTGAGATCATTTGGTATCTATCTTCTTTTGACTTGCCTCACTTAGCATAATCCCCTCTAATTCTACCATGTTGATTCAAATGACAGGGTTTCATCTCTTCTAAGGGTTGTATAGTGTTCCACTGTGTATATGCACCACATCTTCTTTATCCATTCATCTGATGTTGGGCACTTAGGTAATTTCTAGTTCTTAGCTATTGTGACTAGGGCTGCAATAAACATGGGGGTGCATAAATCTCTGAAGATGGGTGCTTTGTATCTTTTGGGTGGATGCCCAGAAGTGGAATGATGGAATCCTATGAGACTTCCATCATCAGTTTTTTTGGAACTCTCCAAACTGTTCTCAATAGGGGATGTACCAATCTGCACTCCCACCAACAGTGCAAGTGTTCTCTTTTCTCCACATCCTTGCCAGCATTTGTTGTTTCCAGACTTTTGGATAATAGCCAGTCTTTCAGGTGTAAGGTGATGTCTCATTGCTGTTTAAATTTGCATTTCCCTGATAGCCAGCCGAGTAGGAACATAATTTCATGTGCCTGTTGGCCATATGTATATCCTCTTCAGAAAACTATCTCTACAATTCCTCCTCCCATGTTTTGATTGGATTGCCTGTTCTTCTGTTGTTGAGTTTTATGAGTTCTTTGTATATTTTAGATATTAAACCTTTGTTGGAAATATCGAATGAAAATGTCTCCTCCCAGTTAATAGGTTTCCTTTTGGTTTTGGTGATGTTTTCTTTTGTTGTGAAGAAGCTCCTTAGTTTGTTGCAGTCCTAGTTGTTTATTTTTCTTTTTGTTTCCCTTGATGGTGGTATTGAGTCCCCAAAGGTTTCTCTACGACTGATGTCATGGAAAGTCTTTCCTCTGTTGTCTCCTAAGAGCTTTATGGTTTATAGTCTTATGTCCAACTCTCGAATCAATTTTTTGGTAATTTTTGTAAATGTTGTTAGAGAATGGTCTGGCTTCATTTTTTTGCATGTGGCTGTCCAATTTTCCCAACACTATTGGTTGAACAGATTTTCCTTTTATCCATCAAAAGCTTTTGTCTCCTTTGTCATAGATTAACTGACTGCATGTGAGTGGGTCAGTTTCTGGTGATTCAGTTCTATTCCACTGATGTGTGCCTCTGTTATTATTCCAGTACCATACCGTTTTGATCACTATTGCTTTGTAATATAGTTACAAGTCTGGAAGTGTAATCCTTCCAGATTCATTCTTTTTTCTACTGATGCTTTAGCTATTCAGGGTCTTTTGTTGTTCCATACAAGCAAGCAATGATTTGATAGGCTACAGCTTCCACTGCCTTCTCTGGGAATGCCAAGTTAGCTTTTGTGACTGGTCTTTAGTTTTGGTGTCTTGAGTTGAGATGGTTTATTTCTGTATGCATGGGTATTTCTTCAGCCATCAATGGTCTCATGTTTCACATGGTCTCATGCAATAGTCTAAGCACTACAGTAGCGGTTCCCAAACACAAACCTGTGTCACAACCATTGAGGATCATATCAGGACAGATGCCTGGGCTACAGAAGTAGAAGTTGTACTCAGCAGACAGAAGAATATGTTTTAGGAAGCTTTAACATTCCTACTGATTCTCATGCAGCAGGAACAAGGTACTGAAGACTACTGGTGGTGAAGAAACGCAAGAGAGGAAAGTTTAAAAAGCACTGTCTAAGTTTTCTTCACATCATGGATAGACAGGAAGGAAAAATCACTTTAAGACAGATGTTCATCCTCAAAAGTAGAATAAAATATCTTAATAAAGTCAATAATTTACCAATCTGGTGACAATGAAAAGCACAATAATTAATGAAAAAATGATCAAGTAATCAGTAGTGCTACCATTGAAAAAAAAAAAGTTGGCGTGCCCTGGTGGAACAGTGTCTAAGCGAAGTCCACATACATCCCCGGGATCTGGGTTCACATCCCAAGACTGGAGGAAACAACCCATCTGAATAACTAAATAAAAATCAATCAGTAAAAATGTTTTCTTCTCTCTCTTCCTGCCTGCCTGCTCACCTTCATTCCTGCCTGCACCTTTCCTTTAAAAAAACAAAACAAAACATATATATATATTAAAAAATATATATATAGATAGATAGACAGATATCTATCTATCTCTCCGAGAGGCAGCAGAAACACTGGCGCCTGAGTTAAGGGTTTCTGCAGCAGTGTTGCAGGGTAGGCCCTCCTCTAGCATCTGAACGGGTGCATTGCACAGGTACACATCCTCAGTAGAAGGAGGGATCTGGGCAGCTGCAGGTCTCAGGCACAAGTTGGTGCCTTTATCTGTAGTTACAGGCCAATGACATCCACAGCTTAGAATTACATGTTAGTTGCAGAGATACAGATGAAAAATGTAAGTATAAATGGTATCTGATAGCGTATGTTTCTTTGAAAGCAAAAAAAAAAAAATACCAGTTTTTCTTTTATCACTCTCATCCATTTTTTAAAACAAAAGAAGTTAAAAATAATAGGCACTTCATCATAACTCAGTCTCCAATATTATGTGCATTGAACTCCTATTTGAACATTTAAAGAAAATTTTGGTTGGTGTCTCTATCTGCTATTAGATCAGTTGGAAAACAGTTGGAGAAAATCAATGAAGTAATTGATTCTATCTTATAAAAATGAAACCAAGGCACACCATGGTGGCTCAGGGGCTGAGTCAATGGCTGGGGCATAGACCACATAAAGTCCAAGGACCCAGGTGTTTGACTTGGGTGCTAGGGGAAACAACAATAAGAAATAAATGAATAAACAAAACAGAAAATGCAACTGAAAAATTTTATTTCTTCATGCATTTGAATTTATGGCAGCCTTTAAAAGTTTTTTTAAGTAAATACTTCTCTTTAACTTGAAGTTATTTCTTGTGAATGCTTCGTAATGCTGGAATATAACAAGACTATTTTAGATCATAGTTTGTTGTACAGAAGGGGAGACTTTGGGCAATTTTATGTGTCTTGGAGATGTGGTACATGGATGGGACAATGGCAATTAACTTAGGCCAGGGACACTCCGAAAAGCAATAATTGACAAAATTGTCTTGGCCAGGATAGAATTGTGTTCACATTAATAAAATAGCTACAGTTTCGTTTTGAATTAAGAGATCACAGTGGAGAAATTTAGTCATAATACTTTTTAAATTTGCTGCAAACTACATCAAGAATAAAGCTTGACTGGTTTTAAAAAGGGACAGCACACAGGTACTCCCTTTGCTGGATATCCATACAGCAAGACAGCACAAAGCTTCTGGCTCCCTGAGCACAGCAAGGCTTACACTCCCGGGCCAGGGAGGGACGGGGCCTGAAGGTAGCTGGCCGGGGGTGCCGCCATCAGTCTGTCCAGCACCCTTTGTGATTAAGCTCCTCAGGTGTGGGGAGGGTACCTTCTGCATTGGTGACTGGCGACATCAGCCTTCCATTCCATGTCCCAGAAGCACAGGACTTCCTGCGGCCAAGAACACCCCATCCATCATCTGCCTAGAATGCCCATCTCTCCTAGATCTCCCAGATCCTGTTCGAGCGCCTTGAAATACATTCCTGTGATCTCCCTGCATTTCCCTGTGACCAACGGCACCATGACCTGGCTGGCTTCTTGGGGACTGAGCCGCCTTTTGGCTACCCTTGCCCAACTACACTCACCCTCCTGCTGCCCCAGCACACACGCAGGCGCACATAGGTTGTTTTGACCCTCTTCAAAATGCTTTCAGAGTTTTTTCGGAAAAATTAAATTATGCTTCTGGCTAGAATTTCTATGTGAACATTTTTCTGAGGGATCAATGTACACACTTAAACAAGTTTTACTCAAATTTCCATCCTAAAAATAACACTTCAAATAGGCCTTTCAGGACGGCTCAGCTTATTTTACTTCTCATGAAACGCTTTGTTGTGCTCGAATGGTTTTGAAAAAATCATATTTTTCGTCATGTGAGAGACAGCCAGGGCTTGCTAAAAACCAAAGGAGAAAATATGATGAGGGTTAGTGGAGGCCCGACACCAGCAGAGGCTCCCCCCTGCGCCTTTGTTTCCGCCAGGAACCGGCAGCAGTAGGAGCCTCTCACTTTCACTGGAGTGCGTGCCAAGAATCCACTCCTTTCTTTTCCATCAGACTCTCTGTGGCCTTTGACCTATCAATTTCTAGGCATTTCCTCTCCAGTTCATATTGTACCAGACTCCAGTCTGGGAATGGGAAGGGAAAGGATATACAACTCCAGATTTATTTGTTATTACTGAATAGTTTACTGGCTTTAACAGAGGGAAAGGGCTTTGTTTAAATTTCCACTGAGCATAATTAATGGTTATTGACTGGTAAATGAAGAACAGGTGACACTCTGGATTAGAAGATAAACGATCTTGTGTTCTGGTGTGATAATGGCTTAGTAATTTGCCGCGCGGCCGAGGCCCAGTGCATCCCATCACGATGCCAGATCATGTCCAGGACACAAAGGCCCCTGTGTGAGGAGCGCTCAGCCCTCCAACTCCGTCTACAGCTGCACACGTCGCTCTGGTCCATTTATTCTCTGATGGATGGCACACGGAGGCAAAAGTTCACCCCTCCTCACCTTCCTGTTCACATGCTGAACATGTGACCCATGACACGGCCTGGCCACAATCTGCGATCAAATCACCACCCAGCTCTGGCTTCTGACTCCACGAATGGTTTGGAGTTTGCATGTTGGAGACGCCAGTCCTCCCTCTCTGTCTCTCCAGGAATGAAGGAGGAAAGAGACAAGTCTTCCCACATTCTTTCAGTGCCCTTTCAGGATACAACTGACTTATCCACTTCCTCAGATACTTATTTACTCTCAGCCCTGACCTGATCAACGGAGCAAACAAAAAAATCTCCTGCTTTTTGATCTGTCCCACAGGGAGGAGAGATAATCACTTAAGGAATGTACCAAGGCTTCAGATTCTTCAACAGAAAAATGTCCCCTAATGGCAGGTGAACACTGAGGTTTTCAACTCATGTCTCACCTTCATTTTGCTTTTAAGGTCCATGAGGTATAGCGGGGCTCTTATTCCATGTCATTGACATCTGAATGCCAAGATGAGATGGATATAAATGCTAGAGAAATTTGCACATGGGCTCATGTGTATGAGTGTGTGATAATGAATCTATCTGTTCTACAAATGTCATAGAGAATTTTAAACAATTTCATATTAAAAATACTCCTTTCCCACAATAGACTCCTTGGACATTCGGATGGTGAATGCAAACGTGGCCAAGAAGGGGCCTTCCTCTTTCTCTGACGTGTGGTTTTGGAGGCTGCTCCCAGCTGGACCAGTGAAGGAGAACACCCAGAGTACATCACCATAGCCAACTAACGACACCTGATTCCATGCATGCCTTTTGGGGTGTGATGTGTGTTTGTCTTAAAAATCTGGATTCTACAATTGCTTCCACCTCGCCATTAACCTCCAGTTCAGCATCCAGACCACAAACACTTATTAACTGAGCTGTCATCCATGAATAACAAGATTTGTTAATCAAGGTTATATTTAACTACTTTATTTGATGACTTTTTCAGAGTCCTGTACTTTTCTGCTTTAAGGGTTGTCATAAAAGTAATTTTAAAACTATGTGTGTATATATATATATATATATATATAGTCACTTATTCCTGAAGAAAGTCTATGAGTTAACTCTAACAAAAATGACATAAATTTGAACAAGTGGAGATTAGAAGTCCCAGTAAATGATGCCAAGGATGGATCCATAAACATAGGTGTTGTTGCTGAGCTTTGTCCAGTAGCTGTTTACAGGACAGACTGGTATTTACAGCTCAGGTCAGGACTTCAAACAGCCCTATCTAGGCCAGGCCTTCCATTTTGTTGGACCCCTGGAGATAGGTCTGAGAGTTAGATCAGAAGAGGACCCATCCCTGTGACATGGTTGGAAAACAGGTACCAAATAGCAAATAAAACTGTAGTGAAAAAATCATCTAGCATAAAACCAAAAGGGAGTCATAAGACCCTCTCAACCTATTCGTTTTCTTCATGGGCAAAAACATTGCAGTATGAGGATTCCTTTGACTAAGGGTTCTTCAGACATATTAAGGATAAAAAAAAATTCTGTACAGAAAAAAATAGCTAATACATTAATAAAATAAAAAAGTAATTTAATTCAGTTGAGCTGTATAGCTCTTCTTACTTGTGCTGGTCACCTTCAGATTGACACCATGACAATAAAGCCGAGGGTAGATCAAAATGTCCTTGTTCTTTATCTTCTTATTCTAGTGTGGTGCGCCAATCTACAAATTCCAAGGGGGTGGCTACATGGGGGGAAGGTTAGTTTTTCCTGTCCTTGGAAACTATATAAAACCTAACAGCTCCTAGTCTTTTGTGTTATCCAAAGACAATCAGAGCCAAACTTTCTAAACTTTTGTTCATCTTTCTGAGTAAGTTTTTTTGTCTGCTCTTTCAATATGCAAGACTCAAGTCATGTATTTATTTCTTCTACTGATGCTGGAGAATACTGCATCGTTTTTTGTTCCATTTCCCTCTCCAGGTACACCAATTATGGCCGTGTTGTATCTTTGGTCCTCTCTCTTGCACATGTGCTATATCCTCGCTAATCAATTTTGAGGGTTTATTTCCCCCCATATTATTTTATGGGATTTTTTTTCCTGCCTGTTCAGCTGATTGCTTTTAATAATACTTAGTCTAAACTTTGTTGTTAATATGTCTTCCATCTCTGGGATGATTTTCTTTTCGGTTTTCATATCTTTTCCGATTACTTTCAGCTTAATTCTTTTATTTTCTTTAAGCCAGAGATCAGCAAATTAAAAAATATATATACACATTTAAAAACATTGTATTGAAGGCACATTACACCTCACAACACTATATGGGTTTAAAGTGTGTATCACTGTAAGTCAACAACTGTATATAATTCTTAAAGGGCCAGGCATGAATTACTTCAGCCTGCGAGTCACATGGTGTCCAGCTCTGCTGGTGCCGCAGAAAAATGAACAGACAGCATGGCACTAGCTGGCACAGTGGGATCCAATAAAACGTTACCTACGAAAGACAGGCAGCTGTCTATGACTGTCCTTTGCCCACCTGCTTTTAGCAAGTTGAACAAAAACGTGTGCCTACATTTCTTTGCATTTATAGGAACAACGATCCAGGTTCTAGCTAGAGCTCCTCATCGTATGCAGTATTCCTCTGTTTTGTTCTCCTTGTAACCTCCTCCCCAACCCACCTCGGGTGCGTCCTGGTGCTGCTCTCTGATGATGATTACTATCTGAACAGGGCTGGGAGTCACTATCGAGCCCTAAGAGGAGCAGGAAAGGTAAGGAGAGTAGGCTACAGCTTCCCCTCAAACCTCCCTCACAGCCTTTCATCGAACTCGCAATCTCTGCCCAGACAGGCTGCACCCATCTGTCAGTGCTTAATTGATGAGTGGGCCTCAGAGAAAAGCCTGTCAATCATGGGCTGCCATGACACTCTGCAGATCACTGCTCCCCCTCTGCCTTCTCCCAGAACCTGCTGTGCTATTTCCCCAGCTGGGAGGCCAGGCCTTGGTGGTAAAACTGGCTTCTCCTCAGCAACCCTTTCCCACCATGCTCTGGTACAGAAGAGGGTTTCTCTGAAGAGACTCTGCATTTCTCTGTGATACCATGCAATGGGCTGTTGGGGCCGAAATTAATGTTGGTGGTAATCAGTCGGCTGTACTAGGCACCCTCTTCTAAGTGAGTACATAAAGCGCCACACGTCTCCCCAAGTGAGTGGGCATGGAGAGCAGGCATGAAAGAGCCCTACTGGAAATGCTTGTGAATAAGGATGTTTCACTTGTCCACTCTTCCTGAGGCTTTGTGGCTGGAACTTTTTATTGCTCAGGATTCTGAGTTAGGGATTCCGGGGTGTGGGAGTGACTTGTTTCTGCTGCCTGGTGTCAGCTGAGGGCTGGAGGGCCCAGACGGCCTCTCTCACAGGTCAGGGTCCCCTGCGGCACTCCAGGTCCTCACCACATCACACGCACCATGCCCAGCAGATCTCACGTCACTAGCTGAATACACACGTCTCTTAGAAACAGAAGTAGGCCTTAGAAGGTCTCGGCCTGGAGGTGACTACGGCTTTTCCTCCAACACTACTGCTTACTGGATCGGCCCAAATTCAGAGAGAGGAAGCAGACTCTCCCCTTTCATGGGAAGAGTGTAAAGTTACAGAGTAAAAAGGCATCCAGGGTACAGACACAGTCACAGCTTATCTATAGAGAAAACAGACAAGGGCTTGGGCTCTCTTTTTTTTTAAAAGAAAGGTGCAGGCAGAAATGAAGGTGAGCAGAGGCAGACAGGCAGGGAGAGAGGAGGAAGAAGCATTTATTAATTTTATTCAGGTGTTCATCTTGTTCTCCCTGGGTCCATGGGATGCATGTGGACTACACTGGCCAGAGGCAGTGGACCTAACCACCATTCCACCTGGGCATGCTGCACAAAGGGCTATTTGAGATGACAGCAATGTCAGCTGAAAGTTTCAGTCAAGAGGCTGCTCTCTGGGCTTTGACATGATCATTCTTGCTGCAAGAGTCTCCATGTGGGGCTCTGTCCTTCACGCTGTGCTGTGGTGGTCGGCTTTACCAGAAGACAGGAATAACTCAGAGAGCAACACCTGGAACATGGAAACCCGGTTTCAGGTCGTGATTTAACAAATGCTCTAACTTGGCCTTCCCATCACCACTGTCACAACAGACTTCCCAGAAGTGGTTGTTTCCTGGAGCGCGCCCAGCCACCTACCTCAACCAGGTGTTTCCAATTACCTGCTCCTACTCATATCCCAGGTAAGTCACTCTAGAGGGCGTCCCTGGCTGCAGGGTGTACAGCAGGTAGTTACTTTATACTCATGGCCACCTGACCGTCCATCCTGCGGGCCGCTTAAGCATGCCCTTGGACGCCGGCTCTGACTTCTCTGTGACCTTGCCCTTGGAGCCTGTCCTGACCATCTGGTTCTGCCCCTCAGTCTGACTCCAACCTCTGGAATCCAACTTAAGGGCTGGTTCTGGGCTCCCTTGAAGAACAGGTCCTGGCCCTGTTGTGGACCTCTCAGCTCCAGGACTGGTTAAATCATCGTTACCAGTAAATACAAGGTGTGGACACAACATAGATGAGCACAAAGGCAGGTGGAGAGAGGACTTTACAAGCTTAGCTTAACACAGCGCTGCTTGAGAGCCAGCCAGGCAGGCCCTGTGGGTGATTTTAAGTGTCTACGGTCATATTAAGAAAGCAAAAAAAAAAGGTGAAGCTACTTTTAATTTACTGTGGACCCTGTATATCCAGTACTTCATCATTTCAATATAGCATATTAAGATATTTTTACATTATTTTTCTATATCTAAATCTCCCCTGTGCAGCATGAATTAACACAAATCCAGATGGTTGCACTTTAGTGCTCAGGAACCACCCACGGCTCTGAGGGGACCCTGCCTGGCTCTAAGCGCTAAGGTGCTGGCTCATGCCAGGAAGGAGTGCCAACCTCCTATGTGGTACACTACCTTATCCTGTTGGTTCTGCCTGTCCGGAGATGTGGCTGGAACTTTGGGGAGCCCCTTATCTCTGCAGCACAGCTAGGGGAACATCTCTTTCTGGCCTCCCTCGTAATGGTGTCCACCTCCTGACTCTGCAGTGGTTTCCTCATTGATGGCAACTAGGCAAGAGGGAGCTTGAAAAGCCAGGAGCTTGAAAGCCATATTACAAGCTTCACATTTGTGATCATGGGAAATCTGAATGCCTGTCCCCTCGTACACAAGTGGCAGTAATACCACCCTCCTCCCACTTCCCTAACTAGAAAACATAGGGTGCAAACCAAGAGCCACCACAGATGGCGTGCTGACATGCCGTGCTGAGAGAGGAGGCCTCAGGTGTGCTCAGATTTTAGCTGCTAAGGAATCACCTGGATGAGTGAACATAGGTTCCTGTCATCCTCTAGCCAGAGTTCTGATTCAATAGGCCTGGGGTGGTGAGGTGAAACTCTGCACTTTTCCCACATCCCAGGGAGAAGCTGCTGCTGCTGCTTGGGGGACACACAGGAACCACTGCTCACTGTGTGGGGCTCAGGCGTGGATTCAGACTGCCTATGGTAACTCGGCTCCAGGATGCAAGTGGTCACTTCTGACAAGTTCCTTAATCTCCCAGTGTCTCAGAAAGTCAGAAGAGCAATGGCATCGACCTTGAGGCTGTTTTTAAGTCAGAAGAGCAATGGCATCTACCTTGAGGCTGTCTTTAGGGTTCTATTAGATCATGTATGTAACGTGTCTGGACATAGGAAGTGCTCAAGAACATTATTTGTCACTATCATGGTGACAAGCTAGAAAGGGTTTGTGGAACTTGTAGGATCCAGTTTGTCTCCATGACCACACTCTTACACCCAGACATGGCATGGGGAGGGAAAATGGAAAGGGTGGAGTGAAGTCAATCTTGATTCTCTTAGAGCGCAGAATGGATAGCTCGCAGGGCTCTCTGAGATGTTCTCATTCATTTTTGTCCATTTCAAGGAAGAAAAGGCTGAAATCAGAGACTCAACTAAAATCACACAACTACTTAGTGACAGAGCTGGGACTGGAACCTCAGTCCCTTTGGAGCTTTGTATTTCATGACATGAATGTGGTTCTCCCAGTGCATTTTCCATAGGAATCTGCTATGAATGTTGTGAGGGCAGATGTATGGGCTTGTGCCTTCCCAGGAATCAACCAGTCGGTCAGTCAACACTCAGTGGTTGCCTGCTGGGTGCCAGCCACTGTGCTGGACTGTGAGGGCAGGTAAGGCAGGACATATGGATGCTGGGTCAAGCTCATGGACTTCCAACATTTATATGGGAAAGGAGTTTTAAGAGTCCAACATTTGATTTAAGAGATAACTTCTGAGACATAAACCCCAGGTAGCATCCAGAAGAAATCAGGCATGGAAGAGTTCTAAAACCTTCCTCCTAAGCAAGACTATCCCTACCCACAGCTCTTGCTGAAGAGATGAATCAAGCCCATCACACTTAAGCCATATGACCTATCCCTGTGCTTTCTCTGCTCCCAAATCCCTTACCAGGATGGAGACCTAACAAATTATGGGCCAATCAGAGTCACATAAAGGATTATGGGTAACCGATGCAGAGACTGGGTAGGTCGACAGCATTGAGCTCTGCAGTTGTGGGACTGTCAGACAGTCAGTGGCCCTGGGGACTGGGGGAGCCCAGCACAGAGATACATTTGGGCAAATGAGTATTGACTGCAACCACATAGTCCAGGGGAAAGAGGGAGAGAAGCCAAGACAAAGGAGAAAGCAGGATTCACCGCCCCCCATTCCTGTGAAGTGTTCTAGTGCTCCTGAAGTTCAATCCCTTGTTACTTGAACTTCTTTGCATGGGTTTCAACTCCTGGTGCCAAGAAGCTCGGATCAAGAAGCTGGACACCAAAGAAGAGCCACCCTGCCCTGAAGTTGGCCCAGTCTGAGAGCGTGGGGACGTTAGGTAGCATGCCATGCTGGGTGCCGGGAAGGGGGTTTCCCACAGAGAAGGTCCCATGGGGACTGCAGCACAGAAAGTCAATCAGCACCCTGAGGAGCATTGGGCAGGTGGGATGAGGCTGCCAGAAAGGTGGTGTGTGGCGCAAGAGTTCACTGAGCACGATGACTTCCTGCTCTTCTTCCAGGACACATGAGCCCCGTGATGATGGGGAAGTGGTGTCCCATTTAACTCCTTCATTAAAACTCATTTCAAGTGTGTTCTCATTCACAAAAGTGAGGATTTCAATTTAGAAGTCATATTCCCATTCAGTACGCTTAAAATAATGCTTGAATAGAATTGGATGGAATCATCCTACCTGAAATTTGGGGTTGTTAAATATAAAACCATCCCAACATAAACAGCATGTCAGCTTTATTCTTCTGGGAGGTCAAATTCTCGGATGGTCTTGGTCTTACTTAGGAGAGCAATATTTCCGTTATCACAATGACTTCCTAAACGCTGACTCTCATGTTCTTGATTGAAAGAAATGAAAAGGGAAGCTAGTTCTATTTAAGAAAACATTTATTGTAATAGTAGTATTGGAGCCTAGTGATAAAGAAAGAAATTCCACTCTATAGAAAAACAATGATTTAGAGACAGTGTCCCCTCCAAGAATGGTCCCTCCACAGTGCTGAAAAACTAAACAAAACCCCCTCTGTGTACTCCCAATTTAAAAACAAAAACAAACGGAGCTCCTACAAGTTTAGGGATTTTAAAGACAAAGATGGTGACAAGATATTTTTTAAATGGAGTCTTTATAACTTTAGATGAAATCTAGGAAAACGTGTCTTTGATTACTTAACATATTCAAAATATTCAACTTATCAAATATTTAAAAATTCTACAGTATCCAAAGTTATTATTATTATTTTTTTAATATTGAGAGGTTTAACTCCAATTACCAAACTTGGGGGAATAAACTTTTATTCAGTGACTAAAATTTCAGTAGTCTGACAAGTAGCAATGACAGCCCAAGATCCATTATTAACAATGAAAACATGGCCGATCACCACATCGCAGTATTAGTGATGTCATCTTGCAAACACTAGTGGCTGAGAGCAACCTTTTTTGTTAATAACACATTTTTCACATTCATTTCATATGAATGAACAATGTCTTCATTGTTTTCCTGAACACTAATTTAGTGTTGAATTTTTTTGCTTGTGTCAATGAGTGTCAAAATATTGTTCTTTTAATACATGAAAGTATTTGCATAGAGCTTTATTACTGATCTTTAGATGTTAGCCAGAGGCAAAATAAAACAGAGACGCTCCAGTTGGGAAATACCACTAGCAATGAAAAGCAAGAGTCTTTAACATACTCTGCTTTTCTGCCAAGTTCCCCCTGCAAGTAAACAATGGTTTTTTTTACTCTGCAGTTGGTGAAATTAAAAGCAATGCTGGACACTACAAAACTATACTTCAACTATAAGACATGAGCATTCCTTTTCCCCCCCAAATGAGACAGAAAGTTTGGAAGGAGGAATACAAAAACTCTAGAAGAAAATTCTAAGATCCTGACACACATTAAAACGCAATACCATATAAGCCAATTACTGAAAAGTCAAGAAATGCACAGTGGGTTTCGACAGTGAACTAAGAAACAGATGGGCACTTTTGATTGTTATGCCTTTCTGCACCAACTCATCCTGAAATGCTCGATTGCCTGCCATTGTTTGCATTTACCCCAGTTACTCAGAAAAACACAGCCATCACATCCGTTGCTTCCACATTAGTGTCCACAACCAGGCATCTGGTGCGGCCTTCCATCCTGTGTTTGCCTCCCCACCATCGTGGTGCTGCGGAAAGACAGATGTCCTTTCAGAGGAGCGCAGGCTGAGCGGGTGGGTTACTTAATGAGAAACCCAGGGCTGCGCCCGGGCTGCGGTCGGGCAGGAGCGGTCCCACAGCCTGTGCCAGGATGGGCCAGCAAAGGCCACGCTCACAGAGAGAAACCAGACCAGCCTTTCAAGTCAAGTGTTGGCTTGTAGACATCTCAGTTAATCAGCTATGAAATAACTACCACAATGTTCTCATTGATCACGACGGGCTCGTGACGCAATGCTTGGCGCAGACAGGACCTGTGCTTCATTCTCTTAGCCTCCAACTTCCAGAGAAAGATCACTTGGGGAGCGCCCATCTGTTTACTAAAGGCAGATGTTGGCTTCACCAACAGAGCCCCCGGGGCAGAGGTGTGGCGCGAGGGGTCTCAGAGCAGAGCGTGCTAACCAGCCCATCCGTGAGCACACCTGCTCGTCTCTCACAATGCAGGAGGTTTCCTTGCATTGCTGGGTTAAGAGTATTTAGAGAATCTCAAACATAATATTTCAAAACTAGATGTTCACCGTGTTCCCCTAATTTTTTTTCTTCACGATGAGACACAAGGTAATGTTGATCATTTTGTTCTTAGATCAGTGCTATTGACTTAAAGAACAGTGACCAAACATCAGCTCCCCAAATTATACATTAATTGAGAAAGCTGGTTTTGTTTCAGTTCTTGTATGCGTGCAGACAGAATCCCTGGTCTATTTTCGCCTCTCAAGAGTCAGCTAGTGTGATAATTATACTTTCTGCTCAATCTAGGTCCCATCTGCAGACCCCATTTCTACTAAATTCTTTCTAAAATCATAGAGAAAAAGTGGGTAAGGCCACCCGCTGTCTGAGCTTTAGGACATACTCTTACATGTTGTCTGCATGGGCCACTGCGTCACCGGGGACATGACAATATTCTAAGGAATGTGTCCTCAGGCACCCCCATCATGCGTCTTCTGCGAATTTCAGAGTATAGAGAGAATGGCGAATGGGCTGAGGAGTCAGTGAATAAAAGGGAAACTGAAGGGAAACACCTGGGAAATCAGTTCCCAAAGGCACAAAATAAAATCGCAGTGTTTCCCCATGAGGTGCCCAGTGGCCACCTCTCCAGTCTGGGGTGCATCCTGTTCTATCTGCTCAAGTCCCTGATGGACGATGCATCCACATATGAAAAGGGACAGGGCCAGTGAGAGGATGAGCACGCTGGGCTCACAGGCCATGGCTCTGCCTTCTCGCTTTTGCAGAGATGGTCAGAATGTGCTTGCCTCCAGAACGAAGGGAGGGACAAACCCAAACACTGTGTTTCTAACAGCAAAAGGTAGGGCAGTTTGCAACAGGGGCCCAGTCATCACATAGTAGGATGACTGACAAAGTAAGAGAGTCAGAGTGCCTTTTTTCAGCACTCACCTCTGTCTCCTACTCCATGTTGGGTTAGTTAGAAACCCTGTGAGGAGAGTGGAGAAAAAGGACAAGCTTGAACATTTGCTCCCAGGAGTGAACAGCATCTGACAGCTGAGGGTACAGAGGCCCCTGACTCAGAAGAAACGGGGTCTCCTGCAGAAAGGCCGCTCTCTCCAGCTCATTGCCACTTTGGAGGGTTGGTGGGAGAGGAACACAGCATCACAAAACTGCTTGCTTTTCTGATTTAATTCCCCTGAAGGCAGCAGGTGGAGAAGAGTGACGGAGCGTGGGGAAGAGTGATTAAAAATCATAACCATCTTGTTCCCGCAGCAAACATGGTGCTGCTGGCTTAGGAGAACTTCCAGTGAACACCTGAGCACTTTTATCCAAGAGGGGAGACAAGTGCTTAAAGCTTAAAGCCTGCGATGTGAGGTGGAACATGAATAGTTATATATAAAACCAAACACGTGCGATAAGAGCTGAGAGAGTGGTAGAGGTCTGAGCTGAGGACCTGTGTTTTCAAACAGTGTCTTACAAGAAAACAGGCAGGTGTGACCTGGTGGAGCAGCAGTTAGATCCACCACCTCTGAAGGAATGCAGGTTTCATAACCCTGGGTTGGAGTCCTGGGTCGGGGTGGTTTGGGGGTGTGAACAACTGAAAATAAAAAATTAAGTGCTTCTTCCCCCAATCTCTGCCTGCCTGCCTGCCTGCCTACTCACCTTCATTTTTCCTTAAAAAAAAAAAAAAAAGGCAATCATAAAGGACAGTCTTGAAAAACTTGACAGAAGTCTTGAGACTCTGGGCTTGTCACTATAAACAGGTCACTTACTTTACCCTTGATTTTTTCACACAGGCTAAGGGTTTTAGATATTCTCTTAGATAATATGTTGAAGGTACTTAGTGCTCACCTAAAGGCTAGTGCTATTATAAATGATAACACTGGAGAAAAGTCTAGGGTTAACACCTAACAGATCAGGGTTCCCTAACAATCAGTGAGATACGATGTGATAATTCCATGTACTGTTATTATATGTAACAAAAAAGCAGCATTTTTCAGAGCACTAATTGTCTAGGAAAACATCTTTTAGAACAGAATCTGGGGTTTCAAACATTCCCATCCTTAACAATTTCTGATCCCTTGTCCAAAATAAGTCAGTTATATTTAACTTTTGAAAGAGCATAAAAATCCTGGTGATTTATCTGTTTGTCTTATATGTGGGTTTCTGCTATTTCTGGGGGAAAACTGTATATCACAGGTGGAAATTTCAGTCTTTTTTTCTGTTGCGAGTATTTTTTCCTGAATAGTTAGCAGCTCTAATTATTGTTAGAGAGTGATCCTTTGCTGGGCAGTGTGTTTCTAAATATAAATAGTTGTTGACAGAAAGTTTTTCCAACCTGATTTCTCACTGAAGAAGAAAAAAAAGACCCTAAGCAGATCTGAAATGAATTAAAACTTTAAGCAAACAACAAACCAAATCTTTTGAAACAGATGGGTTAACTGGAGAATGTGCCTTATGAAACTGGAGTCTAAGTTAAGTATAATAGTAAGTGTAATGCCATCTTTTATTCAACGTCATTTTCCTAATTATCTTAGTCTAAGCGTTTCCAAGCTTTATTGTTGACTTTGGCATAAAGACTCTTGCCTCCAGTGCCTCCTCCGGGAGAGGAGATGGTGTGAAGAGAGGGCTGGGTGGAGACATACCCCATTTATGGGCAGTAAGAAGGCGGTGGTCTGAACTCTCCAAGCAGGTAGGAAGCCACAGACAAGAGCATATCAAACAGTGGGTCACGACAGTTCATTTGCCCCCAAGAAACGACTCATTTGCCAGTTGTGATGAAAATAATCATTAGGGTTTCCCCTAACATTTCTTATCAAAAACATGAATTCCCTTGTCTCATTTTGCAGATGGAGAAACTGAGATACTCTAGGGAGAATGGCCTGCCAGAGGGTCAGAACGAGGAACAGAAGGCAGATTTCCTGATCCCTGGGCCAGTTTTCCGCCCGATCCGCCCTCTAAACGAATCTGCAGAAGCTGAGTTTTGATAAGAGCTCCGTATAACACACCCTGTGCCAGCTTCTCCCTGTGCCCACAGCACTCCCCCTGGAGAGGGCTTTGAACTCCAGGCTCAGCCATTTAGGAAACAGCAATTAGGTGAATGGGTCCTGGGTTCACATTTCATAGTGGAGCTACAGGACCCCTCTGCAATGCCCCAGCACACCCGCTGTGCAGGTTTAAGGCTGGCAGCCCAGTGTTCTGAAGCCCCTAGACTGTTTCAGACATTACTGCAAATACGCTGAGCACCGTGAGGGCACACAGGCTAGATGCACCTCAGAGGATGACGCTCAGAACAGTCCTATCGCTGCACAAGTTGTTGAAACACAACACTCAGAGTTGTGACAGATTTTAAGTCCCTTTCATACATAGCGGTCTCTCTGCCCTCCTTGCTTTGTCATTAACTAGTTGACAAATTGAATTCTCCTACAAGAGGTCCCACATTCTGGACCCAGTGGCATCATTTAATTGATTCCTCTAGCCCCTCGGTTTCCAGTTAACTGGACATTCATCCCAGAGGCTTGATTAGGTTCAGATTCCCTTTTTTGAAAGAATACTCCTGGCAGCTGACCTTCACAGGTCACTCACTACAGAGTTTCTGAAAGCCTCCTCTTTGTGTATCAACATGTTTGATTCTGTGATTAGTGTTTCATCGGCGCAGGCAGAGAAACTCAGGGAACTGAGAAAAGGTAAGCTGATGCGCCCTGAATCACTGGGGATTTCACAGGAGTGAAAGATAGGGGTTCTGAGAGCTGACAGTTTGGTCTGGGTTTTAGAGACGAGGCATCTGGGGTTCAGGGAGACATTATACCTGCCCGGAGACACCACAGCACCCAGCCTCCAGGTCTCCACTGTCTGTGTCAGTAACCTGGTGGATAAAGGGGTCATGAAAATGCTATATAAGCCAACGAAGAAATGAGGGTAATATTTATAAACCTGTTTTCATAAAAAAATTACCAGTGAACAAAGCATTTTGCTTCGACAGTGATGTATCTTTCTGAACATGGCATTGGCGAGGTGAGCTCTGGTGGCTGGGGGTAGCTGGGATATGGAGATTTGGAGCCTAAGGACCTGGGTTCACAACCCAAGGTTGGGTGAAAAACGAAAAATAAATAAAGGTGTTTGCTTCTTCTTCTTCTCCTTTCCTTTTTTCCTTAAAATGCTTCTTCTTTTACCTTCTTTAAAAAACAAAAACTCAGGAAGCCCACCTTGCACTTGAAAAAGAGCCTAGGATATGGTTTACAACTCCCCTCTGGGTTCATCCGCTGCCACAGAGTCCCTGTCCTTCTAGAAGGGAGACGAGCACTGCGCTCCAGCACCTGTCCCGAATAGGGACATGGCCCCCATCTCCACAGACCTTGAGTTGCAGAGGGATGTTGCATGTCTGACATGCTAAAAGTGGGGCAGTGTGCTTGAAAAACTCTCCATTTTTAACTCTTAGCTAAAAAATGTTTAAACACTACCTAGACCAAACAAGCCATCTCTGTGGGTCAGACCAGGCATGATGAGGTCTGCCCGTGGAACAATCTGGTTGACAAACACTTCAAAGAGAGTCATTTGAGGACTCTGACTCGAGTGTAAAGTCAAGCAAGGATCTCCAAACTTTCACGCCATCACTGCCAGGCACACTGACCTTTGTTCAATTCACTAGAAAATAATATGGACAAGTTGTCACATGCAGCTTTTTCCTCAGTCACAGTAGGATATTCCCTGGAAAGATACACAATAATACCTGATGCCAAGAAACCCGTTTCAAATACAACTTTTTGGCATTTTGTTTTAGACTTGTTTTATTGCAGTTACACTGCACTGCGGTCTCTCATTGTCACAAATGATGTGACTGAATCGTCAAATTCAGAAGGGAGGGACAAGAAAGGGGAAACTCAATATCAAACCTCAGATTCAGTTTTACTGTTTCATGTCTGTGTTCCCTGGGTGATGGGGTATTCAGTTCTCTCTTTTCTTACATCTATTTGGACAAGAAAAAGATCACAAAAAATGCCAAACACATAGCTTCTTTGTTTACAATAGAGAGACCATATTTAAGAATTCTCTTGCTTTCCTACTTTTCTGAAATTCTTCATAGAGGATGTGTAAACCACAAAGAGAATATCATTTAAAAACCCGAAGCATATTTTCCACCCTCCCCCACCCCAGTGTTGATTATGTGCACAAGAGGGAAAAAAAAGTCCTTTGTAAGACAGCTAATAGACTCACCAAATAATTAGTCACCGAGGTCCTATATTGTGAGAACAACAACTGCAAACTCAGTCATCAAAAATCAGAGAAACTCATTATTTGGGAAGAAACATAGGGTTCATCTAAAGCAACTTGTGGGTTAAAAAACTAAGAAAAAACAGCCATGCAGAGTCCAGTAATGTCCACCCTGTGCCAACTGCCTACCTTCCTGACGTACTTCCAGGAACAAGGAATGCCTGCTGGTCCTCCTTCTCAGAGCTGCCCCTTCTCCAGTCCCCAGACTGACCTCTGAGTCAAGCCAGATGGGACTGAGAGAGATGTCAGGCAAGTGCTGAAAAGGTGACTTGAGTATCTGGCAGCTGAGTCTGGAGTGAGTTTCTCTGCAAATTCTCTGGGGGCTGCTGCTTTCCAATTTCTCAGGAATGTTTAATTCTCCTCATCCCCTGACTGAATCTCTCTCTGGAGAGGTCAGGGAAGCCTGTGACATCGCCCAAGGGCACTGCCTGACTAAATTAGCATGAGATAACTTTGGACTCTCTTCCAAACATGATAATATAAGGGAGAGAATTTCATTAAAAGCAGAAGACGAGGTGATCCAAGTTAATCTCAGCTCTAAGCTGCTGTAGGAAGGCTCAGTGTTTCTACTTGATGCTCCACTTGGTGACAGAGTTCACGGACTGTGAGGCCAGCGATACTCCGTGTCTAACTCAGCCTCAGCTGTCCAAACCATAGTTTCACAGTAGAGGGAGAAAGTGGTTTGGTGGTGTTAAAATAAGTATTTAGGCTGTTTATGTGTTATTATATGAAGCAATAAGATGCCAAGGTCAAAAACAAACATTTCAGTCCTTCAGCCTTTCAATATCTTTTAAATCAGGAAATAGGGAACTTTAATAGGTAACATGAGTCATTAACCATATGTATGTGTATAAACATAGGACTATCTAGTGTCAATTGAGTAAGGCAGATAATGTCAGAGAGACATGCTTTCTATTATATCTACAAATATTTGAAGGAACACATTGTAAATATTTAGAATGATAGTATAATTAATGAGATATGTTCAAAAACTGCAAGGATGACCATTTCATCATTTGCTTCTAAATAATTTAATTGGAAGGACAGCTCTCAAAAAGGTTTCAGTGGACCCTGCTGTCTACAAAATATGACCAATAAGAGAGTAAAGAACGTGAACTTGAACTCATGTGCTGAACTCTCCTGCTTCACCCACAGACGCAGCAGTCTCACTAATTCTTTAAGGAATAACCGTTTCTTCATAACTACTCTACTATAATGCATATTATGTTTTGCTTTGATTTTAAAATCTTTCGTTTCTTTTGATCTTTACAATATGTGAAAACCGGCACTTCATAACTGTTATAACTATTATTCACCTGTTGAAATTTTGCAGGCTCAGAGTTATGTGCGCTTTGAAACACTTTTGTGAAGTTGTAGGTATTTTTCACTCTGGATTCCTTTTACTATCCCTTAATGACTGTAAGAGAAAGGCAAAGAATGCTGTGTCTGGATGAGTAATAGTGGCCTACTTTGTCTGCCCATGCTGCCTTCCACTACAGAGAGTAAGGCGCTCAGCCACAGAAGTGATTTGCTAGTGTATTATACTTGGCCTTGATGGTTCTGGAACATGTCCCTCTGAATCTCAGTAAAGTCACACAGGACTGACAGGGACGGGACTTACATTTAATGAGATAAAGAGTAAACCAGTCTTCTCTTAAGAAGCACCCAGGGTGGCACCATGGGTGGGACACAGAGGGTTGGGAGGCAGCCCTGGCAGGGGAGGATCTGAGTGTGGAGCAGGTCAGTACCATACCGAGAGGACGCGCAGGGTGGCCGCTTCCTTGTTTGAGTCCTGAGACAGTGACCCAGGCTGGAGAGGGTGACAACTCAAGGGAACAGAGCTTTACTTGTAAGGGCATAACACCATGTAAATGTTAGCTGTTAGTTTATGAAATTAAACGTGCCTTCTTGTTCTGAGAGCCAACCACTGAGTCAAACTTTACATCAGGAACATGAAAGCCAGAAGGGGAGAATTAACCAGAAGCATCTCTAGTGCTCTTCTTAGTGATGGTAGAAGATCATTTAACCAAAACCTCTAACATGCTATTTGGAAATGACTTTTTAAAATGATGATTCTTTAGCAAATAAAGCTGTCAAGGTAAGAAGTAAAGTAATGTGCTAGATTGTGTTAGTGCCATTCTTTCTCCTTTTTGATTCACAGAAAACATAAAAAAAAAGAAACTACAAGTAAATAAATAGAATAAAAGGCTTCCATAGTTACCATTGAAACCCATTTGGTTCTTATACCTTACATGCAAAAACACCTGCTCTTCCCTGCACTGCAACAGTGGAGCTCAGTGAGCTAAGCTTGAAGATACTATTTATCTGGGGCGGGTCAGCTGTAAGGCAGCAAAACTGCATGCAGTCCACGCTGTCTCCAGCGAGAGGGGCCAGTGGGGGCTTCTGTCTCCTCTTCCTCCTGCCCAACGGCACAGAGAGAAAGCAGAAGGAAAGCCTGGGGCCTGGCAGGCCCTGGCCGGCTCTGTGTGCTACCTCATTCACACCGAGGATGCTGGGCCAGTCATTTCAACAGTAGAGTTCGGATAATGATGCTGGATGAGTGAACAACATGTCTTCCACAGACTTTAAAAAATAAATGAGAAAATGAGTGCAGAGTGTGTATGACAATGGACGGCAAACATTAACACCAGCAATTGCCATGAGTTTGCACCACTGACTGCTCCACTGAGCACATTCGGCGCGCGCCCCAGTAAGACGGTGCTAAATGTTTTATGGAACGTCCTCACCACCTGCCATTGGAGCTTCACGAGCAAGTCTGGGTTAATTAAACAGGCATGATCGTTTCTCTTAGATACATGAGAAGACAATGGATGAGAGACAAGAATTGATTCGCCAAAGTCTCAAAGTGGTTGAAATATGAGGCTCCATTGAAAACTAGCAGCTTTGTGATACCTGATATGTCTGGCCAGGAGAGTAATTGAGGTTCTCAGCAATGGCTGGTACTAGATGGTATTTGAGTCCAGCCTTGTCAATACTGTAAACACGCAAGAAAAGGCAAAGGTGAGGCCCTTTCTGGGAGGTGCCCACCACCAGGATCAAGAGAAGCTCAGCTTGTTGGAGGGAAAGGGAGATCAGGCAAAGAGGTGTCTTTTGACTTCCACCTGCAATCAGAAGCTGGTGGTCTGATGGAGCTCGGTGTCCACGCCTACAGGCTTGATCTCCATGAAAATAGCACCAGGCTATCTGAGCACAGACTGCCCTCTCCAATCTCCAAAGTCCCACACTACATTGTTACTGTGACAAGGAAAACCAAGCCAGGAAACAATGAATTGAAGATCAAAATTCAAAACTCAGCCCACTCTGGTGGCTTAGCATTTAAGGCCACAGTCTCTGGCCAGTGTAGTCCACATATATCCCAGGGACCTGGGTTTAGGACCAGTGGTGGGGTGGGGTGGGGTGACGGACAACTAAATACGATGAAATAATAATCCTTCTTCCTCCACTCTCTTCCTTCCTGCCTGTTTGCCTTCATTCCTGTCTGCACCTTTGCTTTAAAAAAAAACTGAAAAATGAAGATAAGCCAATGCATTTTCTCACCACTGCAGGCAGACAAGGAAGAGCCAGGCCGAGAACAGTGGTGCACAATCTTCATCTCTGGGTGTGGGGCAGTGTGTGCAGAACACTCTGATGTCCGTGATTCCCCATGTCCTTCCCCTTCCACCTCCAGTGAGAACCGAGGACCTGGGTGGGTATTTTAAATTTGTGCCTCATCAAGGAAAGACACCTTTCGAGTACAGAGGGGCCCTGAGAGAATTTCAGGATTGAGAACCCTCCTTCAGGCAGTTCAACCTCCCATAGAACAGCATTAGATCCTAAAGTGAACACGGCGCAGATTCTGAAGAATAGACACTAATTAGGGTGCAGTTCATCTGCTGACATGTACTCAGTTATACAGACATCTCTGGGGAGGAGTTTATCAGAACTCTGAACCCAGTGACTTGGAGAAGGATGGGCAACTGTCTGCTTGTTCTGCCAAAGATAAAAACTAGAAGACAGACTCAAACCTTTATTTCCTCTCAAGCCCTCTGCAGGTGGTGGCTTGTCAGAAAGAGCTGACTTCTGTAAGGGGTTTGCTGCAAGCCCTGCCTCCACGTGCAGTCGGACTTTGCCTGTGTTGAAGCTGATGCCTGCTTGAGAGAAGAATACGAGGTGAGAAGATCTGGCAGCTCTAGGGTCATTCTCTGGGGCTTGTGGGAGCCGCTTTCTGCTCTCTAAATGGGGTGCCTGTCAACCTCCACCTGCAAACTTTTGGCTCCACCAGCAGGTGAAAGCAAGCAGCTGAGAGGCTGAGGCTATCTCTCTGGAGGGAGAAAAAGAGTGGGGGGATCTAAGGGGAGAAACAGACCACAGAATTCAGAGCA
The DNA here is from genome assembly GCA_004363575.1 of Solenodon paradoxus. Lineage (NCBI taxonomy): Eukaryota > Metazoa > Chordata > Mammalia > Eulipotyphla > Solenodontidae > Solenodon > Solenodon paradoxus. The sequence goes on from RJWH01002204.1 coordinate 132,115, forward strand.
CTGAGAAAAGGTACCGATGGCCCAGTGTTTTCACTTCCAGAAAAGTGATATTTGAGAGGCACATCTAAGTTATTTGGGTACACCAAACTTTCTCAATAGTTCAGATGTTCCTTCAAAGTATCATCTACTAAGGCAACAATTCCTCAAGCACAACTCTGTTCTCTTAGCAAGATGACAGTGCAAACCCTGTCCACTGCTCTGACTGTGACGACGCCCAGCACAAGACACTTATGTGCATGAAACCATTTCACATGAGAGTCTGGCTGTCTTGGACCATGCTCAGCAGTCAGTGTCACAGAAGGGAAGGAAGCAGGCTCTCACCTGGCGAATGAGTGCACCATCAGAAAAACTGAATATCCGTGCTAGGACACGGTCCCCAAAATGGGTGAGAGAAGTAGACACATCACTCTGAAACAGGTCAGCTACGGACTCAGGCCTGGTGGGAAGCAGTTGAGACCTAGTTCTCAACTAGTGATATTGAATGCACTCATTCCAGGTGGTCAGGTTCACCTGTGAGGATGTGGGATGACTGCCACCCGGGGGGGCACACCACATCCTTTTCCAAGAAGGAAGGCTTTATCCAGCCTGTAGTCTTTTTGGAAAGGACAGAGGAGATTTTAACATGAAAGGGTGAGGTCCACCTGAAAAAATACAAATACACAAACAGCTGATGAGTATCCTGGAGTGCAAATAGTTAATCAATGGATCGAAAGTTCTAAACGACTGTCATGACACATTTTTGAAAATGAGGAACTAGATTGAATTTTTGAGTGGTAGGTTCAATTCAAAACATAGAAATGACCACAGCTATCGAAAACCAACATCCAAGTAACAAACAAAAGTTAAAGGAAATCTTGAAAACAGAAGGCCGTGGCTGTCCATTGTCGCTTCTTGCAGAATTCCCACAGAACATGCAGTATGTTGGAGGCAAGTGAAGGGAAAGCAGAAGACTTCTACTCATCTCTCCTCTTAGCTGCATTGCTGATATAAATAGAGCTGCAGAAGAGATGATAGTATGTTATCTGGTGTGGAGAGATATACTGTCTTCTTAACTCGCTTGTGCCTCATCACTCCTGTGTCACAGGCTTTTGCCTCCCCCTCTCATGGAAATGACACCCTGGTTTTACAGCATCTGTCATATGGCCTTTCCGCATACACGGAAGATACCCGGAGTAATGAGTTGATATGAGATGTGGAATAGATCCCACAAGTGAGAGAGGCAGGCTTTCAGATGAATTACGAGAGTTATTTCTTCACAGCTGCAGATCGTTTTCATATTTTCTAAAACAAAACATGATGCAATCTCTCACTAGGCCATTAAAGTGGATTAGGACCCATCAGCTTCCCCAGATGATGACTGTGTGTAAATGTGCAGACACAGACAAGGCAGCATGAACACACACACTCCGTCCTTCTCTCTGTCTCATCAAAAATCTAGGAAAGATGTTTCAAGTTTTGGCTCACATTGAAAACATATGTGCAGCAAGTTAGAGTTCAGAAATGCTGGGTAACTCATGTCAGGGTATAAATGACTGGCTCTAGATTGAAAAAGGAATAGCTTCCAAAGCTTCCCTTTGTGCTAATAAAGAAGCAAGTGTCATATGTAATTATTCAGTTATCTGTACTGGCACGTCGATGGAATCATTGAGGCACATACTTTTAGAGTATCAGGAGACCTTAGATGACCTTAGATTAAAGAAAGGAGGTGAAGTTCTAGAGAGCTGGAGGGAAAGCAGCTAGTCAGAGGCAGGGCCAAGACTGACTTAAGGAAGAATTTCTTTGGGACCAAGCAAAGGAGTGCCCATTCTTAGGGGTGGGGCGGGGTGCTGGGGATTCCCAAGTTATGGTCACTTGATGGCTTCTTGTCTTTGTCTTCTTCCAAAGGATAAGGCTTTTAGAAACAACTCCTTAATGAAAATCCAGAACATCTAATATGATTATAAAGATAAAAAATAAAACAACTCAGAGACCCAGGAACAGGTGTTTCAGAATTGCCAAGCCCTTGGGAGAGACTTAGAGAATTTTGCTACCGAGATTCAGTCCAGTTGAAGGGGGTGACTTTTAAGCAGGAAGACTGCACAGCTCATCTTTTTGATTCTGTCTTCTTCAGTCACATGATGATCTCATGGCTGTCCACACAGACTCTGGAGAATTTGAAGGGCCAGACCCTGTTAGCATGATAAAGACAACTACTACCACTCAATAATGTGGCTGCTACCTCAGAGGACATTTTTGTGTGCCTTCTTTAGCGAAAGGGGCTCTTTCCTTTACTCTGTAGGAAAATGGGATTGAGGTTGACAATTACATATGAAGCTCTAGCGCTACCTGTTAGCAAGTGACGTAACGAGCAGGCGAATCCAAGCCCCCATGAAGGCACACTGGGCTGGTGGACACGGATTTACTGTATCTGCAGCTGTCTTAATCTTGCAGTCAGCTGGCCCTGAAAGCCTGTCTTCCTGCAGCCTGCGTGTGCAGATCAACTCGCTGACTGGTCCCACGGCCTGCTGCAAAATTCATGGACAGGAGGGCACCAAGCGTGCTCCAAAATTTTCCCTGTTGCTTGAAATGGGAGATGAAAGTGACTTCCTTTCTTTCCCTCTAGAAACTTATTTTGCTTATAATTCAAAATATTGTTCCACAGAATCCAGGGAACTTGTCCTACACTTTTCCAAAATATGAGTAACAGATGGTTGTTTCTCAGTGATGGGCATGCCTTTCAACTTTTCTAAGAGGAATGCTTGTTTTGTCCTGTCTTCCCAGTGAAAAGAGGGTACTTCAAGAAATGAAAACGGGGAGCAGGCCGTGTGTGTTTATGGCCAGTTCCCTGTGGAACGGAGTCACTCTGGCCCTGTGTGTCGGCATGTGGCCACTTCTCAGGAGTCACCCAGAAGTAAACTGGGACTCAGACTCTCCAGCATCAAGCTGTGCACTGAAAACCACACACAATCTGCAGTTGGCAGCACAGCCTGGTTAAGAAGATACGGGCTTTTCTCAGCCATGCACGGGAGGGGAGCAAGTCAGTGCCGCTCACCTGCATGTCCACTGAATATAGAAAGTTAGAGCAAACCTGTCACGGTTCTTAAACCATGATGCTAAACACACAGGTTAGCTTTCAAGCCTAAGGTGGCCTGTTGTTACAGTTGGATGTCCCAGGGTCTTTGGGGATCTTGGATCCCTGAGACTGAAGAATGCTGTAGAGCAGCAGTGCTAACGTCCGGACATTTCAATGTGTGGATTTAGGGTCCTAAGAGCCTGTGAGTACAGCAGCCATCAAACACAAGGGTGAAGATGGACAGTCCTCTCCAGTCAGCTATGCGGTGTCCCGGGGGGATGCACCCAGAGGTTCATCAACACAGACTATATGTAGGAGGGTGTCTGGTAAAGGGGTGTCCATGTGAAAAAGAACGGTTGTGACACAAATTCTAGACACCTCTTCAGCAGCAGACCTGGGGCAGTGATAATCAAGGTCGTCACAGATGAATGCTCACTAGTGCAGGCTGTAGGTAGAAGTTACACCCGCACCACAGCCTCATTCATCTGGTGCTTAGCTCCTACTGATGGAGGAAGAGAAGGGGTCAGTGCATCACCACGCAGACATCACAGGGCTCCCAGTTAGCCTGGGGGCTTGTCACTCTTCCCGCACAACTTCCTTCAAGTTCATGCTGTTGCGGGAATGTTTGATTTTTTTTTTTTTTTTTAAAGGAATGAAGGCGAGTAGGCAGGCAGGCAGGCAGGAAATGAGGAGGAAAAAGCACCTCAATTTTTAATTTTCATTTAGTTGTTCACACTGGTTGTTTTCCTTCAGACTCAGGACTCGGACTCAGGGGTATGTGATCTGTACTCTTTTGGAACCAGGGTGTGTCTTAAAAATTTTTGATGTGGCAATTATATAAAGAAAATGATCTGTTTGCATTCTGAGTTTTTAAAAATAAATGCAGTTCCAAATTTATTGTTAAAGGCTGAAGTTACCTTATTGTGAGAAATTTTAAAGACTACGTATGTAGTACGTATGTAAGTACACGCACACGCACACACACACAAATACCTGTTCCATCTGGGGCACCTCCCCTCAACGGGGCTGTTGCCTATCAGCCTTGTAGGAGCTTTCTGTGTTCCTAACAACCTTAACATTTCCAGGAAAAGGGGACCATTGAGTAACACTTGGAGCTGTGATACTGTGCAGTCACGTTCAAGGAGCTGGAGTTTAATTAGCGCTCCCTGGATGAAGCTCACACTTGTGGAACATTTTCTTTTGGATGGAGAGAGAAGGGATAGCCAGCAGGTATAAAATACCTTCCTCGTTTTAAAACACAAACTGTTCTCTTCAGGCTGCTCATGGTGAATAATGAACCAGGGAATTAAAAGCTTTAAACCTGTTAAAGAAGCAATATTAAGTTTGGTATAAATATAACTGAAATAATCCAGACAGTTTTATGACCTTCTACCCCAAATAAAGGTGAAATGTTGAATTCTTTCCCTAGAAATAGTGGTAAACACAGCTAACAGATGGAAGAGCTGAATGGAAATTTCAATAAAGGCGGCCACAAAGAAGCATTTGTAAGCTCAAGGGTGCGTGCTTTAAAAAAAGACGCTGAAAAATGGAACTTTGTTTTATTTTGATAGAATGCCAAAACAGTGCTGCATTCCTTAAAGAGCCGAGCGAGACTGGCCTTCTCAACACCTCTCCAAAAGCCCCCTTGGGTCTCATTTTGCTGGGATGACTATTTATATGACAGGTGAGGGAATAATTTCACTGGATTCGGTTACACGCGGCCTCTGTGACCCCTGGGTCAAAGGAGCAAAGGCAAAAGTGACAACGTAGATAATTGCCTGCTTAGGAGAATGCAATCGTGATTGAAGTCAATGATTATGACGCCTGAAAGATAAATGGGTTGATGTTACAGGTTCAGTGGGGACTGGAACCAGAGAGCAGCGGTGGCCGCAGGATTCCGGAGGGGCCGGCTTCCTGATCTGGAACTGACTCCAGTCCAGAGCATTCCCACACCTCCAAGAGGTTAGTTTATAAAATATGCCATAAAGCAGAAACTCAGCCTGATGCCCCAAACGGCGGGATTAGAGTAACATTAGTTAATGTGGCCCTCCATTAATTTTCACCGTAACCTCCGAAGGCCTAGACTTGCCCCAAATCCATTATTTTTGTCTGTCATTGGAGGGAACTTTCCCTTCCTGCCAGCCAGGAAAAGGCCAGCTGACGTTGCATTCAGACCTCAAAGCGCGTCCACGGCAGCGGCCTGGCCACGTGGGTAGGGCTGTGTCGGCAGCACAGTCAGAACTTGGCCTCATAGATTTTCTGTGCTTTTTTCCTCTAAGGCAGAAAAATGCCTGAAAATGTTTTTCCAACCCCAACACCCCCGATGCCCCTACAATTCAGGTTTCTAGGGCTGTGCCTGGACCTTCAATGGGTTGGTCCTGTCACCTTGCAGGGGCTGACGCGGCCTCCCAGGCTGCTTCCTGACCAGGCCTGGCCAGGGCGCAAGGAAAAATAGCTCTGCTCTGTTTACAAGTCAGGCCGGAGTCCATGTGCCTCCTCTGGGTGCGGGGCGGCCTTGGTCTGCAGATCTCACGTGGCCAATGCTGGGAGCCTTTCTGTCCCCGATCAGCATGTTAGCCTCCTTCTCCTTGGGGCTCCCCTCCTGTCCCTGTGATACAGACCTGAGGACAATCTCCCGACCAACACCATCAAAGCTGCTTCAGATGAATTCACAGAGGCCCAAGGTCACAGATCAGATATGTTATCAGCCTGGAACACACTACATGGCTCTCTTTCTCCAAATTCTCTCCAAAAGTGACCAAAGAACTCTGAGCAACTTATGAAACTTCTAGAGATTATGACCTTGGAAGAAAACCTTTGGACCAACCCACAATGTTCCAGAGAGATGGAACCTCTGACCCCTGCTAAGACATCCGTCTTCTTGATGAGTCCGTGTCTGAGTAAATAGGAATGTCCTCCGACAGGAAATGTCCGGAAAGTGTTCTTCTGCTTCCCTGCTGTAATAAGCAGTCAGACAAGCAGAACTCAGTACTGTGTGCTGACTTAACTGAGGGAGGTAAGATGAAAATGCCATGGGTCAAGTTCAATTTCTGCTTCAACTGATGGAGGGCAGAGGAGGTGGTGTTTTCAGCACAGCATAGCCCGTGGCAGTGGAATCAGATGCAGCAGGGAACAGCAGCATGAACCCCGTCGCCCAGCCTGGGTACTGACTCGGGGAGCCTGGTCCCCTGAAGATCACCCCTCATTGCTGCTGCAGTCACATGCATGCACCTCTGGGCTCACCATGGAAAGAAGCACCTGAAATGCACCTCCAGCTGTAGCCAACTGTGGGCACTAAGTCGTTTTTGCTAACAGTGTCTGCGGGCATAGGAGTTAAAGTTCTGTTTCCTAAATAAGCATCCAGGGTCGTGGCAAGGCCTGAATGAGTCCGTAAGTGGAAGGCGCTTCCATCGTGCACATGAGCACCAGGAACAAGCCTGTTGTCATTCAGTATCGTGAGGGACAATGGGGACAGACATCTCAATCCCTTCAAACGCCAAGGAATTTAAAACGTGATTTCTTGTTTTTGGAAATGTGTGACTTGGGGTAAACCCCTTAGTCCTCTGAGTGCTGGTTTTCTCCTCTTCTGTAAAACCAGGGGGAAAGCGTGTGGGAGTGCAGAGGGTCAGTGAGTACATGGGGACAAAGACCACGATGGCAGTGAGGCCCTGGAAATGGCTTCTATGTGGCTAAGTGGCCCGAGCTTCCTGGGGACTGTCCCCAGGGACTGCAAAGGGTGAACTGTGGGGCCACAAGTCCTGCCAGGGGGCTATCCACCTGCCACCTCAACCCCTGCCTGGCTGTCTCCTCCCTGGTCAACACGGTGTGGAGTCATCATGTCCCTGAGCTTGTATGCCCAGTGGGAGGTCAGCATGGATGTGGCTCTGGGACCTGATGTGCTTGAGGGACTTTTCTGCCAGAGACTGAGCCCTGAGATTTCTAGCAAAGATCCACAAGCCCTGCCTCAGTGTCTCCATGGCCGACTCGGGTTCCCAGGACAGAAGCCCTAGGTAAGCCTCTTCCTGCTGCTGCTGGGTCTCGACTACCACTCAGCCTGGCTTTGGCCTCTGACTCCTGTTCTCTGACCTGGCTCTGAGCAGGCAGCCACAGTCTGGGCCTGGGCTCCTGATCTTTTACCTGATGCTGTGGAGAGTCCTACTTGATTTCCTGATGGCCTCATACCCACTTGATTCCAGCAAGTGGAGACCAAGTCCTCAGGCCTGTCCCTGGGCTGTTCCCTGCCAGTCACTCTGGATTTGGGTGTTCTCCTATGGGGTCCAGTGGCAGCTCTTCCACAGGGACCTGAACCGTATTCATTGTGGAGGATAACATTCCACTGTGAACAATCTCTGGAGTGAACCCTGCTGGTCACTGCTTCCTTTCCTTTCAGCTTCCTATGAAAGGAAATTCACTGGGTCTCCACATTCTTCATGGCTGTACACCCTGTTAGAGTTCATGCAATGTAGGAATAAGAAGTTGGGAGTGGCATAATCCTCTCAGATGCACTCTTTTTTGGGGGTGGGGGGGTGGGGTGCAAAAGTTGACATTCAGTGACTATCCCAATTATCCTGAAATAGTGATGAATGGGGTGGAATGGCTAACTTCAAACACACATCCTTGTCTCCACCCTTCACCGCCAAGTTCAACAGACTCACAGCAAGAGGCTAATGTGCTTGGACGAGGTCTCAGAGTGGAGAGCGCTTGAAAAACAGCTAATTTATTGCAAGTAAAATTAATTCAATGGAATTTTAGTGAAACTGTGTGTGTGAGTGTGTGGGGTTGAGGGGGGCGGGTGGGTGTTGGCCTGGTTCAGTCCAGATTCACAGAATTTGGTTCAATTATTTAATTTATTTCCTTATTCTAACTTAGCCCCAAAGAAAGTCTAGCAAAAAGCAAGAAAGAAAAATAAAACCCTATAAACACACATTCCCAAATCTAAGGATGTCCTAATAGTTGACTGCTTCTGCGTACACATAATCAACACCATACTCTTCAAGTTTTGTAAACATTTTCTTAGTTACTTGAATAAGGATATATATATGTATATAAACATATGTATATATAATGCCCAGCGGGTTCCAAACATTAAAACTAAAACTACCTCTCAAGTCTACGCCACGAGACCAACTTTGTTAGGATCAGCAAGAACCTGGGTTTACAGCGAATGGGCACATCAGCAAATACGAATGATCATCCACAGAAGATGAATGAGCAGGAGTAAGACACTTAGGATAGAAATGCCTCATGGCTAAATGTCTGGTTCGTTGAGCTTAATGACGTAACTCTGGACAAAACAAATATTAGGAAGTATGAGGGAGGAGGGAATAAGGGTTAAATGGCAATGTAGATCAAAATGAAATGAAAGACTTATAAAATAATTTCAGCAAGTGCTAAGGGTGTGCAGACATGACACACACCACATTTTAACTCTTCTGCCTCCCAGAACGGCACTGAACAGCAGGTGCGATTATTTCCACATCACAAATGGAAGTGGCAGAGGACAAGAAACCGGCTTGATTGGGGAGGTCATAGGTGCTAGGGCTGAACGAGTTATTTGGTGTCAAACCTCAAACAAAGCACATTAGCTCAGAGACTGCACCTCTTCTTTTGGCAAGTCCTGTCCCTGAGGCTGAGGGTAGGGGTGCAGGGTCTTTGTACTCTGATGTTATAACCGTCTGTTCTCCCCAAAACTACATGTCCTGAGGTGAGAGGATGCTGCTCTTCCACTGTCCCCTGGGTTCTGACTTACCACATGCCAGAAGATGGCTAAATTCTGCAGTCAGGTCAATGTCTCAGACTGAGAGGAGGGGCTGAGTTCTCTTGCTCTGTGGAATATGAAATCTGAACAGAATGTGAATGGGACGAATAAAGCGTGCATTTACACAGCGAAGGTGTCCTTGTTTCTCAAGAGGAGCCATGATGTTTTATGCAGGTAGTGAGCAAGAGGCAGGAATGAGTGAATGAAATCCTGTCATGTCATGAGGTAGCAATTATATTAAGACTGATAATACACAGAAAGAAAGAAACAGGAAAACAACAGCACAAACTACCCTGCAATGCTGCTCCTCATTCATACTAGTGAGCTTCAAATACACCAGAGGACAGGAGGACCTTTGGTGTGTGGGGGGCAGAAAGATGTAAATGTAGAAAGATGACGGGGTGGTTATAGAGCCCTGCCCTGGGTCCCCTGGCCTGCGGTCAGCCCTGGACCTGGGTAGATGGGGAGGGCTTAGATTTAAAACACAAAACCAGGAAAACCTCCACTTCAATTAGAATCCTGATACCAGCAAAATATTAAAAAGTTATATTTTCCATAATCAATTATCTTCAGTATGTTCCAGGTGGGCTATTTATAATCCTCAACTAAAAAAACAAATAACTAAGCAGAATGGCGTGTGAGAAAGACCAGCAAAGCTCACTTGGAATTTGCGCCAGCTTCCAGCTTCCCTGGGACTCTCCCTGAATATCTGCAAGGCCTGTCTGACCCAGGACTGCCCGGAACCAGGAGGACTGTGGTGCAAGGAGCAAGTGGTCAGATGGAGAGAGGAGGGGGGCCCAGGTGGAATCTTAGCAGAGTGGATGGGAGTTGGGATGAGACATTACAAGCCTCAAGGCTTTGCACCCTATGGTCGGTGCCCCCTGGCCACCTCCTCCAGGGACTACACCTTTCAGGTACAGGTGGGCTGACACTGCTACTTTCAATGTTACTGACGACACAGCAGGCTTGTTTTCTTTGCATTACACCTCACAGACTGATTTCATTTTTTATCACAGATTTATGCGCCTTTGCAGATCTGAATAACAAATGACTACAATATACCCACACAGATTACAATCCTGCAACTCTGTGTTAAATGTGACTTTTCAGGGAGCAGGCAGACAAAGCTAGGGAGTCGTTCACAGTAGTTTTGATAGAGAAATAATCTGTGTGGCAGCATACATTTTTCTCTGTTAGAGCCTAAAGAAGGATGATTGCTGAGTAAGGTAAGGATTAAAGTCAAGCTGTGCCATACAAAGTTACAGGAAGACCCTTCAGTCTTAAGAAGTTTACCTATTATTTTCTAGCAGAGACTTACATTAGCCAAAAAGGGTTAGGAGTGTAATTCATGAAGTTCTTTGTTGGACTATAACAAATCCAGATGGTTTATAATTGAAAAACAGGATTAAAAGCATGTTTTTATTTGTACTCTTAATAAATCTTCAGCCTGGAGAATAAAAAAAAAAAAAAAACCAAACAGAGCCATAGAGAAGGTACATTAATAAAAAGGCTAACAAGTAGCAAGAAAAAATAGTTTTGTTAGATGAAAACCATAATGTGATATATAATTATAACAGGCTCTATTATTAGGCCTTGTTTTCTTGAAGAAAGTAATCTAACCCTGACCATGGAAACTGCATGCCAATGTATTGTGTAGAACTTTTTTACTCCTAACTGACAGCACAGAAAAGCTCTACCCAACAATGTTTAGTTTTAAATTTAGTTTTTTAACAATATGGGTAACATGTCATTCTCCTCAAGCCAATTTCTAGGAAAAAAGACGTAGTATTGCTGTCAGGGGCAGAGCCTACCATCAGCCCAGGTGATCATGCCAGAGTGCACTGTGAGAGGCACTGTGGCATCCACGCAGGGGTGCCCAACGTCCTAACAGGTAAACCCGAAATCGCAATGTCTGCATAGCCCTGTCCACCTATGTAGTCACCCACAGAGATAACTGCACATTCCCAACAAGCCACCAAAAAAATAAGAGACATGGTTTTTAATAATGTTAACCTAATATATCCCAAATATTATCATTTTACCTTGTAATCCATCTATAAAGTACTGAGCTATTTGCCATTATTTGTTGGGACTCTGAAGTGGAGTGTCTCTTTCCCATGTGCCACGTTCTTCTGCAGATGGTACTCGGATCAAAAGCTCAGAAGTCACAATAAGATTCCTTTGCATTCTTGATTCTGGTGGGTCTTTCATGTGTTGATCGGGGACTCAGTGCCTCCATCCCCAAAGGGTTTAAAGATGGCCACCTCCAATCAGGCAAAGCAAGTGAGGGGCCCAGGAGAGGCAGTGCTTCTGCTTTCCCACAGGCAGCCCCAGACTTGAGGCACTGCTCGTTCTGGCCTGAGTGGCCACTTCCCTGTGACACCTGGGAGGAACATGGGTGAGCGGACAGCTGATGACAAAAAGACTGAGTCCTGCCCTCCGTTGCTGCTGTACTTACTGGCCTGATGCACACTCATTTTCAGGGCCGTAACTTCCCAAAACTTCCTCTACAAGGACTGGGAAGGCACAGCAGGCAGGGTGCTGTCCTGGCACAGAGCCAGCACCTGCACCAATGGGTGAAATGTGACACATCTGAGAGGGGGTGTCACTCACTCGGAGATGGGCTTGCTGGGACAGGTCCTCTGGTGAAAATGTGGCTGAATAACATGGCTGAATAACAGATTTTCCCAAAGGTGGTGGGCAAACTGACCCTTGACCATGCCCGGGAGTTGTTGCGGTCAGCACGGTGGTCAGAGCTGCTATGCGGGGCCAGGGCTCCTGTGTAAAGCGCGCTCTCCTTGTTCTGGGGGTCACTTCCTATGAGCCCGTCCTCCAACAGGCTCCTCATGGGGGTTCACTTGGGCTTCGTGTTAATGGTGACTGGGGCACCAGGGCCAGCAGCCAATGACAGCAAGTCTGGAGGGAACATGTTGCATCCCTACTGCCTTCTAGTCACCCAACCTGCAGGCAGGGAAATGGTTTTGCCTCTTGAAAGGGGAGACTGCAGTTCTGGAGGAGTGTTGGGACCATGAACTTGGTCATGGCCTTTCCTAGAAAGATGATGGGCCACACAGAGCAACGTGTAGAGTGTGGCAGCTCCTGGATGGCTCCTGCTCGAGACCCTGTTACCCAGGAACAGGTGTGAGTTTCCTCCGAAAATGAGGCCAAATGTAAGTGCTAACGAAGGAAGTAAGGGGCCAGCAGACATGGTTCTTAGCCAGAAAGCTGATGTGTTAAACAAAGGGAGAGGCTGAGGATGAGTGTGAGCAAGGAAAAGCCCCACGTCCATGAGCATGCTCTGTTCCGGCACGGCCTGACAGTGCTGCGGAGGACCTGTAGAGCTGATGGTCTCTCCAGTCATGTTCGAGGTCAAGCAATTGCTACTGCGAACAATGGTATTATTTTAATAACTCTGCAGAAATGGTAGAACAATGAAATGAGAGTATGGCTCCATGCAGCTCACCAAAATTCATTAAGTCTCAGTCAGCCATGAAGTAAATGACTATGATTAACCAAAAGGGCATTGCTTCCACAAACAGCATCCGGTTGGCAGAGAACCTAGACCGAGGGGGAGGAGAGGGGCGGGGACTGCTGCTGAGGGCCAGGAAGGACAGGATGGAGGCCAGGGTGCAGACACGCAGTCTCTGCTGAGGACAGGGCCCAGAGGGCCTTTGGTGGCATTGCCTTCAGGGGACACTGGTCTTCCTGTGAGTTCACGAGTTCTGGTACCTCCCAAAGAGAGAGGAGCATAGAGATGTCACTGCCATTCAAGAAATCTGGCAATACTCGGTGGAAATTATATCATTTCTTGAAAATGATAATTACGTTGGAAAGAAAGAAGGGAAGGATGAATAAAGATGACTCAAACAAGAAAAGTGAAGCTGCGTGAGGTGCACGTGGCATCCGTCCCAGTGACGGGCGCCCAGATGCCTCGAAACTCTGTCTGCTCAGGGCCCACCAGTGATGGCGCCCTGGTCATTCGTGACTCTCCAAAATCATCTGTGTCCAAACGAACTAAAGTTTGCCACTTAATAAAAATGAAAGGCTAATAGACTTGAACATTTACTGTGTGTTTTTTTGGGTCTGCCTTCATCTCCCCCTTGGCTAAGCTGCAATCATATAAATCAGGCCCTTAAGTTATCATTGTTATAGTAGCAATAAAAATAATAATAAAAGCACTGTGAGGTCAGAAAAGTCGAGAACAGTCAGAAAAATGAGGGAGACATAAAACAACGTATCAAAGACTGGCTAGCACTGGAAAAACTCAGGTGCTGTGCTTCCAAGCGGACTCCAGCAGGAGGGGGCTGCCACTGCTGTTTTATTTAATGAGCCTGCACATAAATCCAGCTGCTAACCATGTGATAAGTCGTTCTGCAAACAAGGCTCCATTCTCTACCGGCGCTGGAGAAGGGGAATGACACTCACAAGACCTGGAGATGCTCCTTTGGAGTCAAGGTGTTTCCTAAAGAACATTAACAGTAATTGGTTTGACTAGTTTTTGCAACAATATAATATGCAAAGTGCAAATGGAAAGTGAGTCAGCAGCTTGGAATATTTGAAATATATTGAATGTGGAGAAAGCTTAAAGATGTTTTCCTGAGTTACCAAAGAGCATTTAGTCTCACAGTGGAAATACAGCCTAAAGTAGATAAGCTGCCTGTAAAGAGTGGAGAGAGGAAAAGGGAATTTTCGTAGGGAATATTTTTGCATGGGATGTGTATACCTTTGTAAACTTGCTAGCTCTATTTAAATGGAGTCGCCTGTGCAGCACTGAAAGGCAGTTTCTATGGGCAGCAGAGACGATCTGTGGAGGCCGCGTGGAAGTGGAGACAAAGGGCCCCAGACATACAGGCTAGGCGCCCAACCCCCTGCCACTTGGCAGGTCACCCCTCTAAGTTTCAGTGGCCCAGCTGTCAGATGGGAATATTAATACCCAGAGGTCAGAACAGGCAATGAGGAAAGGCTTGGCACGCCTGCCGGCAGGCACTCAAAGGAAACCGTGAGTCACTCTGCAGGGCAGGAGACAGCCAGAGCCAATCAGGACGGCCACCAGAGTTCAGGACTGGGGCTGCCGGAATGGGGGCAGGCTGGCGGATCCAGACAGCAGCCACACAGGGAAGGAATGCCTCAGTCCCCAACGTCTATGAAACGGAAAAGGAGGGTGGTGGCGGCACTGAGGTGGACTCCCAGGGGCTTTCAGCTGGCTCCTGGGGGTGTGAGTCAGTCATGGGTGTGGGGCCCCTGGGCAAAAGGGCCTGAGAGAGCTCATGGAGGTGGCAGAGCCCAGAGGACTGCAGGTGGTGACCTCACCCCTTCAGGAAGTAAGAGCTTCCCGACCAGCTCCTCAAGCTTCTCATCCAGGGCCAACCTCCATCTTGTTAGAAAAGATGCAGCCAAGGGCCATGGGGCTCAAATGCTGTTGATGTGACTTAGCAAGATGTATTTTAAGTAAAAAATGTTAACTTTCAGAAACTAATGACTTGATTTTAGTCAACTGTTCTAGGTTTCTGGGTTTTTTTTTTTTTTCAACTCCCTCAATTTGTTGCTGCAATAGCCCAGCAGAGCCCTGATACTAACCCACAGAGGCAGTCTGCAGACGAGCACCTGGTCCCCCTCCCAAAACAGCCCTTTCTTCTGATGTCAGTCACAAGTCTGAGCATCCCCAGACCTCTGGACTTCTGACTGATCAGTTACAAATTCAGGGGCTCCACACGACCACTTCACAGGTGTGATAATTCACCAGAACGACTCAGGAAAGTGCTACATGTGTGCGCAGGGCACAGGCAGGGCCTGACAAGTGAAGGGACACCCAGGGTATGGTCTGGAAGGCTCTGAATTTGAAGTTCCTAGGGAGCTTCTCCTTGGGAGGAAAAACCTTCCCGGCGCATCTTTGTGGTAATCCAACAGGGTGCTCCACCAGCGTGGTGCCTAGCGTTTTATTGGGGTTCATTACAGAGATGTGATTGGCTGAATTACTGATACGGGGTTGGACTTAATCTTCGGTTCCCCCTCCTCCACAGAGGCTGGGAGGCTGTGCTCACTCCACGAGGCTACAAGTTCTGATCCTCTAATCACAAGGCTGGTCTTTCCAGCAAGTCAGGCCCCATTCAGATGCTAGTCACCTCAGGTGTGGCAAAAAAGACTTGCCATGAATAATACAGGTGCTCCTATAACGTGGGGAAATTTCAAGGATTTAGTGTCCTTTCCAGGAAAGACGGGTAAAGGCAGTCAAATCCTTTAAATACTAGTTAGATGGAACTGGGAAACAAAATAGACAGGTCACTAGTCAAGCTCACAAAAAAGAGGAGAGAGAAAACACAAGTAAATTGAATCAGAAATGAAAGAAAAATAATCACAACGGATACAGCAGAAATACAGGGGATTATAAGAGACTATTGTATACAACTATATGGCAACAAATTGGATAACCTAGAAGAAAGGGACACATTCTTGGAAACAACAACATTTCAAAATTAAACCAAGAACTAGAAATCATGAACAGATCAATCAAAAGCAAAGAAATGGAAACAGTAATTAAAATCCACCCCCAAAATAAAAGCCCTGAACCAGATGATTTCACCAGTGAATTCTACAAAACATTCAAAGTAGAATTAATACCAATCCTTCTTAAATTCTTCAAAAAAACTGAAGAAGATGGCAAACTTCCAAGCACTTTTATGATGCCAATATTACTGATTCCAAAACCATATTAAGACAACACCAAAAAAGAAAATTAGACTGACATCTTTAATGAATATTGACACAATCATTCCCAACAAAATACTAGCAAATAGAATTCACAACATTCAATTAGACAAGAAAGTATATAAAAGGTATCCAAATAGGAAAGGAAGAAGTGAAACTACGACTATTTGGGAATGACATGATAAAATACACAGAGAACTCGAATTCCTCAAATAAAAAGCTACTAGAAATAATAAAATAGTAAAGTGGCAGGCCGCAAAATTAATATTAAAAAATATCAATTGCATTTCTGTATGCTAATAATGACAACACAGAATGAGAACTCAAGAAAACAATACCATTCACAATTGCATTAAAAAGAATGAAATACCTTGGAATAAACTTAGCCAAAGAAGTAAAGAACCTTTTCCATGAGAACTATAGGACATTGCTAAAAGAAATAGAAGACGACACATAGAAATGGAAAGATAATCCATTCTCATGGATTGGAAGAATTCACATAATCAAAATGGCCATATTGCCCAAGGCAATATACAGATTCAATGCTATCCCCATCAAAATTCCAAAGACATTCTTCACAGATAAAGAGTAAAAAGTCATGAAAATTATTTGGAGCTACCAACAACCCAGGACAGCATAAACAATCCTCAAGGAAAAAACAATAATGGATGAGTCATGCTCCCTGACTTCAGACTACTACAAAACAATAGTAATCAAAACATCATGGTACTGGAATAAAAACAGAAATACAGATCAATGGGACAGAATTGAAACCCCAGAAATGAACTCACAAATATATGGAGATCTAATTTTGGACAAAGAAGCCAATAACTACAATGGGGCAAGGATAGTCTCTTCAATAAATGGTGCTGGAAGAACTGGACAGCCACATGCAAAAGGTTGAAACTAGACCACTATCTAACACCATACACAAAAATTAACTCAACATGGATTAAAGACACAGATGAAAGACTGGAAACCATAAAACAACAACAACAACAACAACAACAACATAGAAGACGACATTATTGGACAGATACCTAAAAGAAATCTTTGAGAAATCGACTCCAATCACAGGCAAATAAAATCCAAAATAAACAAATGGGATTATATCAAACTAAAAAGCTTCCCCACAGCAAAAGACACTAGCATCAAAAATAAAAGGTGTCTAATGAAATGGGAAAAGATATTTTGCCTTTCGCACCTCTGACAAAGGGCTAATGTACAAAGAACTCATAAAATTGGACAACAAAAAAAATCAAGCTATCCAACAAAAATCTGGGTTGATGACCTTAACAGACACCTCTCCAAGTATGAAGAACAAATGGTCCACAGGTTCATAAAAATATGTTCTACTTCCCTTATCACCTGGGAAATGCAAATCAAAACAACAATGAGGTATATATAACCTTATACCTGTGAAAATGGTTATCATCTCCCTCCCCCCAAAAAGGAAACAAGTGCTGTAGAGGATGTGGAGAATTCGAATTCACTGTTGATGAAGTATAAAATGGTACAACTATTCTGGAAAGCAACATGGAGATTTCTCAATTAAAGATGGAAATTCCATATGATTCAGTTATCCCTCTACTGGGTATTTACCCTAAAAACACAACAACACTCATTTGCAGAGATATATGCACACTCATGTTCATTGCAGTATTTACAATAGTCAAGAGCTGGAAACTGCCTAAATTCCCACCAATAAATAAGTGAATAAAGAAGATGTAGTATATATCAATGAAATGCTATACAGCCACCGAAAGGAGAAATCCAAACTTTGCAACAAAATGGATGACTTAGAGAGAATTATGCTTAACAAGATAAGCCAGAAGGATAAACACAAACATCATATGATATCATTCATATGACAGGAAGCAAATGGATGATACAGATTAAACAATAATAGACTTAAAAAAAAAGAGTGAGAATTAATCCAAACAACAATAGATGTAGTGGGAGGGAAAAAAGTCAAATCAAAGGGTACAGAAGAGATACCTGATGGGGGTGGGGGAGGAACTGGGTAAAGAGGATTAATTGTAAATGAAGGGGAAAAAAGGAAATAGTGGTAAATCTACTGAGCTATATACAGATGTAAATTTAGTATAATTATACTTCAAATTGCAATATTCCTTCAATGAAAAAATTAAAGATGAAATCTTGCCATTGTGACAATATGGAAAGACCTAGAGGTTATTATACCTAGTGAAATAAATCACACAGAGAAAGATGAACGCCGTGATTTTACTCACATGTAGTACATCATTTAGAGAATAAGATCAAATTAGTGGTTACCAGAAGGGAAGTCGGGGAAGAGAGAGGCAAATTGGGTAAAAGGGATCAATAGTCAAGTTGGAATGAGACTCTGTGGTGAATATAATGTGCTTTATACAGATGTGGACTTACAATGATGAACAGTTGAAACTTACGTTATAAATCAATGTTACTCTAATAAAAACCTAAAAAAAAAAAACCCCAAAACAAGAGTAGAATATTATCTCACTTCTGTTTAAATAAAATCATACTTTCATTTATTAGCTTTTAGGATCAATATGATTTGTGATCCATGGTGATATATTTTATTATCCCCCCATCTTTTATGCATAAAGATCCACTTTGACACTTAAATACACAATCTTATATTGATTGCTATTAAAGTTATTGTTTTTTATGAAATCATTCCTTCATTTTCAAGGCCAAACCTGAAAAACTGTTCTGTCAGCAATTTTATCAATCCAACCCACTTGGGGATACTAGACAAGTTTCTTCTGTCAAGAATATAAACCAATAATTAATAAATAATAACATGAACTCACACATATTAAATGCCTTCAAGATGTTAGATACAGGCTTACAAAAATTCAGCAAAGTAGATACTATTACTTCCTTTATGTTACAAACAAGGAATCAGATTAGAGAGGTTAAGTAACTTGCTCAAATTCACAGAAAGTGGTGGAGTTGAGCTTTATATTCAGTAGTTTGACTCAAACATATAAACTTTTAATTGCCATTAATTCATCTGTCTTAAAGGAGGCAATCTAAAGATTTGACAAGGCAGATTATAAGATTTTCAAATTTTGTAAAATAACAAGTTTTTCAATAGTTGCAGTTCAATAGCTTGGTTTAATCACTGAAATTAAATTTGAATTTTCATCTATATATGGATACAACAAGGAGGATGTAGTTTTAATCAAATTTTAATTCACTGACAATAATCCTGATACTTGAGAATTAATGGTAAAAATGTTCTGTTTGCTCACACCAGCTGACTCCCTTTTCTCTGAGGTAGATTGAATGTGGTCTCCCAAGGATGTCCATGTGGGAAAGTGACTTGCAGATGTGATTAGGATCTTGATCAGGGGGATTATCCTGGTTACCTGGTGGGCCCAATGTAACCACAAGGGTTAAAAGTGAGGCGGGAGAGTTTGAGAAGGCACAGAAGGTCCCTTAGGACAGAGGTTGGAGTGATGTGCTATGAAGATGGAGGAAAAGACTACAAGCCAAGGCATATAGGCAGCTCCTAGAAACTAGAACATTCTAGAAAAGTCAGAGATGGTTTCTCCTCCAGAACCTCCAGAATAAACACAGTTCTGTGGATACCTCGATTCAAGCCTGTAAGACTTTGGACCTCCAGAACAGTGGGTAGGATAGCAAATTTGTTTGTCTTTGTTTGTTGGGACTGCCTCAACAAAATACCATAGGCTGGGTGGCTTACAAAACTGATGTTTCTTTTCTTATACTTCTGGAGGCTAGAAATCTGAGACGAGGGTGCCATAGGATCCATTCCTGGTGAGAGCCCTTTTCCTGGTGACTTCTCACTGTGTGCTCACATAGTGGGGAGAGAGCAAGCTCTGGGGTCTCCTCTTCTTATAAGGGCACTGATGCCATCATGAAGGCCCCACTCTTATGATTTAGTCGAAAATTCAATCATCTCCCAAAGCCCCATCTCTGAAGGGTACCACATTGGGCTTAGGGATTCAGCAGAAGATTTGGGTTTGGGGAGAGCGCAACTTGGTCCATAGAAATATGTTCTAAGCTGCCATGTTTGTGGTAATTTGTAACAGCAGCAGCAAGAAATGAGTATTCTTCTTTTTCTAAATAAACAAAATTAATCTTATTTTTTGGTATATTTAGCAAAGATGAAAGCTGGATGTATTTTTATACTTTAATGCTGTCCATAACATACAGGCAAATTATATCTGTTTTTAAATTAATTTTTAAACTAATCAAAATATTGAATGTGAACAATACAAAAAGTCAAATGGTGCTAAAAGATTATAAAAACAGAATCCCCCTGCAACTTGCTCCTCCCAACTTTAACACTCTTCAGAGTACCCCTTTTTACACTTGCAATAGTTTTCTAAATGATATATCTATTCTGATTAACTACTGACTTCTAATTACAGCAGCAGGGAATCTTTAGTATATAGCCATCCACCGTATAGCGATGTTTTGGTCAATGACAGGTGGCATATATGATAGAGGTCCCTATATATAGCCTAGGTGAGTAGTAGGTATCACCAGCTACGCTTATGTAAGTACAATCTCTGATGTTGTCACAATGATGAAATCATCCAATGATACATTTTCCTATTGTTATGCAATGCATGGCTCTATTTACTTTTGACCCTATTTTCTCTAATTACTTCTCAACTGTTGGTTAAGTCTATATTCATAAGAGACATTGTTAATTTCTAAATAGTATTCATTCCTGAATCAATTAGTGGAACATAATTAGTTTCTTTCTTAAAAATACCTTCCCTCTTTCTACCAGATTTATTAACTGTTTTTTAATTTAATTTCCCATGTACATCTATCTCATAAAATACATCTTGATCATTCATGCCCCCAAACTTGTCAGTTTATGCTTTAATTCTTTTTAATTTTTCTTCTTGAAATATACCTCCTGAAGTCCTTCATTTTAATTACTGATTCTCTTCTTTAAACCTGTAGCTCTTGTCTTCTTGGGATTTTATTTGCTGTTATTCTGAGATTTCCTGTCCTCTTTTATGTTTGGGTCCCATACACCTCCTGCATCCCTCTTTTTTCTCTCTTGCTTAGGTGGAGAATATCCTCCAGTAACTTTCTCAGAAAAGTACATAGAAGAGAATTTCTTAAAAAAAAAAGTGATGCATGTTAGAAAATGTCTGTAATATTTTGAGTGGGTTTACAATTTCACGTTAAACATTATTTCCAAAATTTAGAAGGCTTTGATTCATTGGCTTTTTATTCTAAAGTTGGAACATATACAATGCTATTTCTATTCCTGATAAATGTGTATGAAGCTGCCTGTTTGTACTCTTGGAAGTTTTAGGGTAGTTTCTTTAACTCCGATGTTGAAATTTCACAGTGGTGGCTTCTGTTCATTCACTGAGTTGGACACACACAGATTTTGCAATCTCAAGAAGCATATTTTTCAGTTCTGGGAATTTTCCTTCAAACAGTCATTTGATAACTTTCTTTTCCTTATTTTACACCTTCTTGCCTTATGAAACTCTTATTAGATACATTCACTTTCAACGTATCTTGTTCTTGTAGCTTTAATGTTCATATGAGAATGCTCCAGGGCTTAGCTCTTGATCCCCTTTCTCTATTCATACTCACTTAGTGATCTTTCAGAGTCAACACATGATTTCTTGATGTCTCCTCTGGAGACACCGCAGAGTCTCTAACTGGGTCCAGAGTCATTATTAATGACTAGAATCTCACATGCTATAGCAGTCTTAGAACCACTGATAAATGGCTACGTGTTTATAATGTACTCCTCAATTTTAGGATGCTTTTAGGAACCTATGAGGTCATTCTAAGTCTATTGATATGCAGTAAGGTAAGCCTAACAGTTCCAGCTTTCAGAAGTTTTAAGAAATTCAGGTGAAAGGGTAAATTTTTGTATTTCTATAACATAGGTCTGAATTAGCATCACATAAGTGACCTCTTTCCAGAAGTTCCTTAAGTGAAAACCTGATGCATGCCCTGAAGATAACCATGGACTTGATGAGTCTGCTCTGATGTTAAGTGAATGGAGTCACTTCCAGGAACTTTGATGTGTCCTGAAATACTCCAGTTGGAGGTTGAGGGTATGTCACATGCAGAGGTGAGAGACATACTATATTGTGAAGATGGCTAATCTTCCTACTTTAAAATGTCTAAGGATGTTAAAAGCTCCCTGGGGAACAATCACTATCCTTTCTCTTCCTGCTCTGCAATTTTACGATCACCTGGAATTCTGTGTCTTTCATTTTATTTAGTATTCCTGAATGTACTCAGATCCCTTCCTCAGGTCTAAGTGCTTCTCCCAAGCGCTCAAGACATATAAGCACAGAAAGTTTGACAATTCAGGGTCAAAAATGAAGAGATGTCTGTATTCAGCTTAAAGTATCACATGACTAGTTCTAGAAGACAAAGGATCCCTAAGGATGGCAGAGAGTGAAATGATGAATGGGGTTTTACATGCTTCTGTGGGATCAGCTTAATTTTAAAAGGACTGGAGAGGGGGACAGCTAGTTTAAACAAAGGGGAGGGGAGTGACCTATTACTTAGTGAAGGCATGTTTCAATGAGAAGGAAAATGAAACAAAATCAACAAAACAGCATTTAGATCTACATGAAAGTTTATTCTACCCTTTAGAAGTGAATTTTCCATGTCATAAATAACACCTAGTGAGTTCTTCCTTCGTTGTTGATAAGTCCAGGGAAATTGCCACCATTAAATATATTTCAAATTCGACTTCTTTTATCTATTCTACTCTAAGAATTTCTCAGTTGAAGGTACTTCCCAAGACTGGTTCATTGAGAAAAGGCTTGGAAAACTACGTCTCATATAAATAATGAGGTAGTACCAACATTTGGATAAACACAGACAAATGAGTATTAGCAGAAATTACAGGAAAAAGAAACTGTGATGCTTTATGTAGAGCTCGGAACTTAGTGGATGAAGCTATGGCATGGTCAACAGTGACAGCTCTTTGTCTAAGTAACTTATTAGAGATAAGATACTAGAAATAGAATAGCCTTGGGATTTTGACTTTAGTCTGACTTTATAAAAGAGTAGGGTAAATAGTGTTGTCCTAAGAATGGTTAAATATCATTTTCAAAGTTTCCTACCAATCGGAATATTAACATTAGTATATAAATCATTCTATAGATTAATTAAAAGCTCTAGGTACTTAGGAAAAGGACCTACAGATGTTTGTAATACAGGCCACACTGTCATTCTTAACCCTAAGGATATAAAATTCAATTGGAATTTTTAAAAGGAGTTAGAAATGCCTCATTCCAGACTCAATGTATTAGATGACAGTAATATGCTAGCCATGCTCAAATGGCCTAAATGGACACATTTTTACATAAAGATTTCTATACACTAACAAAGCTGCTGAGGTAGAGACTTTTTTAAAAGGAACTCTCAGTTATAAATAAACCACATGAAGCATCAGTTATACAAATGCAAGAAAACAAGTTGTAAGCTCCATGGCATCGGCCTTAGAGAGGTCTTCGGGAATCAGAGTCCAGTGGCAAAGAAAACAGCAACAAAGATAAACAAATAGTAGTAAATCAAATTATAAAGTTTCTGCACAGCAAAAGAAGACATCATAAAAATGAAAGCCACCCTACTCGATGGGAGAAATATTTGCAAATCATGCATCTGACAAGGGTTTATCTAAAATATGTAAAGAACTCATACTACATGATTCAGCTATTCTGCTTCCTAGTATTTATCAAAAACTACAAAAAGACTAATTCAAATAGATATATGAAATCCTATATTCACAGCAATATTATTTACAATAGCCAAGATATGGAAATATTCCATCAGTGGATATATGAATAAAGAAGACACACACATGCATACACACACACGCACACATAATTACATACTACTCAGCCAAAAAGGATGAAATCTTACGACAACATGGATGAACTTAGAGCATGAACTATGCTAAGTGAAATAAGTCAGATGGATAGAAAGAAATACAATATGATTTCACTCATATAAGAATTAAAGAAACACCACAAATTAAAACAACACAATGAAGTGAAAATAAAAGTGGAAAAAACAACTTAGATGCAGAAAACAGACTGGTGTTTAGCAGAGAGAAGGGGTTAAGGGTCAACTCTAAGGTGAGAGATGAGAACTAGACCTTGATGATCATGATGAAGTATATACAGATGTCAAATTATATTGCTATATACTTGAAACTTACATAATGCTATAAACCAATTTTATTCAATACTTTTTAATTACAAGTACATATAATAATAGTCTAACTGCTTAAATGATTATGTTGAATCTCATACTTTTCCTTCATAAATTTCCAATCTTTATATATTGATATATCTTGATTGGTGGATGGGTCTGTCTGTCCACCCACCTGGCCATCTGTCTATCCATTCAGGCATTTTGTTTTTCAAATAATCTACTTAGAAAAAGGCTTTAGACATGTTTCGTTAACTTTATTTCCTCTCTGAAGAACAATTAAAGGTGAAAGAAAACTTTCAGAATTAAAAACAATAATCAGGCAGTGACAAATATAGTAGGAACTATGACTTGAATTCAATAGAATTTGACGATCAAGCAGCTCTAAACATGAAGTCCACATAGTGTAAGTCAATGGTGAAATAAGCTTTGAATATAAAGAATACATAAATAGATACTCTTGTTCTAAAAGCAGTTCATTCATGTTTTACTCATTTAACTTTAAAACTCTGATTTAAAGATACGCAAGAAACATTTGCAACACAATCCTGAAGAAGCACTCTGATGAGTGTTAATAATTAATCATAAGCACATAATCTACATTTACAGTGACACTATTTCCAATCACCAGGAATGTAAGGAAGGAAGGGCCTGGTCACTTTCTTTCTTTTGAGGTCCAATTAGCACAATGTCTAGCTGTGGAGAAAGCAATAACCAGAGCTTTGCCCTCAGTCCAAATGTGTTCCTTCTAAGTATAAGCACAAGGGTATGAGCACACGTCTCTTTCAGTCACCAAGGTTCCACAAAGGCTTGCAGTCCCGACCACTGACAGGACTCTGGGGAAGAGACCCTTAGAAGGCTGGCTCTAGAAGTCCATCAGTCTCAAGTGTGAGGGAACTTGGATGTCAGGTCATTTGATCTCATGCAAAAAACTATGTAAGAAAAAATGTATATTGAGATAGTGCTCCAAAAAAGAAGAATGAAAAATGAAGTTGACATGCTCATGTCTATGCTTAATCACTTGGGTGTTTTAAAAAAATACACATTCTCGGGTCTGAACACTGCAGATTGCAATTAGGTGATTCGTGAGGGGCCTGGGAACTTGTAATTTTATAAAGTTCCCCAAGTGCTCTTAATAATCAGACCAGGGGTTTCAAATTTGATGCCATTTGGTTAATTTTCCTTGGGATAGTAACTTCTCAAATCCTAACTCTCCAATTAATGTCAGTTTAGAACACTGAGCTCCTACATGTATTTGTTCCTTTAGCGACATAGTAATTTGCTGATTTATGTTTTCACTTCAATTAAAAATAACAGAGTTTGCTGTGTTTTCCATCCAAATGCTAATTGTTTTAGTAGGAAAAAAAATTAAAGAACAAGGATTTCCTTCCTCAGCACTTAGTAAAGATCTCGCTCCTTAAACTATAGAGATTTTTACTCATTTGAAATGTTGGTAAGGGTTCTTTACCCATTCAGTAATAATGTCACAGAGAAGCCCTCCTACCTCTAAGGGGAAATGCTGCTTCTAATGACCCAAGAAAGTAGGGATAGTGTAAATCTCCCCACAGCAAATGATCTCTATGCCGTTAAAGGATGATCTGAATTTGACAGCAGTACACAGTGAAAAGAATTATCTTACTTCCTCTATTGTTGAGGCGGTGAGGATTATAATAAAACTGCTTTATCTATTCCGGCTTTCTAGGAGATGTAAGTCCCTCTGAAGGAAGGATTTTGTGTTCTGCTTATGATGTAAAACATGGTGGCAAGTGCATGTCAATGTCATCACCATCATCACAGCTACTAACATTTTAAAACAGTCATGGCTTCATATATTTTATGTGCATTCTGCTTAATCATTTATTGAGGTTCTGGGAGGTAAGAAGTAGAATTATGTTCATCTTACAGGTGGAGAAACTGAGGCACATGCATTTAAGAGACTGGACCAGCATTTTACACCTGGGAAGTGGCAGAAGAAATACCTGAACCCAGGGTTTGGCTCCTGAGTAGACGCTCTGGAATTTTGTTCCTTAGAAACTCAGAACCCAAGGAAAGTGCTGGGCCCAGTGTGAGCATGGTCCCCAGGCACTTAGTCCCCAGACCTGAGACTTTAAGGTCTGGTAACATGTCAAAGGACTTGTTCTCTGTTGACAGGCAGGGCACTCACATTTTCTTTCAACTCTGTCTCTGACTCATTTGGGGATAGTAAAACTAGGAATGTCACAGCTATTTCCTGGTTTTATATACGTGACATTCTCCTGGACGGCTTCTTCCTGCAGTTCTTCAAGGGAAACAGTTTTTACATTTTCCCAGTATTGGTTTCAATCTCTGTTTGTATCAGTTCTAGAAAGTTCATTAACTATAACTACTTACTGATTTCGTGAACTCCATTTGAGCTATTCTTGCTCAAATTTGACTTAAAAGTTTACTTCAGATCTCATAGCAATCTCTCTCTCTCTCTCTCTCTCTCTCTCTCTCTCTCTCTCTCTCTCTCTCTCTCTCTCTTTTACACACACACACATACATGTCTTACAGGAAAAGTTATAAGGATTTAAAAAGCTATTTTTTAAAAATAAAACCCATGCTGTTAAGATGTTCAAATGGGACTACACTTGGTAATTGTAACTGTAAAAGAAACGCAATTTTAAGGACATATTGAGGAAACTTTGCCAACCTTTGTTCTTTCCAGGTGAATGCAGAACCTGTAGAACCACTGGGTCTTGTGCAAAAGCCTGGTGTGGGCGGTTCTGGGACAGCACCAGGCCACCGTTTTGTTTTTTTTTTTAATTTATTTTTTATTGTTGTAATTATTCTACACAGTAAAATAATTTCCTATGTATAGGTTCCCCATTTCTTAGATATATTTCAACACACCATGTCCTTCACCAAATCACCAAGTGTTCTTCCCCACTGTCCCGTGCGTTCCGCCACCATTTGCCCCTGCCCGCCCCATTCCCTTTTGTTAACCTCAGTTCTGTTGCAAATGATTCAGGGTTGGTTATGTTTCATCTGTTCCTTTGTTTTGTCTGTTCACATTCCATCTATGAGTGAGGTCACCTGGTATCTATCTTTCTTCTTTTGACTTGTTTCACTTAGTATAATCCCCTCTAGTTCCATCCATGTTGATTCAAATGACAGGGTTTCATTTCTTCTAAGGGCTGTGTACTATTCCATTGTGTATATGGACCGCATCTTCTTTATCCATTCATCTGATGTTGGGCACTTAGGTAATTTCTAGTTCTTAGCTATTGTGAATAGGGTCGCAAAGAAAATGGGGATACATACTCTGAGGATGGTGCTTTTGTATCTTTTGGGTAGATGCCCAGAAGTGGAATGATGGAATCCTATGGGATTTCCATCTTCAGTTTTTTGAGGACTCTCCAAACTGTTCTCCACAGGGGCTACACCATTTTGCATACCTACCAACAGTGCAAAAGTGTTCCCTTTTCTTCACATCCTCACCAGCATTTGTTGTTTCCAGACTTTAGATAACAGCCAGTCTTTCACGTGTAAGGTGATTATCTCATTGTTTTCATTTGCATCTCCCTGATAGCCAGAGAGTAGGAACATAATTTCATGTGCCTGCTGGCCATCTGTATATTCTCTTCAGAAACGTTTCTTTCCAATTCCTCCTCCCATTTTTTGATTGGATTGCTTATTCTTCTGTTGTTGAGTTTTGTGAGTTCTTTGTATATTTTAGATATTAAACCTTTGTTGGAAATATCGAATGGAAATATCTTCTCCCAGTTAGTAGGTTTCCTTTTGGTTTTGGTGATGTTTTCTTTTGTTGTGAAGAAGCCCCTTAGTTTGAAGCAGTCCCAGTTGTTTATTTTTCTTTTTGTTTCCCTTGATGGTGGAGTTGAGTCCCCAAAGGCTTCTCTGTGACTGATGTCATGGAAAATTTTTCCTATGTTGTCTTCTAAGAGCTTATGGTTTCTGGTCTTATGTCCAAGTCTCTAATCCATTTTTTGTCAATTTTTGTGAATGGTGTTAGAGTGGTCTAGCTTCATTCTTCTGCATATGACTGTCCAGTTTTCCCAACACCATTTGCTGAAGACACTTTTCTTTTTCCATCGAATGCTTTTGTCTCCTTTGTCGTAGATGAACTGACTGTGTGTGAGTGGGTCAGTTTCTGGTGAGTCAGTTCTATTCCACTATCTGTGCCTCAGCACCAGGCCTCCTTGAAGCTGGAGGGGGAGTGAGGAGCATGTAGAAGGTAGCAGAGTGTCTCTTCGATCATGAGGACTTTAGAATTCTTCCTGCAGCCAGAGACCCACTGAAGCTCCGAGAGAAGCATTCTTCCTTTTGGGCAAGTCACCCTTTCCGAGGCCTCCAGGGGAGGTCCCCTAAGTGTCAAACACAGCAGGGCACCATAAAGTTCTGTTTGGCCAGCACTTTCCTTGAAATCAGTTCCCACTTTCTGGTTCTGGCAAGGCATTCCTTGGAGAGTAAGAGGCAGCTCTGCTGGCGCCCACACTGGGGGTATGAACTGCAGGCTATGACACATTATGGTGGCAGCACAACCGTATGTCTCACGGGCTTCTCAACATGTCTCCTTCTAGGGGAAGTAGTCACATGAATGTACTGAGGCAGGAAGACAGGCATAAAAAGCTTACACGCCCCATGGTCCTCTGACTCATGCCTGGTGCTTGAGGCCTTGTCAACATTCCAGGAGCTGGCAGAGAGGCATTTCAATCACTGTAACTTATCGTTAAATTTGAACTTTCAAATCTTGACCCCTAATCATCCCCAGAGTACCTGTTAGTTCAAAGATGAGCTAAGGGAGCGCCGTGGAGCCAGGGACTAGGGAGAGAGGTAGTGATGAGGGTTGTCGAACCCCTCCAGGTCAGCCCCAGTCCTAGCAGAAGAGTCAGCACCCTCCATTTTGCCCTTGGGGTTTAGGTCACAAGAAGAAGGTTCTCTTTAAAATGTCAGGTTTCTCAGGATTGCATCGCCATGATAAGGTAAATGACCTTGATGTGCCAGACCAAACCGCAGGTGCTGAAGAGGCCCTGAGCTTCAGTAAAGTTGTGTCTTTTAATGAAGGATGAGGTGTGACACATGATTCAGCCTGGATGCCCTGACATAATGTACCTTTGGTCTAGTTTTCATTTTCCAATAGTGATGCCTCCCATGGGTGTATTTTTAAATAGAAAAACTATGATCAAAATAAACCTTCAAGTTTGAAGATCTGCATTATTGTCAAAGTAGGCTGAGGAAGAAAACAGAACTCTGGCTTTCCTGCCTTACTTGGCCACATTCTAGAATAAAGAGAGATTTCATGACCCTAACATGGAAAGGAGAAGGAAGGCAGGGATGGCAAGAAAAAATAAACTCTGGAGACTCTGGAGAAGAAAATTCTTCCATATGTGCATATGCTATTCATTTAATGCTATATTTCATAGTTAACATGTAACTGATGATTTCTGAGTCATGTTCTACTAGACAAACTTCATGTACTTTGTTCCTAGATATACCATTTTGGCGATCCCCCTCTTTGAAGAGAGAAGAAAATCCCTCCTATTACTTTGAAGAGCTCCCCACACAGTTCTCTCGATTGGAGATTTACTTGAATGAACAAACTTTCCACAGGTTAAGTGAGCAGATCATTCATCCCTTATTGTAGATTTTTCTCTACTAAAACTCAGAACCAGCTGAGATGGGTCCCAGGGCCTGGGACTGGTCTGCTCAGGTCCAGCCTCCACCCTCTGTCCTTCCTTCCTCCCTCTCACATTGGGTCAGCCGGCTTCTAGAAGCCTCTCCTCTGAATGGCAAGGTCTTGGACTAGGCTTTCTAAGCAAAGAAGGTCTAGTTAAAGCAAGGTGATAAAAGGAACAAGAGGCTTCCGATTCTTAGAACTGTGAGAATCCTTGCAAGTCCACCTCGTTACACAGTCTCTAAATCTGGGTTTGCTCATTTGTAACCAGAGAACTATGATGCCAGCCTGTCTCAGAGCCTCTGGAGGTCAAAGGAAAGGACAGTATAAAGGGTCAGCGCAGTGCACCCTGATCCTCTCTTCACAGCCCCGCCCGCAAACCCGCCCTGGGTACCCAGGCAGAGCAGACCAGCCATGTCAGGAGGCTGCAGCAAATGGATGCAGCCTAAGTGTCTGAGCACATGGCTCCCAAGAACAGTTACCAGCAGAATTGAGGTACAGAGTAAAGTTCTGGGGGGACTCTTGCAGGGGACGCTCTGGAGACTGCTAATTCCTGAGAATCTGCAGGGTCTCAGCAGTATCCCTGTTCCGGAGACAGGACTTTCCAGGGTACAGCTACTTCAGGTGCTCTCTGGAGACCTGGGCTCATGACAGCCTGCCCTGAACATAGACGCCAGAGTTCTCTGTAAATGCCCTGTTCTTTAAGATGGGGACAGGACACATTTTCTGTGACGAAAGCAAAGCAAGGTGGCATGGATGGGGGCATAGAATATGCTTCTAGTTTGCTTGGGTTTAAAAATGCAAACCATGCCGTTTATGAATGAGAGTTCCCTTGTTGCAGACAACTACTTAGCAGTAGATCTTTGTTTCAGGTTGCCAGCACTGGTAGCTGCTCAGCAGATAAGTAATTAGTAACAGTCGGACTAGGAATATGAGAGATGCATGCCTTTTGAGTGGAACCTTAATACAGCAGTTGGGTTTATAGCTATATAAAGCTGTCTGGCTGGAATCTCAGCAACCCACAACATTTTCCATGCAAAACCCACTCCCATGGCCATTCCCAGCTCCATTCCACTCCCTCCTGTTAGAGAAGCCTGGCGAATGAAGCAGGTGTTTGCACGGGAATTTTCCCAGGGCTTAATTCAAGAAGCTGAAACAGTGAACCTGCTCCACAAAGGGGACGGCTGGGGCCGCAGCCCCGGGCCTCAGCATCACATTCCTCAGGACTATGTTTACAACACAGAGACAGCAGGGACACAAAGGCCTTTGCAGTCTGTAAAGCTGGAATTCCATCTATCTGCTACAGCACTGTTTAACTTCATCGGCTTTCCTGAGGGCAGAAGGGAGAGCTCTTGCATATGTCCAGCTTGCTGAATTGGTCAGTGCGTTTTGCGTTGGTATCTCTCAGAGAAGCCCCTCCCCAAATGTAAATGACACTGGCTACACTGACGCTGGAATAGGCCCTGGTCTCAGAGCAACATCTCAGGCATTGCCAGGAACAAACTTTCCAGTGGAAATTTAAGCAAAGTGTGTCAAACAAAGGCCTGTGTTTACTTACATAGAAAACCTGAGATGTAGTCCCATAAAAGGAAAGTGAAAATAAAAAAAGCTGAGAGTTCTAATCAATTACACCAATGTAAAATGAAATTTACTTTCTAATGCATTTCATGAAGGTGTGGCAAGTCTTCGCTTGGGAATCTGAGTGGCAAGGATGGCAACACGGTCTGCATGAATGTGCAGGTATTGGCGACACTGGTTAGCTTTGTATACAGGCGGTGCCCAATCAGTGTTACTGGACAAGAAGGACAAGACAGAGTTCTGTGAGATTAAAAAGAAAGGAGAGCATTCCTACAAAGCAAGCATTTTCTTTAATAGGCATATCTCAAACTAATAGGCAGGAAGTATATTTAAAAAAATGTTTTCGCTTTGGGTCTCAGAGATTTTCCTTTCCAACTATAAAACAGCTGAAATCATGTATCCTCAGCCCAACGTAATTTCATGCCTAATTTATGGAAATAGAATACCAAAGGGCTCTGAAAAGGAGAGGGAGGCAGGAGGAAAAGGATAGCGCACCCGACACAGGGACCTGCCACTCTGCTGTTTGGCCTGGGAGAGGCCGGCTTGGACCCTGCAGGCGGCACAGCAGATTCCAGCAAAAACATGTGTGAGGAGGGGAGGAGGGGACTGCTGAATGAACTTACTGTTACCTTTTTCCCCCCTCACATAAGTCTTCTTTTCCCGATACTGTCTGCATTTGAAACATCTAATTTAATCCGTTGGAGGGCCAGTCTTCCCTTTGTTTCCTGTCTGTGCTGAGCGTCGCCTGTTTCAATTAGACTTTCTCCAGCTCCTACATGTCCCCTGCTCCAGCTGGCTCCGCGTGCACTTCCTTGGAAGGTAAAAAGCACTAACTGTGCTGATCGGAGACTGATAGCTGGAAAGCCACAATATTTAATAGCTACACTGATAAGGAGGTTTAAAAAAATCCATTTTTGAGCCTAAACAAAAGGATATTATGTAGCTGTATGTTCAATTAAGATCTAGTTAAATTCTTTCCCCCCATTATGTGGAACCTCATGCCGGCAGCCGACATAATTCATAGTGTTATGGCAAATTTCATCAGCACTGTACGTTTGAGAAATGTTTCCCTCCTGCTTTTCTGCTAGTTACTGCTGATTTGGGACCAGCTTGGCGCAATTATTTCAAAGAACAGAACTGTGGGATTGATAGGACATTCTTGCAAAACCTTGGCTGGCTAAAAATACGACTGTTTTGTAGTCCGAAGGCAAAAAAAAAAAAAAAAAAAAAAAAATCCCTAGGCTGTAAACACCAATGTATTTCTTTTCTGCTTTATGAAAACCACAATTTTTTTCCCCTGTTCCTCCTTACTCAGAGTGTAGTTTAATTACAGTTTAATCTCTTTCTGGGAGCAGCCCTGGAGCCCTTGTTGTTCAACCACAGTATTATCAAGGCTACAGCGACGATTTATGGCAAGTGGTAGAGGCTCCCTTTAGAAAAACCCAAATCCGCCCCCTCCCCAAATAAATAAATAAATAAATATAATGGCGACTTTATTACTAACTCACATTGCAAATTTTTTATGAGGCCTTGGAGATGCCAGGCCAATAATTAAAGAAATACCTGAGGGGTGTTGATCAACGCTTACCCTGTTTAACTCTTCTGGGTCAATAAATCTGAAGGCAAACTTTTAAGTTAACAAGACTGGTTGGGCCTCCAGTGGCTGAAAGTATTGGGTTACACTGAGGGAAATGAGGTGGGAGAGGGTGGAGGAGAGGGTCAGGAGTAAAAGCAATTCTGCACTCAAGGACAGGGGAGATAGGAGAGAGTGTGGTGCAAATCCAAGGGAGAAGAGAGTCAGTAAAAACTGCTGTGAGGCTCACAGGTGGAAGTGAGTATTTTGAAAGAGGCTACGAGCCCAGATGTTTGAAGAAAAAGACAGGCGTCATTTGACTGGCTACCAGGAGAACAAAACAGAATGAGGCCAAAAAGTTCAAGACAGAACGTGAACGCTTACTTGCCCAGTCGCTGCCTTCTTTGTTGACACCCTTTACATGTTTTTTTTGACGAATACATTCATTTTCTTGAAGAAGAAAGAACAGTAAGAAGACTTTATTCAGCTTATAGAGTGAGCTGGCTACTAGGTGGGGCTAACAGAAGACTTGCTAACCTGCTCTCTCCTCAATCTTGACCCCAGCCCTGAGAGCTCATGGGTTCCCAGGGGGTTCAGGTGAGCGGCTGGGACCGCTGCAACCAGTGTCTGGGACACATCTGAGGCTGTTCCCCCACCCAAGTGATTGTGGTCTCTGCCTCTGCCTCCACCGCTGCCTAGCTTTTCTCGCCCTTCTGGGATTTTTCTGGAAGAAGTGTTGCTTTGTGCTGACACGTCCAGCACGTCTGAGCTGTAGCGGGTGGCAGTGCCTGCTGTGTCCTAGCCAAGGAGACTGCTAACCAGCTCATCTCTGCGCACAGCTCTCATTTCTTCCGACCTGTCTATACTTTACCTCCCAATTCTAGAAACTTATCCTATGCTCACCTCTACAGATAAAGATGTCTATAAACAGCAGATTCTAAAAAGTTGCTTCTAATCCTAAGCAACAGACATTTTTATGTGGCAGAAAGATACTGACTCCATTGTGCACTTTTCTAAAACTCTTTTGCATCTTATGTTCATTATCGAGGGCAGCTGAAAAAAACTGCTCTCAATAGCTTCTAGGCTAAAGTTTTCTCTGCCAAACTTTAAGGCGCAGAATTCTAGGATCTCAATAGTCTATTTTTCCAAATGCTTCACCAGAATTAAAATTTCGAGGGAAGAAAAAAACTGGTCTCCAGGTGTTTTGCAGGCAGTCTTTTAAAGAAATTGAGTGGCTTTTTATTTCAAAGAAAAATTAAGACAGAGAACTTACTATCTATAATATCATATATATGTTTATATATGCATGTATAATATATATGTGTACATATGTATGTATATACAATAAAACTTTCCTCTCTGTTTTATCTCATTTTGGAACTGATGGGTCTCTCATCCAATGGGTCATATGGAACTTTTACCTCTATTCTCATATTCTTTGACTTCTATACAGTAATCTGTAAGTTTAACTCTTTGAGATGGCCCAATGTTAAGCTGTTTAAGTTTATTAAATTCTGATTAAATCATCTGAAGTTTATCTTTATCTTTATTTTTCTTGTTTTGCTCTGCATGCATTTAAATATTATAATATGCACTGCTTTCTAAGTAGGGGGCACGTACATTATTAAAAATACATTTCTGTGCACTGAAAGGAACCAGTCATTTAAAAAAGTCGCCTGGATTCTACTCTAACATAGTCACAGAAGTATTCCACTCAGACAGGGCCACCATTCTCAAAGCATGATCCTGGGTCTCCTGGGGGTTCCCAAGACCCCCTCATTTGGTCTCAAGGGCTGTTTTTCTAATAATATGAAGACAGTATGCCTTTGTCATTCTCATTCTCTCATGAGTGAACAGGAATTCTCTAGAGGATACTTACCATGAGATAAGAGAACCCAATTGTCTTCTACAAATCCAGAGAATAATGGAATTTTCAAAACTGTGAAGCAATGCTGCTCTTCACAGCATTTTTTAATTTTGGAAAATAATACTATTTTTCATAAAATATGTTATATTGTCACATAATTTAAAAAGAATAAATATCTAAGTATGGCTTTTTTCTAATATCTATATCTATATGTATCTATATATATTAAGTAGATAGCTGTAACCCATCTAAGCAAAAGCATTTTGAGATTCTCATTTTTCAGAGTGTAAAGGGAAGGGGCTATGAGACAAAATCCTCTCAGAAACTCTGATACAAGGTATTTAGATTGTTTCTTATTTGAGATTACCAATTGTAGCTTCAATATATTTTAATGTAATTGTGGTTTACATGTAAAAATGTACCCAGATAACCAATTTTGCTCCAAATGCATATCAGTCCCTTCCTCTTGAAGAAGTATTTGGCCATTCAGAAATCAACTTCAAACACTTGGAGGAGGTTTCTCTCACTGATAAAATAACTCCTAGAATTTGCTCATTATAGGCTACTTACAAATATCTAACATCACTAACATTTCTTATAAATTTAGAACTCTGTTCTTATGAATTGAGAACTTAGTTTTGGATTCAAGAAGCAGATCCCTCGGTTTTAGGGTTGATATTGCCCACGTAATTTAAGGTAGAACAAATCTGAAAATATGGGTTTGGGTGCTGGCGCCTCACTGTTAACAGTGACCAGACGATCTGCGACCTGAGTCTGGAAGTCCATTTGTAACTTAACAAATTAGGGCTCTGGAAACACTATTTCCATCTCTGTCCACTTTACATTTTGGTCTTAAAGTCTTTTGTTATTACAGCTATTGGTATTTCTCAGTGAAGTATAATGGATTTGGATTTGCCTGGGTTAGAATTCAGGACTCTTATTTTTCAAAACAGGAAAGAGACTTTGTTGATATTTTCACACACTGACACCTATAATTGAAGCATACAGTTCTATCTAAGCAATACTTATCTTCCAAAATAGATCCATAAATACTATTCAAATCCACTAAACAGTTAATGGTTCTTTAGAGTTGACGACAGCCATGGTTCAGTCTCTATGCACCTGTTAGACTTAGGAGAAAAGAAATCTCATTGTTCAGCTTCTCAGGGCTTACTGACATATGAAGTCATGCTGAGACATACATGTGCATATTTGGTCTCCTTTCAGATCAGTGAATCTCAGTACCGGTTGAGGGTGGGTGGGAGCAGAAGCAGTTTGTGTGCTTTGGAAAATAATTTTCAGTTTTGTAATTGTTTAATTTTAGTTAAAATATTTGTTTGAAAACTCAACGAATAGATTTGGAGATATGAGCTCTATTGACAGGGATAATGTGCAGATAATAACAGATTTTTATTCTCCTATATATTCCTTCCCTAGCCTCAGTCCAAGTCAAAGTGTAGAACTATGGGCCGCTGACCAGTTGTAACTATGTCCATTTGTCACCCCTGTTTTGACAATGACCATGCTGTATGCTCAGTTAAAATTCACTGGAAGATCTTAAGGATAAAAGAAAATAATAAAAATACATATATTGTTTTAATTTTTAACGAAGACACCAAAGAAATTTTATTTTTTGCAAAATCATCAGAGCATTAAAAGGCATAGGAGAGGGAAAGAAGGTTTTCAATAAAGTTCTAGAGTAACTGCATGGAAACAGTATGGAAATGAGCGAATCTCCACCCTAACCTTCCATTGTACACAAAAGCAATTGGCGGATCAGAGAACCAATGTGAAAACTAAAATTACATAGTTTCTTAAGTAACAAGAATATCTTTGTGACCACAGAGATAAGAATATATTTCTTAAGACACAAAAAGTACAACCTGTAAAAGAAAAAATGATATACTGGACTTGCAGAAAATCATAAACCATTATGAAAGTGAAAAGGCAACCCAGAGAAAATATTCACATTATTCAAAGTTGACAGATGACTTTATTTCTAGACATGAAAAGTTCCTACCAATGTAGCCACGAGCCCAACAAGGTTCCTAGTAAAGACCATCATCTGTCCTCAGAAGAAGGGATCAGACAACTGGCAGAGATTCAAGGACTTTGCTGCTACTTGACCCCATTTCAGAACTGTTCACACACATTTGAAAAACTAAATGGTAAGAAACTTTCAGTTTAATCAGGCGGGGCAGAAAAGTAAATGTGAAATTATAACAGAGCAAAAGGGTAGTAAACACTTACAGGAGGCGTGGCTAAATCCAAGGGCAGGCTTGAAGGTCACGTAACGATTTTCAGTTTCTTCTCATCTTATTTTCATTCATGCTACATCCACCATCTATGCAGAAGTCTTACTTGCCTATCTCTATTCTGTACAGATAGGAGGTAATGGCCACAGCAAGTTACTTGTTGAATGGATAGGTCAATGTAACATCAAGAATCTACTTCCATATGGAAGGAACACTCTTGGAGTTTTCTTACTGACAGTATTTGGAATCAGGCTTTAGACCAACGAGTGTTTCATACTGTTAATTCAGTTATATAACCGAATTTCTCTAATCCTAGATGTTCTCAGATACACATGTAAATACTGACATTGAAGGAGGCACATTTCCAGCTTAACTATGACAACAAATAATAAATGCTGCCTAATGTCACTATTTAGAAAAAGATCAATTTACTTGGTTGAGTATTTCAAGATTTCCCTTTTCCCCAAACATATTAAAAGGTAAGAATAGCTAGAATTCCATGAATCATGCAATGGATGCTAACATTACAAAATGCAACGAATATAAATGAAAGATGTCAAAACGGAACTCCTAAGTTTGCTCCCTCACACTTGTTTGCACTAGCACAGGTTCTGTGCATGTGTGTGTTACATGTGTTCTATGCATATTTACTGATCTCTGGATATATATCAGGAATATTCATGCCTTTTTCTTTGGTAAAGATGACTTTACAATCACGAATACATCCGGTGTTTCTTTACAGTCTGAATTTATTAAATTACATCTCTAATAAAGAAAGGATTTATGTTTTTAACATAAATTCATTTCATTTTCTCCAGTCTCCTCCCTCACCACTCACAGCTGATGACTTCTTAAAGCAAAATGGTTGGTTAGAATCCAATCAAGAATATAAAGGCAACTGAATAAATAAAGCCATGAAGTAAGTGTAAAATATCAGTGTCCAGACATTCGAGATGTATGTAGTACGAAACGCCCACAGCTGTACTGGCCCAGGACTCACGTGATCCCAGATTTAACGGGACCCATTACCAGCAAGAGTTTTATTTGCTTAATAAATTACCTTCTCAAGCACAATAGCCGAGGTTCATAGCTGTAAAATTGCCAAATATTGTCAATGACCACTCTCTGGTCATAAATAACAAAATAATCTATGACTCACTGGATTTTTGATTCCCAGGGCAATTCTTTCTCACCATTACTCAAAAATGTAAAAAAGTGCTTCTGCGTGGCATTTTATGGAGGACATAAATTACTCAGAGGAGATGACATGGGACAGATTTGTAGGCCGAGAAACAAGAACCAGCCAACCAAATGTGTAAATTAAAGAACTAGGGAGAAAGAAAAGGGCTGGTGGAAGATGTCTGACATCCCAAGAGGAGAGGAGGATTAAGAATGAAGAGAGAAAAGGGAGCAGAAGGAACAATAGTGAAACTCGGGGACACTAAGGCCATTGGGGCAGGGAGCTAGAAGAAATGAACCATCCACTGCTGACTTTAAAGGAAAAATGCAGGTTTACCCTCAAATACCTTCCATAAGCAATCTCTTTGGGTTCACCAGGGGGTAGAAAAGATGCTGATATCTAGCAGGCGTCACAGGGATGGAACTCGGAAGCTATTTTTAATAACTACCAATCAATTTTCGGTCATGGTTATTAGTTGCTCATGTGTGCAAGTACTGCATAGTGCACCCTGGCTGGTGGCTGACCTCAGACCAGGACTGGGGGACAGGAGTGACAAGGCACAGCCTGCATCCCAGGAGAAGACTGAGATGGCAGCAGCAGTGTCACTGCCTCAGACCCTGAGCTCCAGGGTCAGGTCCTGGCAGGGAATGTGCAGTTGGCACCTCTCGGGGGCAGGCTGTGGAGAGGCTGTGGGGGCATCACAAAGGTAGAGAGGGGGACAGAGGAGCAGCTTTCCTAACATATGGACTTAGGTGGCAGGTGGGTAGGCAGGGAGACAGTAGGAAGGCTCTGCTCTTAGTACTGTGTCATACTTCATCACAACACCACTTAATGGTCAAAGTCAAGCCCTTTAGCCTTTAAAACAGAACAACTTTGGGAACAGAAAACTTATCGTTGTGCAATTCAGGATAAAAACCAGAGCAGGACAGACTTAGTGATTCTCCTGTCGATGTAAGAACATAACTGGCCACTGTTCCTGGGGATAGAGGCTCGTCCACAGCACAGTCCTCCCCACACTACAGTTCTCCATGTGTGGGGCTGCCTCCTTTCACTGCATGTACAGAACATCCTGCAATGATTTTAAGAAATCCCAGTTCTGGTAACACAGAATAGAATCTAGCGGATTAGCTTGTCCTGAGTTTGGGAAGCCTTTGGTCCTCAGATGGGTGGCAAAAAACACTGGTGTGTGGGCATTCTTGGTCCGCTGAGGTTGAAACGGAAATAAAATTAAAAAAAAATCTCTCCTTTGTCGAAGAGCGATGTCCTGTTTCAAGTGAACCCTCTAAGAATATAGTCCTGTGGTCCTTTTTCATATTCATTCGATGTGATGAAGTTTGAACTGCTCTGGGTGACAGTTTGACAAACAAGTTATGTGTCATTAGCTATATTTATTCATATCTGTGCTCCTCACAACTCTCAGTGGTATTGTGACTTTGAAAAGAGAAATAAAGGGGTACTGCTAAAATTTTTAATTGCAGATTATTATACTTTAATACATAAATTACATATAGAAATAAAATGTTACAATTATTTGGACACTCCTCCATCTTTTTTAAGACCCACATAATGCTTTTAGGGACACAGTGGGAGGTGTGTTTCCCATTACAAGTCTGGTCACTCACTCACAATCTCTGTGCCTCCTGTCACTGTACACAGCAGGAAGTCGGCATTGAGAATACTGACGCAATGGTTTTATCCCTGTTCTGCTGTCTGTCATTCTCTGAATAAGTATGTTGGTCCAGTATAGCAAGAACCATGTCCAGGGAATTCACTCAGATGTCTATCACAAACCCACTTGAAATTAAGTGCCTAATTTTAACATGCTTTGTTTCCGAAATGAAATGTTAGAATGGGAAGCTCTGATATTCATTCATCTGATTCATTCAACTAATGTTTAGTGAGCACCTACTCTATGAGAGGGAGAGTGCTGGAGACAGAAAAACAATACCTTCTGGCTGTCGTGGAAATCGCAGTCAAGTAGGGGAAGAGATTCATAATTAAGATAAATTATAAACAAGGAGAAGGGAAGGGAGGGGAGGGGAAAGAAGGAAAGGTCAGCCAGAGGTGTGAAATGGGGGTGGGAGTGGGGATGGGGGTGGGAAACACCTTCCCAGTTCGGGTATCCAGATTGGCTGACCCAGAGGGTCCTCAACACAGTTCTAATGTTGGGGAGCAGCCAGGTTTGGGATCTTGGTGTGAACTCTCAGACTTAATGGGAGGGAGGTAGACTCTATTTCCTGTTTTTGAAACCAACAAAAGAAAGCTCCAATTTGATGTAAACTTGTTAGGTTCCAGTAGGAGAAGACTGTCCACTGGGAGGATAACTTATTTTGCTGGTATTCTTCTTGCTATGTGTTTCTCAAATGAAATAGTAAGAATCAATAAATGTTTTAGAGAATTTTCCAGAAAGAATAAAAATGAACAAACATCTAATAAGTCAACCTGTCATTTTAAAGGATTCTTGAGAAGACATTGAGAAGGGTCGCAGAGCTCAGCAGCCAAAGGGAAGTTATTTTAGGAACTACTATTCTTATGTCATTCCTGCCTTCATCTGATGTGAGAGAAAGCAAGCACTCTTATGGACTTCCTTTTTCATCTGAAAACTTTACATGATGTCCCCAGAGACAGAGAGAATCATAAAATCCTCAAGAGGTGCCTCGGGAGTAATTAGTTCTAGATAGCTAATAATGGAGGCTTGAGAAAACACAGAGGGAGCTCCGGGGGTTTTAATAAGAGCATCATTCCAAAGATTACAACATCCTCATGAGACACCTCACAAGAGAGAGACGCAACTCGCTGACTTTTCCTTTAGCAGTGAAATCTCCACTTACACTCTTCATTTCTGATCTAAAGGAAAACTTTCTGATTTTTCTTAGCACAAGACTACTATTTACAGCTAGTTCATACTATTGGAAAGTGAACTAAATTAGGGGGCAAAATTACAGAATAGATTTCATTCAATGTTGAATATACATACATAGTAATATTTGGCTTCCTATAAAGAAATGCAGAGACTGACTGATAAAGCTTAGTTGCTTGGCATGAGCCAGTTTTGAAACCCCGGCATCATGGCGGGCATCCTGTTTTGCAGAAAGAGGCTCAGAGCGCAAACCACCCGGGGGCTCTGCATCCACTGAGTGTT
Organism: Solenodon paradoxus; assembly: GCA_004363575.1. Taxonomy (NCBI): domain Eukaryota; kingdom Metazoa; phylum Chordata; class Mammalia; order Eulipotyphla; family Solenodontidae; genus Solenodon; species Solenodon paradoxus. The sequence continues at coordinate 173,074 of RJWH01002204.1, forward strand.
TCTTGTTTGTTTCAGCAGATTCTGACATGCTGATATGAAAAACGAAGAATGGCCACATAATTTTGAACCAAATCAGAATGTCAGTTTTAGCCTGAGACTGATTCAATCTACCTTGGCTGCCGGAAGGTTTTCAGCTCCCTTGGGCCTGGGGAGTTTTCATTCTCCCCTTGCAGAGACGGGCTGCTTTCACAACAGACAAAGCATCCTATTTTCAAAGACCATGGCTACAATAGTACCCGCCACCCCCCCGCCCCCAAATTAGTGTACATTTTGGGACCAGAAAGAGTAGCGGAACGTTATGAAAAGTCTTATAATGTTTTCAACATTAATACCCAAGATAAGGGTACCCAGAGGAAAAAAAAAAGTCCAGCTGCCTCTGGAACATGCAGGGACCACCCAGGCTGTATTCCCTAAGTTTGTCCACGTGTCACATGAGGAGAAAGAGCAATTCAAACATATGTGGGATATTATGAAGACTTAAATAATGTAAGATTTGATATTCTAAAAGAGCCACTTAATGGTGATAGTTTTAAAGAATTCTCAAATAGGAGATGAGCAGATCTAATTTGAAGGCATTTTAAGTTTTTATTTTAAAAATCCTAAGAATGTGTGTATATGTACATACATATTTTTTCAAAGTTTACCTACATGAAATAATTCTGCTTCATAACTCAGTTTCTAAACTTCTTTTTATAGAACTAATTAAGCTATTTGTATTTATTTTATGATTTTGTAAAATTTCCTGATCTTTCAGTTTCCAATGAAAGATAGTAAGATAAATGTTTCTACATTTATTTGACATATACTAAGAAAAATAAAGGTTTTTATTCTAAATCTAATGTGAAAAAAGGTCTCATTTGGGGACACGTATACACGCAGAAAAAAATAAGTTCAAAGATAAAACATATATAATTATGTGGGAAGTGTCCCACTACAATGAAACAAATTCTGCGTGTGTAACTCTTATGTACGCAGTACATATCTCTCACTTCAAAAGCTGTTTTCTTTTTTTGGTATGCTGGAATACTTTGGATAATTTAAGACAAATTTTCTTTCCAATGAACATATTACTTATAAAAAAAGTAAATCACTTAATCAAAAATTTCAGTAATTTACCTTTGATTTGAGGCAAATTGCAAGTGTCAGTTAGCCTTACAAATAATATTTTTACCCCAAGAAGCTATTATATGCAAACATATGGAGAATAAGTGATATTTTCACAGCGCAAATATCAGAACATTTAATTTTGGGGAAAAAAACTAGCCATAGCAGTCAATGCTGATGCCTTTGCTCCTGTGATTCAGTTCTGAGCGAAGGAACTTGGGGCTCTGGCCCTACCAATCATACAGACATAGGCACCTGGACCGGGCAGCAGCCTCAGACAGACTTGAAAGGGAACTTTCATTCCACTTGGTGAATAAGACCATGGAAAGGTCCATTTCTTGGAAAACAGAAAGACAGAATTTGTCTTTGTTTTCTTTTTTTGTGGGCATGGTCCACATGCTCCCAAATATCTTTTATTAAAAAATATCAGTGAAGTGCGGGTGGGACTTGGGTTCAAGATGATGGGCTACACCTCTGGAGGTAGGTGTGGTGTGACATACTTGTTGACTGAAGTGGGAATCTACCTCCTGTATGTGAACTAATGCAGCGGTATAATAATTAAAAAAAAAAAGAAACTCAGAAAAAAAGTAAATTTGACCAAGATTTAAAAATAAACCCATTCCTACTGACACGAAGCAAATAATGAATCTTTTAATGCCCCTTCCCCCCCACCCCTTTTTAATGAAAAAGACACAGTTAAAAGGCCATGATGTGTTGTTCTGAGCACTCATGTTCAATCAGTCCAGCCGTGTCTGATGCCTGCCATGTTCTAACCTCATACTGTCCAGTCTTATCCTTACCTTTCAGCTTTCTTTCCCAGAAAACTCAGGCTAACAGATAACCACAAAAGAAAGAGGAGAAGAAAGAATTTCAGTGGGAAAAGAAAGAGTCTGTGTCCATGACAGGAACTGCTTCTCTGGTCTCTCATCTGCCGGCTCCTGACGTCCTAGCTGTTTGAAGAAGTATCTAGGTGTGAGTGCACGGTTGCCCAGGAGTGCCCTGAGGAAAGGGGAAGGTTTCCTCCTGGCCTCGATCAGAGGCTGACTGGCAGGGTGACCAGGCCAGGAAATGGGGAGGAGAAGTGATTATTCCTTCATTTATCCTCTCCTTCAACCTTGAAGAGAGCCTATGGTGGCCTGGTGGGTATAGAGGCATTTATGGAAGATGTGCTGTGTACTAGCAGCTTTGATGATCTCCATTCATCTCCCAAGGAAATGATGCTTATGACTTCTTATAGACAAGGACATGGGTTCAGAGCCGTGACTGCATCCCACCCCCGTCTTGTTGCACAGCTCAGGAACTGAGGACGACTCTCTAATGTGACTGCGTGGAATGTCCCCGTTAGATTAGTCCATGCACAGCAACGGCACCCTCAGCTAAAGCAGCCATGTCACAAGAGATGTGACCATGTCACAAGAGACGTGATGCCTCTCTGTGTTGCTAAGTCATAGCATGCTATCAACCCCATTGGTATGTTTGCTACTTTTTAATGACTCTAATCTAAAATTGATGCAATCTCACTGTAGTAAATCAAAGACAACAGCAGTGTCTAAAAGCCAACAGACTCCCTCCACCTCTTTCAAAAGAAGTTGAATACAATGAATTAGTTGGTGTTCTGTTTGAGTTTTGCATTTCTTCTTTTGCCTTTCTTTCTGCTCATGCTAACTTGTAACAAATAACCGCACACTGGCGGATTTTTTTTTTTAAGTTGTGCATTTCTTTTTGTGTTTTGACTTCCAGTGGGAGTTTCAATGGGGATGGAGTAGAGTTTTGAAGACTAGGGAAACTTCCTGCTGAAAGCAGATCTGGTTGGAGTTATCAGAGTTTAGCATTTCATCATGGAATGTTCTACAGAAGTATCTAGAAAATTAGTCATCCGTAAGTGTGCAGTGACCATGCATAGGAAAAGCAGCCCTGGCTCTCTGTGAGCTGGTGTCTGCGTATGTATTGAATGTTTTGCTCTGCTCCCTACATATACACACATGATGCTACTGATAGATTGCAATCTAGAACATGCCTTCCTGTTCCAATAGAAATGGGCCTGCATTTTCTTTTAACTTGGCATGGTTATAAAACAGACTCGTCATAAGTGTGTAATGTCTTGAACCAAAATAGACTTCCTTAATGATTTGTTTTCTCCAATTTCACCACAAAATGTAATGCAGCCAACAAAAGAACTATTCTTCCCCCACGTATAATAACATGTTATTCAACAATCATGTAAGAAAGCCTATACACGAGACTGCCAAGGATCTGAAGCTGGGTTTCTAACTGAAATGTTTGGGAAGAAATCTTTTTTTTTTTTTAAGTTTCACTCCAAGGCTTTGAGGGAAGTGACATAAATATCTGGGAATATACAGTTTTGCTTTACTACTGCAACATGCTTACAGAAGTAGTTATGGTTTACTTTATAACATGGGTCACTGAAAACACGAACCAGAAAAACATACAAAAGTACAAACAAGTTCTTTGTAGGGCATTTACTTTGCAGCAGAACAAACAATTCCATAGCTCTGTCCTTGTGACTGCTGAAGTTGGCTAAGCAGCACCCCTCAGTTTCTGGGGAGCTAATTCCCTGCCTGCCATTTGCCCTGATTGTCTCGAGTTATCAAAGGAGCTGCACCTAAGGGCAGGAAGCAAAGGCCTGGCTGACAGAAGAAATGGAAACCCAGACCAGGTGTATTCTGAAGGGGATTAGTTGCAAATGAAGTACATTTTTTCTTTTTAAGAAAACTACGAAAAAGAAAAGATATATAATACTGTTAAAAGCTAACCAAAGAGAAAAAGTGAACACACTATTTCATTTTCTGACATATAGATTTGATCTTAAAATAGACCTCATAATTACTAGCCTGATATAAAACTATAAAAACCTTAAGAAGGGGGAAAACATAAATACATCATCTGACTGCGTATTAACACAAGTTTCTGGTATAAATAAGAAAGTTGACATCAATATCAGTAAAGATGAAGATATCCTCTGGATCTGTCATAGGTCTGGGACATTTAACTGAGTAAATTAAAACATATTAGAGAAGGCACAGGAAGCAGACTTTACAAGAATATCAAGGACAGACTTGTTATGACTGAAATGTAGATTTTTCTGAAAAAGGTGTTTTCCTAAGTGGGAGAAGAAATGCTCTCAGGACTGGGTGTGCTGGGGAACTAGGACACACACATTTACATGATGCGTGCAGCACAGGGCATGCACGGAACACACATTTACCACACGCACACAGCACACATTTCTACCACACATATAACACACAATACACATATAACACAGATGTATACCACATGCATAACATATACAATATGTATGCAGCACACACATTTGGACCACATATTTAACACATTTATCATACAGGCACGCTGGCGTCCTATATGTAATATACCTAACACATTTACATATACACTGGATCAAAAAAAAAAAAATAAGTGCAATTTGGAATTAGGTGGAAAGCCTGAGTTTAAACCCCAGATCCACTATTTACCATGCATGTGGCCTGGATAAGACACTTTACTCTTTGCCTTAAAGTAGGGGGAAACCCTTACAGGGCTAAGAGAGATATAAAAAGTTAATACAGGCAAGTTTCTTGCACTTAGTATGTGCTTATGCTAATAAACTAAGATGTATATATTCAATGGATTTCATTATTTCTTGTGCAAAATGTTGGCTGAAATTTTTCACACCAGGAAAGCCTCATGGAAGAAATCTGCTCCTTGAAAGATCTTTCTATCTACTTTGGGCCATAAAAATCTGTACTTTGGGTCGTGTTTCTCATAGAGACAATAATATGACAAATGGAAGATTGGGGAGTAATGCTAATCTCACTGCTCCACTGTGATAAAACATTCAAGAAAATAAAAAGGTATAGTATAAAATAGGAATTTTCATATTAAATGGGACGTACTTGCTGCAATTTTCATTGCTTATTCTGGCAGTCTGCACAACATAAATACATGTATTACACAAAAACTTACGTCTAGTGCTAACATAAAAGGCCTCTGATAATATAACAATCATTTAATGAAACTGCATTTCCTAGTCTGTTGTTTTAGTTTATATGCTATGTATCTTTAACTCGGCATTGATGAACTAAAATAAGGTTGAAAATATATTTGGTATAAATTATAAGTGGGAAAAAGTATGTAAGGTAGTTATCTGCTACTCATGTGCTTTGAAAGAGGCATATATTTTGTTACAAAAAAGTAAAATATGGAGAAAGAATTCCTGATAATAAAAACATATAGACAAAAAGCATTGGATTTCACAGTCAAAATCCAAGAAGAATTTTTCCCTTTGGCAGACCAACAAAAATTTGAGGAAAATAGTTGAAATTCCCTTTAGAAAGTTCTAATGCAGCTATTGGTTATTAACTTGCAAATATAAGAAATAATATTTTGGTACAGATATCTAACCAATATGATTGTTTATGTCCTCTATAAAACTTAAAATGCTTTTTTTGCATGTAATATATTTAACGGGCAATTATTGTTATAGCAGTCCAAGACCTATTAGAATAATTCCATATAGATGTATTATAATCCCCTAGAATTTTATTTAAATTTTTCTGTAAGCGATACACCTAAAGGTAGAAGTGTGTTTGTGATTACTGCTGAAAGGAATGTTTTAAAGAAACTGATATACAGAAAATAAGTTCGTCTGCTTTCTAAAGTCATGTAAGCACTGTCATTCACACATTACTCCAATTTAAAGTACACCGCTTTGAAATAATTATGTATTCTATTAAATGAACGTTTATGGATAGGAAGGATCAATTAGGAATCTTCTGCCTGGAAGCCATCAGGAAGACCCTCTGTACACTTGGGCAAAGGTTTTGGCTGGAAACCTGGCCCTGTGGCCGTAGCTCAGACTCCACTGCCACAAACTTGCTTTGTGATTCCGTGCAGTCAGAGGGTCAATATGTAAGCCATGGGAAGTTTCACAAACCATTATGGAAAGCACTGACAGAACATTCCCTCGCTGTGTCTTACATACCTGGGTTTTATATACGGAAATACACATTACAGCCAATTATAGCGATCCCAAAGTGAGAGATGTCTTCAGAGAGGCAATTACTACAGCAAGCAAGACAGGAAACATTCTTTTTCTTTGCTCAAGGAAACACAGACATTTGTTTCTTATCTCCTGGTGAAAAAGGGAAACTCTCCAGTGTTCAGGTATTAGTGGGTCTCCCCAGAGGTAGAGAAGACCTGTACTAAATGCTCCTAAGTTGGGCCAAGCCTCTGGCTCCCAGCTGGGAGCTCCAATCAGCTGAGTGCCCCCAGGAGCTGCAGGGAGATGGGTATAGGGGAAGATTGGGGATGGCGGACAGCGGCTGTAGGCTCCTGGGAGGGCCAGGATAGACGGGATGGGTGGGGGAGACTTGACATTTCTTTGGTAATAAAAACACCATTTATATAAACTATAGGAGACTTGGTGAGAAAGTAAAAGAGGTAATTGTTCGCATTCCAAACGTTTTAATACATAAACTGTGTAACCATCACTCAGGAAGAGCACAGCTGCTAACAATTTCTTTCTTTTCTTTTTTTTTTTTTCCTCAGGATAAAAATCATGCTGAAGCCAAGGAGATGTTTCTCTAGTGAATGATATTTTGAAACTCTGGTCAAAACATAACTGTGACATAATAAATTTTTAAAAAGTCAGGAAAGCTTGTAGTCTGAGATTTGAAAGAAGACCCAGTTTTTACCCCAATTAGGAAAGACCACATTTCAGCTTCACTACGGTGGCAGACTCAGTCTTCAGAGGGGAAAAAAGGCCAATTCTACATGCACATCTGTTTCCAGTGTGATGCTGGTATGCAAACTATTGTCTATTGGAAGTGTGTTGTGGTAACGTTTGCCAGGGTTAAAGGCGGGGTCAATTTGATCAAGAAGCTAAAATTAGCTTCTGTGTGTTTTCCTGAAAAGAAAAAAAAAATACTGTAAAGCTCTTTGTTTTCCTTCAAGTGCTGTTCTCAGATTTCAGTTTCTGGAGTGTAAACTACCAGGAAACAGACGGCTGTGACAAGTGACTTCTTGTTCACGCATTCTGCATAATGAAATAGTGCTACGCGTTACCTGAGCTGCAGGACGCGTGGAGAAAGCAGGCATTTTGACCCAATTCACATTTTCCCATTTAAAAAATATTAACGTTGCAAAATTAATATTTAAAGTAAATGCACTTGGAAATTCAAAACCAAAGCTATATTTTAAAGTATGTGATGGTTTGGCAAAGCCGAAATACATTAAGAAACTCATCATTCTGAGAAGTATTGGGGTAAGCTCTAGGTCACGTATTCCTTGTAGTTTTGACAGTGCTGATTATTTTCCCAGGAAGTGAGTTCCTTAAGATGAAAAAGAGGGGAAAATATTCATGTAAAACTCCAGACCAGTAATAATTGACAAATTCATAGAGCTGAAAGGAATCATGGGAAAAAGTATAAAGTTATCAGATGATTAAAGAAAAATATTGCTATGATTTTAGATGACCTATTTAGAGAATTACCAGGTAACACCTGGACAGATGGGAGAGAGAAAATGGAGAAATGGAATTATTTGTTATGGTGAAAACTTTACGACAAATGTACAAATAAAACAAAAACAGAAGAATGTTTGAGATTTGCTTTTTCTTTTATTAGATGACAATGATCTACTTCCACTTTAGTAAAAATGCATGTTTAATATCTCAGCTGCTTAAATATTGTTGTTTTTTTAAATGATCTATAACGTAACTAAAAAGATCTATAAATAGTAGCCATTTTGTATATTTTACTATAGTTAAATATTTCCAAGATAAAAAGAAGCCTGAGAGAAGAAATAAAACTATTCTCCCAAAATACAAAAGCACTTCAACCTAGTTATACCAACCTGAAAATATTATGTATTTGGGTAATTTTGACCACAGGATTTCCTTTTTTTAAACATCCTCTCAATTTTCAGTGACTTTTTGTACTTTTTAAATTTAAAACTCATTAAAGATATTTGGTATACATACAAGTATATAAAATATCTGACAAAACTCCTTTTTATATAGAATTTACTTATATTTGAGATACACACAAAATGAGTAATTTCTATAAATGCTCTCTAGAATTTAACACAGAACACTAAAGTGACTACTATTTTGATCATTTTTTTCTCGAGTCAAAAATTACTGGAAAAATATCTATTATATGTATTTTGACATCCAATTAATAAAAGCCTGTATTACCTCTAATTTCTCCCTATCTACTCTTCGGGCTAAAATCTGTCCTTTTCTTACACAGTTCTTTTTCAAAATGGAAATAATAATATCAAACAGCAATAAACCAGTCTAAAGTTTTTCAGGTACTGTCTTCCTGTCTCCTTAAATGCCGCTGTTGGCCGCCTTCCCTGAAGGGATTCTCCTGGGTTTCCAGCAGGCTGTTCTAGTCATGTGTTCTTTCTCCCTCTCCACCTAATGCCTGAGGAGCCCCTCTTCTCAGTACCCCAGTGTAGGTGCTTCCTAAAGCTGTGACCTTATCGTCTTGCCTTTTTTTGCATAGACACCGTTTTTCAGTAAACTCATTCACTAATATGGCTTCAAAGGTCTGCGTTTCTCCGTAAGGATCTCTGACCTCACGTGAGAAGGACTTCAGGGTGTGTCTTAGACCCCTGACATTATGTTAGAATGTGTGAATGAATGCGTGCATTTGGGGTGAGAATGTAAAGTTATCACTAAAAGTTGCCCATGACTCAGCCCCCTTTTGCATACCAGCAGTCCATTTCAACGACCCAAGTCATCAACACTTCACATGCATGTCCCTCTGGCATCTGCTGCCCCCAAGAGAGCTGCCTCTTCTGTGCCCCCAATTTGTTTGTGATGTCACCAAATTCTACACTAGATGTTTCCTTTCTCTCTCATTTGACAATGGCAGTTCACGTGAGTGGGGTCCTCTGTGACATTCTACTCCTGCGGCCACCCCTTAGCCCGTGACCCTTGAACTCTGTGGTGGTACTCTCTCCTCTCGCTTCATTGGCGACAGTCTGCAGACCCACCCCCAGGGGCTGTAGCAGTCATATCACATTCAGGATCAACGTAAAAGGAAGCCGCTCCTGGGGCTGCATGCACACCAGTCTTCCAGCCCGTCCTCCACTGCCCCTGCAGCCTGTTTCCTACCTGTCTGTGCCTCCTTCCTTGTTCACCAGTATCCACAGTCTTGAAGATGAACACACTTTTTACAGTGTTTGCACACAACTCTTGGGCCCTCTGTTTTGTAAAATTACTGCCAAATCTTTGCCTCTCCTCACACCTGGCACTGTATGTCTGTGTGTCTCTTGGTGAGGCTCAGTTGGTCCAGGGTGTGGGCATCGCAGCCAAACCCCAGCTCAGGCACAGGTTACCCTTCTGTGGACCACCCAAACCTGCATGGCCAGGGACTCTTTTCCAAGTGCAGGCAACACGTGCCTGGCAGGAGGTAAGGGTGCAGCGGCACAGCACACGTGAAATGAAGGGAACGTTTTAAGTGCTCAGTGTGGAGAGGCTCTCACTTAACGTCCTCACTGCCAAGCTGTGACGGTGTCCTCATTGCTCCCCTTGGATTCTAGTATAAAACATCTGCTGTTTTCTCATCTCCCAAAGGAGATTTCTTCCCTCCCGCTCTCCTTTCTGCTTTTTTTAAAAAGGAAGGAAGCATGCAGGAAGGAAGTGAGAGGAGGAAGAAGCATTTATTTATTTATTTATTTTTTTTAATTTAGCATGCATCTTGGTTGTTTTCCCTGGACCTGGGACATGAACCCAGGTCCTCTGGATGTATGTACGCTGCACTCAGCAGGAGGTGGTGGGCCCAACTGTGACTCTACCAGGCCAGGCCCATTCTCTTCACTTTAAAAAATGCACTAGGCCAAATGAAGTTCCTTATCTTAAGCCTTAGTATAAGGAACTGCATCATTTGCAAAACAGTGTAAAAATGAAGAGGTGGCTTAAGCTACATTGAATAAAGTTGGTCTAATTTGAAAAACCCATTAGATATTTGCAGAGTGGATCACGGAATGTTTCTAAGCAGAGGACCTGTATGATCTACATTTGGATACAGATACAACATTCATATTAGCAGGTTGTTTCCATGCAAGTAGAGGCTCTTAAAAACCACACTAAATATCTACAAGTTTGTTGTAGGCGGCCCTCGTCTTCACTGTGCACAAGCTGGTAATATGCTAAACAAACCCTTGCTCCAGATATTCTAAAGGTGTATTTATGAACTCCAAGTTAAAAGTCGAAATAGTCTGATTCTACTTATACATACTTGATTACTTTTCAATTCTGCGGTCCCATCAAGAATGGTCTAAGGTCTGGATAAGTGTCACTCTGCTACCTGAAATCATTCTTTATTAGAAAGCTGATCTGTATAAAATGAATTTGTAGAGCGACTTTATTATAATTTAACAACTATCCATAGAATGCACAGTAACTTCAAGGTACTGTATTACATGTTTGGATGAGTGCCAAGGCAGAATCCTTGACTTTAAATTATGTAACTCATATTTAATGGATGATAAGGGTTTTCTGCCAGTGTCCAGGGACCTGCACCCCTCCGACCCTGCTGCCATGAAACACCCCCAACCATGACTTGGAGGGGATTGAAGGGAACAGCACCCGTTTTGTTGATACTCACAACCACTATGTAGAGGGGGATTTAGAAGTCCATGGTGCTTACCAGGGAAAAACAGAAGCTCAGAATAGACCTGAGAAGACCTAATCTTTCACCACAGAAAAATCTCTAGCACAAACATACCCGAAACAGCTAAAAACAACAGCAACAAAGGCCCAGCAAACCCTAAGAAAGAGGAGAATCTGGTTTCCAGAATTAACATCTGATAAGTTTCAAATGTGTAGTTTTAAATAACAACAACAAAACTATAAGGAATACAAGGAAAAAGGAAAGTACGGTCCCCTCAAAGGAACCAAAGAAGTCAACAAAAACACCGAAGGAAGCCCAGACTTCTGACTTACTAGACTAAACAACTATTAAAAAATACTCAAGGAGTTAAAGCAAATCATGTACAGAGGAAAATTATTTATGAGTAAAATGAAAATAAATTATTAAAAAAGAATGTCAAATTCTGGAGTTAAAAGTAAGTAACTAAAACATAAAATACAACAGAGAGGGCTCAAAAGCGGATTAGAATAAAGAGAAGATCAGCAAACTTGAGGTAAGAGGATAGAGATAACTGGGTCTGAGGGAGAGAAAGAAAAACATAATGAACAATAGTAAGCAGAGTGTACAGAGCCTGTGACACCAGCAGACAGAGCAGCAGGTATTTATAGGTGTCCCAGGGGAGGCAAGGAGGAAAGGGCCAGAAAAATACCTGAAGAGAGAAGGACCGAAGACTCCCCAAATTTGATAAAAGACATGATTCTACAAATCTAAGCATCTCAAGGAAGAATACATAGATTAAACTTAAAGAGACCTACAATGAGGCACTAATCAAAATGTCCAAAAAAAAAAAAAAAAGACAATCTTGAACAAAGCAAGAGAGAAGAACCTCATCACATACAAGGATCTTCAAAAAGATTTCTTACTGAAAATCTTGGAGGCCAAAGGACCACTAATTGGTTGATACATTCAAAATGATGAAAGAAAAACACTGTTAACCGAGAATCCTCTTATCCAGCAAAACAGTTCTCCGAAAATGAGGGAGGACTGAAGACATTCTCAGATAAACAAAAGTTAAGGAAACTCATTACTGCTAGACTTGTCTTGTAAGAAATGCTGAAGGAAATCCTTTAGGTTGAAATGAAAGGAAGAGAGACAGTAACTCAAAGTCATATTCATACATAAAGATCCTTTGGAAAAGTATATATATATATATTGCTATTATAAAAGCTACTGTTATTATAATGTGATTTGTAACCATACCTATTATTTTTCTATATTATTAAAAGCCCATGAGTAGAATTAGAACAGTTGTAAATGACTCAGATATTTGCAGTAAAATAAAAACATTTTAGTGAACCCAACATAAAGTCACAAATAGCAGGGTTTTTTTGTTTTTGTTTTTTTCCCTCCAGATGAGTACCAAACACCAAGATCCCTGGAAGAAGAAATAGGGACATCAAACCTTCTCCAATGAAAACAAGTAGTGGTCTCAGAATATACAACAAAGGGCATGAAGGTATCCTTTCCTCCACTCTGTCTTCCAAGTGCTCACAGTCAAGCAAGAACATCTGCATTCTGTTCTATCTTCATGACTGAGCTGTCCATACTCTAAACAGTAGGGACAAAAACAACTTCACATTATAATAACCAGGCCAACAGTGATCTTTGTAGAACCAGGGAGTATGCCCTGATTTTACTTTCTTCCCTAAGATTCCAGTGTGCCAATGAGAAGGCCTATATGTCTCATGACAAGAATACTGCTCACATGGACGTCAAGTGAAATGTCATGTTTGGGGTTTGTTTCAAAATAATATAGAATAAAAGCAGTAGGTAAAAAAAAGAAATATATATATATATATAAAAAGATTAGATGTAAACTGATTATTGTTAAAGCTGGCTAATAGCTCCTTGAGAGTTATATAAGCCATTCTACCTAATTTTACATAACCAAAATTTTCTAAAAAAAAGTTCTAAAAAGTGGATTTTCTATAGTTCCTCTTTGGATTATAACTGGGGTTTTTTTTTTTTTTTAAGTGCTTTTTATTTAGAAAGTGATAAGATGCCACATCCATAACCCGTACTTCCTTCATTGTCCTATTCATTTATCTACAAATCCTGCCAAAGGATTTGAAGACACTTTCCCTGGAACCCCCTGAGTCTATTTTAAACTGTACTAAGTAGTTAATAGGCTTGGATCACAGCTACCAGACCAAGGTTTCTTTTCACTGGACACCTGTGTTAGTTTTATTGTTTACTCTAGCACACCGTTCTCTGTATGGGATCACTCCCATTTTTCATGGGTATATGACAGAGATGTGTTAAAACTGACTTCAGTCATCCTACTTGAGTGACAGTGTTCTTGAATAAGGAAACCTTGATTAAAAATAATTTTCTCCTCAGAATTTTGAGGGGCTTGCTCAATTTTAACATCCATTGTTACTGACAAAAAACTCCACTGAGAGTCTGATTCTTATTTGGTTGTATGTGTTCTGCTTTTATTTTACTAGAAGATTTTTAGATCTCTTCATTCTTGGTCTTCTGGAATTTCACAGTGATGAGTACACGGGGTGGCCTTTCTCAACCACCTTGATCAGTGTGTCGCAGGTACAGTCAGTCTGAGAGCTCATGTTCTTTTAAAGTTCTTCGAATTTTTCTCCTGTGACTTTTAGTCAGAAATTGGACCTCCCAGGATTTATCCTTATACCATGTATCTTTGTCACATATATTCTATTTATTTTTTTGTATTGTTCTCTAGCAGAGTTTTAGTTTTTCTCTCACCTTCATATGAATATTTATTTTCGTGATTACATTTTTACTATTCAAGCATTCTTTCTTACCCTGACTGCTGCTTTTCTATAGCATTCAAGTCTTGCTTTGTGGAGGTAGTTACTATCTTCTTGACTGTGTGTGTGTGTGTGTGTGTGTGTGTGTGTGTGTGTGTGTGTGTACACATGATTTCAAATGTTTAACTAATATAAATAAAATACTACAAACAGATATTTCCTCTATAATGTTATTTATTCACACTATTCTCCTAACTCATTTCTTCAGTGAATCTTCTCCCTGAGAAGCTGGGAGAATCATCTAATATTCACTTTGTATGTGAGTGTGGACAACAGCATTTACACGCTTCCAAACGCTGCTCCAGAACTGACCCTTGCATGCTGTGTGCCAGGAAAGCTCCCTCTCCTGGGCCTAGCTAAGACTTCTGCTTTTTTGTGTTTTCGTGACATCTCTCAGGAGCCTCAGTTTTAAGAGTCCTTATGTAGAGCTTTAATCAATGGTCAACTCATTATTCTTCTTTTGAACTTAGGCGGTCTAATATAGTAGCCACTAGTCATAAGTAGTTTTAATTTAAATTAAAATGAATCAAACAAAATAAAATGAAAAATTCACAGTCCCTCAGTCACACTAGCCTTCACTTCAAGAGCTCAAAACGCACACGTGCATAGGGCTCTGTAAGGCACAGTACAGAGAACATGTTCACCACTAAAGGAATTCTATTAAACGGATCTGCTTGAGATTAGGGTTTCTCCACCCTAGGAATATTGGCATTATTTGTCAGATAATTCTTTGTCATAGGTCTGTCCTATGATCAGAGTATGCTTAGCAGCTTCCACCCACTAGATGTCAACAGCATGCCCCCAATTTTGACAAGCAAAATGTCTCTAGACATTGCCCTGATGGAGAGGCAGTATTTTGGATTCTGAACATTCTGATAAGAAGGAGTATGTTTATTTGGTTCTATATTTCAGATAATGAACAGTGCCTGGTGTACTAGAGGGGCTCATGAAGGTTAAAAATACCTGTGATCTGTTCTGTCATCAATATTTCATAATTGCTGTTCATAAGATATTAATGTTGTCTTAAACTGACATAAAATTGAATCCCCTGCACTATATCAATACATCTCAAAGATAAGAAATGGAGATAACAATCCTCTTTGAGAATATGCCAACTTCTAAGCTGGTATGTGAAATTTCACCCCATCACTCCAAAAACGTAGCCCCTTTCATGCACATCTAGGAAACTATTTGCCAAAATTATTATAATTAAAAGGACTGTTCTCCAAATGCAATTTCACAAGCATAAATATATTGAAAAGGTTAGCAAATGTAGATACAGGTCTAATGTTCCAAAATCAGAGTGAATCAGTCAAGTTATTCTGTTAAGACTTTTTGTAAATTGTCTCCAGAGGCCCCACTATCATTATGGGATAAGAGGAATTCAGATGGATTTCTTCCCTCTAAATTACTCACTGGTCGCACTGGTCTCCCTGACAAGAGGTCACAGCCCCTCTCATTCTGAAACCAGAGGAGAAATCAGCGCCTGGGTCCTGTCTGCTGTTTGTGACAGGTGAGGAAGCAAGGCGGTCATGGGCTTAGAGGCTAGCACAACCTGACCAATGCTTCTGACCACTGCCTTAGTCAAAGGTGAATCACAGAAGCAGACCCGGGGTGGGTGGGTGCAACTTCATCAACTGCACAGCACTGGCAAGTACCAGATGCATGTTCATGCAGTATTTGAGAGCAGGTATAATGTATTTCCAAAGGACTAGGATGAGACACACTGGGAAGGACTGTGAATCTAGAGGCTGCTGTAGGGAAACCTAATTCAAAAAGCACAAAAGGAAAACCAACATTGTAGACTACTCTGTCACTTGGGATGACCAAAGTCTTCATTCTGGTTTTCTGTGGATTCATCTGAACAAAGCATTCCTCCTTTTTATGGCCCTGATGAAATCTGGAGAGCACTCCAAGCACCTGCAGGGATTATTTATTTGAGTAGTAGAATCTCACATCCAGGAGTCTTTGTCAGGGCAAACGAGCAAATATCAGCTTGAAAAGGAGATGTAGGCCATGTGGTAGTGTCGTTCAAGTACCTAGTGACCACGGACACGGGTCTGCATGTAGCCACTGTCAGACCTGCTGACCTCACTCTCACTGTTTATCTCTGCAGGAGTGTGGGAAATAAGTAATTCCATGAAGAACTTCTTTACAATCAAAAATGATCTGCTTGAGGACAAAAAAATCAGAGGTGGCTTTGAAAATAACCTCAGAAAATTGATGTCTGTGAAAATGACCCAGTCAGAAAGATAAGTGAGAGCTTGGTAAAAGACTGGGTGCAGAAGGGAAAATTCCTTAGAGGTTTATTTTTATTTGTAGCATTTTGGCCCTCTGTCCTGAAGGGTATGGAAATATCACACAGACAACACAAGGATGAGAAAGAGGAAACTGGGGAAGAAAAATCAGACTCTCGAGTCTCAACCGTCAGCTGGACAGCAAAGTGAGGAAAGAACAGAGGGAGCCTTCCCATTGTTAGGAAACATATTTGCAAACCTCCCTTTAGGGAAAAATTAACTTTCAGTTCTCTCTTCTGAGTGGAGCTCTGTATCAGCAGAACTGATGAGAGAAAATGTGGAAGATGGTGTGTGACGTGTACAGTCGCTTTGTTGGGCTGAGTCTCTGTGGCCCCTTTCCAAGTCACACATGCACCAGGCAAAACGCTCGGGCCACACGAGGAAGGAAGTCTTCGACTAGTGAAGCTCATTAGCAGTATGAGCGAAACCACTGTCAGTTCCTTGGGATTGGCCTCTGGTCGCTCATACAAAGGACGGAAAATTGGTGGCGCCAGGGGCCCTCTGCCCAGTTCAGTGGACGGGGGGTGGGGGGGTGGGGGGGTGGTATGTGACAGACTCCTTCTTTAAAACCAACATACTGGGAGGGAACAGAGGGTGGTAGGGACCCTGGGGCACATTCATCAGTGAGGGCCTTGGCCCCAGGTCACCTTCCCCAGGCCTACAGTGCCCAAACTTCATGTGTCAGCGACTCTTTGAAAAGGGGAGGTGCCGGAATAACAGTGGAAGCATCGAATGTCCTCCCTTCTTTTCACATGGAAAGCTCATCACAGAGGTGTCAGGATAAAACATGAGGACAGCATCTGTCCTCTGAGACAAACACGAGTGATTCACTGTTCCACAACACCAGGAGAGGAGGACTGTCGTAAAAACTTTATAAGGTGAAATCTAAATCCTGAACGCAGTATGCACTTAAAAAACTTTTTTTTTTTTTTTTTTTTTTTAGTTTCTTCCTTTCCCTTCTCCTCCCTTCCTGAGGGAACATAACACAATGTAATTAAATGGTAAATTACTTGAGAGAGAAATGTTTAGACTCATGACAAATCTTTGTGCAGAAAACAAAACTTCACATCCCACACATATTTTGGATGACCTAGTTCTCCCAGCAAACTAGAAAACTATAACTAAGGCTGTTGAAAAAACAATTTTTTGATGGAAGGGCAGTGGATTGAAAAATCTTCATTATTTAAGAGTAAGGTCATTAATGGAAGCAGAAATTAATCTGAACCCCAAGTTGCTCATTAAAGTAAGTTAAGAGTAGCTGATTAGCTTTTCTCTATGTCTCATCAACAACCAGATGGGAAATGTACTTGCCTTAAAATCACAATATATACATCCTTCAAAGTCTTAGAACAATTCTAATATCTCTGTTCATTAATAAGTGAAGATATGCACACCCTGGTGGAGTAGCGGTTGGGTCAATCGCCTCTGAAGGACACAGACCGTATGCCCCCGGGTGAGTCCTGGGCCCCAGGAGAGCAGCTAAGTGTGAACAACAACTGAATGAAAGATGAAGTGAGGGGCTTCTTCTATTTTCCCTCCTGTTTGCCTGTTTGCTTTCATTCCTGCCTGTATCTTTCCTTTAAAAAAATTAAAAATAAAAATGAAACATGAAGATATATAAATGTAAACATAATTGAGTCATCAAGGCAGATGGTTTTAGCTAAAAATGTACAAATATTTAAAGAGAAATGATTAAGAGCTAATATTCAAAATTGTGTAGTTAAAATCAAAACAAGGAAACATTTCAGCTTTGCAAGTTAAAATGTGGTATGCTTTAAAATTAAACCAGCTGAGATTAATTTCATCAAGTAGCAAGAAAATGAAAGATCTCCTACAAAGTTTCATTCAGGGTCCATTGAAGGTTAAAAAATGTTTAAATCTAAAAGAGATTCCATTTTAAATGTTCTCAGTGGTGGAAAAAAAATAGCGGGGCTATTTTAAGATACTAATTTCCATCTGGCAGAACAGACGCAGACCTACAAGGCTGCTTTTCCCTGAGCAATTGCGCTGGGGTCCCCGAGGTCATACAGTGTCAGAGGCGCCATGATACATCTTCTGTTCGTTGGCCCCAGTTGGGATCCATCTTTTCTTAGTGCATGACATCTGTGTGGAGAGTCAGCAACTCCCTCTTTCATGAAATAATAAAACACAACAAAGCCCTGTATTTACAGTGCTTCTGCGAGATTTGGTTTAAGCATCAGCATTTGTTTTTTCATGTAATTCTAATTTTTTGAATATAAGATTTGCTCTGTTCTTACAGAGAATGGATCAAAAGGTGATTTCTTACTGAGCTATCTCATATGCAATAATCCCAGAACTCATTTCTTAATCAGATATTGCAATCATATGGTTAAAATCTCAGAAATCAATAGGACATATAGTGAATTGTCTCCATCCGGTTCTGAGAACCCCTGGCCCTCTTTTCCAGGCCCTTGACTCCCCCACCAGGCAACCAGAGTAGCATTCTTATTCCCCTCCTTCTATCTACTATACCAAATCTGCTATTGTGATCCTGCTTTTCAACTTAACATTTATCTTAAGGTGTTTCTGTTTTACGGAGAATGTTTTTGTTCCTTTCTACAGCTGCAAGCAACCCATATTATATTTTCATAATTTTTTGTCTTAATTTAGACATTAATCAGTTCTCTATTATTAAAAAGAGGCCCCCTAACTCCCTGCTTCCGAATTTAAAAAAATGGAGACGTGTTTTTTGGACTTTTAAATCTGTCTGGATTCTGTTCTGTGACTCCGCATGTACCTGATCGCTTGAGTTTTAATTTTTTCAGTCCTTGAGTTAGATCCAAAGTTGAAATCTGTCATCTATCTACCATTAACAATACTGCATTCTATTTTTAATTTTTCTATTTTCAGCAAGTATGTACTGAGGGTCTACTCTTACATATCTAGTTCTTGGTACCCCGCCCCACCACACTCCAGGTATCAAGTATAGGTGGGAGTGGGGTGAAATGATTTTAAAAAGTCACCAGTGTACATAAGGGGCTTGAAATGTCAGCAATGGGACAAGTCATCCACATAGCTCAAAAAAGGTCCAAGGCACTATGAAAATAATAATTGCATGAGTTTACATGTTCCTAAGTAATTTTTTTAATTAAAAGAGCAGGTGTTTGAATCAGAAATATATGAGTTCCACCATAGACTATGCCATTTACCATCTCCATCATCCTGGGCAAGTTCTTTTCAACTTCCCTCAGCCCCCAGTTCTTTGCGTAGATGGAGGTATTTTGTCCCCACCACAAGACTGCTAAGAGTGAATGAGATGACATACAAAAGCTCTCAGGAAAGCTGGGCCCCCATGCTCAAAGACTGCCCTCTGCTAGAGACACAACCCAACACATCAAGGAGGAAAGTTCTTTTGGCAAATATCTTTTACTAATGGAGAGAGGAAAACAAGCAAGAGTCAAGTGCTCAGATGAGATGATAGGCTCTGGGCTGAGAGCAGGAGGGCACAGGACCAAGTTCAGGGAGGTCTTCTTCGAGAACCCGCTGTCTGAACAGGGGAGGGATTTGACAGCAGCCATGTGGAGTTGAGGACACAGGTGGGGTATAAGCAGACACAGGTGGGACAACAGGTGTGAGAGAGCCTCCCTGGAGTAGGTTCAGGCCCAGGGCAGCATTTCTATATGTTCTGTCTGTGCAGCAGTGGAAGACAAATTCCAAACTGGGATGACAGTTCCAGTGTTTGGGGGGAGTTGCCATGCCAAACTCTGGGGACCTTTTTCTGCTGCTTTTACAGAAAATACTGTGATACCAACATGAAATAAAAGAAGCTATGTCCCTATGAAATAATCATCTGAATAGTATTCATGTTTAAAATCACTTGAATTTATGCCTTTTGAGGTCTGACGAATGAAATATTTTATAAGTTCTTAGACTCTTTCAGTCTTTTTAATTCAAACAGTAAGTGCAGATAGGTGAATATAAATATTAACTGAATAACTGATTGTAAGGGACCATGAATAAAATTATATTAATAGGTGTTTTTTGATCTCAGTCATTCTTCAGACATTAATTTAGAAATATGGTAAAAAATAATTGTTACATCTAGGAACAAAAGGGCTATCAATTTGATACTCCAGAAAGTCACCAGGAATTTTTCTTTTGCTTTATTTACTAAATACATGTTTTGATTCCCTACTGTCTCATCATGTCTACTAGACACAAGTCTCTTTTCCTAGTGGTTCTGTTATATCATTGAAAGAAAAATGACTAAACGTGAACTCTGATTTGGACATATGAACCCATCAGAAGCCAAAATAAATGCTCACAGATTGTGTGTGTATGTGACAGCATCGCTACCAACTCCACCAACAGGCTAGGTGGCTAACTCAGTGAGGGATCGGCGTTGTCTTTTCGCATTTGTACTGTGATTACAGTACTTTCTACGATGCTATATAAAAATATTTTTGGTGTTTCACTGAATCGAAAGCATTTGGAGAGTGCTGCTGTGTATTTTATAAGGTAGTAGATGTTCTTGCATTAGTACACTAAAGTCTACTAGCTTTTTCAGTCTGCAGGAAGATATTTTTATTAAAAAGTAGACCGGATAAAAGTGCTTGATGAACCGGCTACACGAACGTATGTTTCCTCACTGAATTTTGTCGAGTTCTCTCTTTTCTTCTTGTAAAATTCTATGGGCTCTTGCAAATCTCTTTCTTCTGCATCCAAGTCTCACTCAGAACAGAGGACACCTGAATTACATAAATCTCTATCACAAAGTTACAATTTCTGTGCAGAGCAAGAGCTTGTCAGGAAAAAGGTAATGAAGAAGAATAGCTCAGACAGAGGGATTTAATGATATCCAGCTGCTACTCTATGTTACTTGCTGATAAGATTTTGTTTTAAGTTTACAATAGAGAAAGTTTGGGAAAAGGCTAAAAATTCATATACAGGAAGTGGAAGTCTTTATATTTCATTTGTTCAATTTCCGCTAACTCTTGCAATTATGTTCATACAAGGTTTAATTTTCAGTATGTTCAAATGTGTCCTCATACGCAAGCTTTTAAAAGTAAAATTTAAACTATTTAAAAGTGTAGAAATACTGCACCTTAGGGAGCAGACACTTAACCCATTTGGGCTTGCCATGGGTTCAGAGGATAAGATAAACCTGGGAAATGTCACCCAGATTGCCAAATGTTTACTGTAATTGTAATTGTATGTCATTACTATGGTGATTTTCCTGCATTAATACAAGGGCAGGGGTGGGTGGAGAGAAGGAACTCTTTTCCAATTGAGGGGACGCAGTCATTTCTTTATAAAATAAAGCAAGTTACCATAACATTAAAAAATGCAGTATGTTAAGAATGGAAAAACCTAAACAAATTCCATGTTATTCAGGATCCAAATTCCAATAAAAAATTATTTTTTAGCTTCCTAATCTGTTATTTGCGTATCTGGTGTCTAACAGCTCTGAGAGTTGCTCTTGCGCACCCCGGGACAGCAGCCGGACTTTCTTTGTGCGGGATGCACTGTGATTAACTCTTGCTTGGTCAAAGAAGTTACTAGAGACAGTCTCTGTGGGAGCAATGAGAAAGACTTTCTAAACAAAGAATTTCAACGTCTGAACCAGGGAGCCAGCCCTGAAGAACTGACGCCATAGGAGCTGAAGAGTTAAAAGGAAGGAGCCATGTTCTCTCCGGCTAATGAAACCTTCCTGTCGGAGTTCCTTTCCCAGTGAGTGGGACGGGATGAATAGCTGGGGCTCTGGGCACTTTCCCACAGGTCTGGACAGGATCTCAGCTTAGCCCCAGCTCAGAGAGGAAGACGTGTACGGAGGGCAGTCCGGAGACCGGGCCTCCCAGGGTGGAGGAGACAGGAGGGCTGGAAGACACAACTCGGGCTCCCACGAGGCCCAGCTGCCCACTGTGAGCTCTGAGGGGCTTGACAAAGAAAAGCATTGCTTTTTCTTGAAAAGGGCAAAAGGTACATGAAGGTTAGAGGCAGGTACCTGTCTGGAGGCATTTTATGCTGTTGGTGCAAACCTCCCACGAGTTGAACTTAAAGAATGTTCCATCCTTGCAGGAAGTCTCCAGATACCGGAAAAGCTAATAAAATGAAAAGGGAGGAGGCTTTGCTTCTCTCCCCTAACTCAGCTCCTACAACAGCTCACATTACAAATTTGCAAACTAATTACTTCGAGCCAGACATATTAAAAAATTTCCCCTTACAGCTAAGTGAACACAGAGATTGAAAATAGAGTTCTTGGCTCCAGACTCAGATAGGGCTTGGGATTTAAAAGTCTAATGAAGGCGAATCATGTTTGCCACGTCTCCTCTCAAACACTAGCATTATTGAAATTACTCCTAATGACTTAATTGATTTAACCAATACCTCAAGTAAAGATTAGGCATCATTAGTTTAGCCTGTAGAAGATGGAGTCCAAGGGAGGATGGAGCTCTCTGTACTGACTTTGACTATTTTACTTTTTTTTATATAAGTTGATCTCTGGGAAGTTTCAGGTTAGATAATTTTACTTGAAACAGACACAACACTGCAACTCGGAACAACTGACATGCTAATTCAAACTGGACGATTTGGGGAGTAGCCGTAAGATCCCTACGGGAACCAGAGGACTTCCTTTTCTCTATCTCTCGCTCTCTCTGGAAAGGACAAAAGGGAGATGGCAGTGTTTTGTGACTCAGCCTCTGGAGCAGCATTCCAAGTGCGATTTACTTAATATAGCCCTATAAATCACCTAATGCAGGAATAATCTCAAGATCTGCATGTAAACATAGCTATTAAAAAATTACAATTACTCTGTTTGCTTAGTGCTCATAAGGTGTAGCTCATCCGAAGGTAAACAAACAGCTTTTCCCCGAGGTGGGGCATCTAAAATAGCGTCCCAATTACAGGCCCATCTAAGAATGCTGAACTGAAGTAAAATATCGCATCATCTGAGTATAATGACAAGTGCATGACTAGGAGAGGCCATTATACCTTTGGCTGGCATTTTCCTGCTTTCAGTGTGCTGTACTATTTTGGAAATCAAATTAATCTAATTTCATAGTTGGCTATTAAACTAGCTAGTAATTATTCATCACAGAAAACATTCTCAGTTCAGAAAAATATAGGAGCCTGTCTTTTGACTACATTTGTTGTAGGGATCTGTTCCGCAACAGCCATGGGACATTTATTTTTAAACCAAAAATGAGCCAGGGGACTCAGAAATCCCTGCTTTTTGCTAATTCCTTTTTTTTCTTTTGACTCACAAGACTTAACTTTGTTCAGTGTGGTAATCTGTAACTGTAAGCAATCATCCTCCGATTACTATTGGGTTAAAAACTGTAAACCATCTACAATTACTAGCCTGATCCCTAACCTCTGCAAGGTGGTAATCCAGTATTGGTTGTTAGCTGTCAAATTTATTTCCCTTTGGTGAAATATACCCTGGATTTAATTAGCAGTCATTCTTGATACTTTATGGAGCTGAACCCCAGCGCTGTGGCTTTGACATTTAACCTCTGACCCTTAAATATTTACCAGCTTTTAAACTGGTTGTGTACAATTATCCCTTCAAGTATATCTCAGATCCATCATGTGGACCACTTTGGTCAATTCACAGTCAGATGGACGATTCCAGTGGATGCTGTTTCCACCCCAAGCTTGGAAATGAAACCACAGCGCTCCACAGTGAGCCATGCCGGGCAGAGTTGAAAGCCCCTGCCCCTAAAAGCTACCTACCCATGGAAGAGCAGGGAGGGCTCCAAGTCATGAGTCACAGGGCTACTGTGACAAGTGAGCAGCAGGCTCTGTGGAGCTGAGATACTGGGGACGTTTGAGGCCCATTTCACCCTAAGTTCACTAAGTCATGAGAGGAATACTTGGAGGACTATTCCTGCTGGCTTGTGTGACTGAAATCAACTTGGTTGAGGTACA
This sequence comes from Solenodon paradoxus, assembly GCA_004363575.1. Classification (NCBI taxonomy): domain Eukaryota; kingdom Metazoa; phylum Chordata; class Mammalia; order Eulipotyphla; family Solenodontidae; genus Solenodon; species Solenodon paradoxus. Next base: position 196,834 of record RJWH01002204.1, read on the forward strand.
ATTTGGGACTCCTCTCAAGTTTCCTAGGGAGCAGACACCGAGATGAAGCTGTGGGCAGGACTGTGCATCCCACCTGATGGAAATGTACACAAAAGCAGAGGCACAGCAAATGCCTTCAGTGGCCTCTGCTTAGAAATGCATTTTAATCCAGGAACCCAGGGAAGGAAAAGCCTTTCATTAGGCAATACCGATGATAACAGATCTGACAGGGTGGCTCTGCGGAGACGTTTCAGACCTCGCGCCCTGCAGTGGGCAGTCATTTCAGGGACGACAGTGTTCCACTGGCCCTGGCCACACTTCGTAGCTGCCTGGCCCACGGTGGGTGCTCAGTAGCTGTTTGGAATGGGTGTTAGTAAAGATGACAGTCTGGACAATAGCTTCACAGAGGAAAACATGCCAACCTCAAGTCTTACCAGGTTCGTCCAAGTTGAAGAAGAATGTTCTAAAAGGGAGACAGCCAGAGAGGAAAACAGACGCAGGTTATCTGTCACTGACTCTCCTCCCCAGTTGGAACAGAAAAGGAAGAGTGCCACTTTATGAAACCAAGTCGGGGTCAGCTTCACATGTCAGAAGATGGAGGGGGGTCCCGTTTCTGAGGTTCGGCTGTCCTAGGACCCGAACTAACATCTCAACCAGCTGGAATTAAAAAAAAAGTCTGTGTGGTCCCCAGGGCATCTCAGCACATGACATTCAGGTTGGTGAGCAGTTTGGGGCCTGCCGGGTAGGACAGCCACTTGGAGTAGGCAGTGCTGTGCCCTGGGCCAGGCCACACAAACAATCCAGACTACGAACAGAAAGCTCAGATGGAAAGTTATGGATCAAACTTCTTTCATGTGTCTCCAAGCTAGATGCACAGGGTTTAGGCATCAGCAGCTGAAAAAGCTACACATTTTAAACTCTCTAGATTTTTTTTTTTGTCCAAGTTTTGCTAGGTCATGTTTTAGTGATGTTAATAGATCCTAAGTAGTAAAAGAATAAGGCCGATAAGTCGGGGGCATTCATCTTTAGGGAGTGCTAAAGTGCTGGAGGTGCTAAAAATAAAATGGGCTCCCTCTCCTATAATCCCTTGCTTTCAGAACATCCCGAAATATTTCAAGGCGTTCCTTGTTTTCAGTTTGGTCTTAGTTCAAAGGTGAACTCTAAGCAGGGAGGAGGTTGACTAAGCATATTTTCGTCATTTGGAAGAAACATGATACTGGAAAAGTCTGCTTCCTCCCAAATTCTGAAGTATAAAATGAACCGTGTATGGAACCCAGCAAATTCATAAGTAGCTGATAACCAAATACCAAGGTTTTAGAAATCATTGATTCTTACTATCAAGATTAGCATCACAACTAATTAGATTACACCAAATCTTTGGGCCACTTTTTTGGCCTCCTCAAACAAGTGAAGTTATTCATTTAAACCAATTCTTGAAATTTGGGAAGCGGGATGCTGTTAGAAAAGAGAACAAATGAAAAATGAATTATTTTGCATACGTGTCCCTATTTTTGCTACAATTTCACTACCCTAGAAATGGGCACATGTGTGTGTGTGTGCGTGTGTGTGTGTGTGTGTATGTGTGCGTGTGTGTGTCAGAGAGAGAGGAACCACACACCACGATAAGCTATAGGGATAGAGCCTAGGGGGCGCTCAGGCACTCTGACTTGCTGTGGTTCCTCACAGGACTCCTTCCCTTCAGTCCCTCCAGTACCATGGCCAGGAAGTCCTTTGGCTGTACTTTGAAGCACTCCTCTGAAGCTTTCTTCCCCCATGTCCTCTACCACTGTGCTAACTCAGACCTTGCTTCATTCCTTTGTTCACACTGTGTCCCAGCTAGGCCATGACACGAAGACCTCTTCCTCAGGCTCTCAGCTCTTGAATTCCATTTTCCATGGCCACACATTTATGGTTTCCTCCAAAAGGTAATGCTGTTCCAGACTTCTGAACTCTCAGTATACGCTTGTTCTATCTACTCAAAATCTCTCCTTACGGTCTCCTAACTCCACTTATTCTTCAAAACTCAGCAAATGGTCATCCCCTCCAGAAAGTCTTCTGTGTGGCTTTGTTGTAGTGGCCTGGGTGATCTCCTACATTCTCCCTTCCCAAGAAAACCCAGTAAGGTGGCTTTACCTCACCTTCTCACCTCAGGGAGGCTGAACACATTCGAGTCTGACAGTCAGAGCAACTCCAATAACTTGATGAGCAAAGGGCCCAGGAATGGCATAAAGCTCAGCTCTAGGCAGTGGTGAGAGAGGTCTGTTAGAAATGACACTTCTGTGTCTACAGATGAAGAAGAGTGTGGCCTGACCCATGTCAGGGACCAGCCAGGGATGGCAGCTACACTGTGGACAGCAGAGAGGGGACAGCCTAGCTCTAGGCGATTCTGCATCCAATATGGTGAAGCCAGCGAACCTCTGGACTTCAGGTAATGAGCAATAATACATTTCCTTACGGTCAGAGTCCATTTGATTTCAATGTTGTTACCTGAAGTAAAAACTACCCTAAACTTTTCTTGGTGGTGGAGATAACCTACCCAATATGCCTTATCTTCAAAGACTGAAATGAGATAGAGGCTCGAATGATATATATTGAGTAAGATCGAGACCTCTGCATGGCTGGGTCCTACTTGGGTCCTACTTGGGTTGGTCCTACAGATGATGCACAGTATAGGTTATGAGTCACATGTTCACATGCCAGCACCACAGTCCACACCCCAGAGGGCTGGAGGAGTGGCCTTGGGCTTTGAGGGTCCATTCATGCACACAACTGGCCACCTCCATGTGGGTGAAAGGAGACAATCCTTTTGGGTCTCCTGACTCCTTCCTGTGCTAGAAAAGAACCCGCACCCATGAACACTTAGAGCAGGAAACAATAAAACCATGAGGACCAGGCCGCCTGCGACTCTCCAATGCAAGAATCACATCGCAGTCCACAGGGCAGCCCTGACCCTACCTTCCTACCCTAGAGACCCCCACAGGGCCTCTCCAAAATGAGAGAGGAGCAGGACGGACACCACCATGTTCCAGTTGTCTGACCTTGCAGAGACAACGCTTGCTGTCTTCTCCGACCTTTGCTCAGAACTTTCCTCATGGTGCCCTCAGGTTTCTCTTTGAATAACAGTAAACAGGTGATCACAACAGCAACAGCTACTGTTTGCTGAGTGTCTGCCACGTGCAGGTCACTGTCTCAGCTGCTTCATATACACCAGTAGGAGGAATTCTCCCAACTGTGCCACTTATTCCCCGAAGTCCACACCACTGCAGGTTTTAATGCTCCAATCTTGGATGCAAGTTCACCTTCATCCCTTTCTTTGCCTAATGTGTTATACTGCCTAAATACAAAGTAGATAAAAATCAAACCTTCCAAGTAGAATGATTTTTTTCAAATCAAAAGACTAGGTTGGATGCTCACTGAGTGCTGAGTGGATTCTATTTTTGAGTCATATATCAAACATTCCATCTTAGGCTTTAAAAATAGTTAATATGACAGCAAATTTACCTCAAATAGTTTTTACTGATTATTCAGGATTAAATTTACAATTCTTGACATGCCACACTTTTTGCATTTAACTTAAATTTTGAAACGTAAAAACCTTGGCTTTTTCTCTTTACATTTAGTTTAAATTTTTCTAAGATCACTGGCAGATAGTCATCATCAGAAAAAATATTTCAAATTTTGCACCAGAAAATGTTTAACATATATGTGTGTATACACATTATATATGTGCATATATATGTATAAACACACATATGTATATATAAATATTTTTATATTTATATATACTTATATATTTATATTTATATATGCTTATATATATGGAGGGATTTGAAAAATAGTTGATTTCAGTAGTATCTTTTTTGATGTTCTTTAAGATGTTTTGGCTGGGAATTAATGGCAAAGATAATAAATGTTCAAGCAGCTTGCATTCTATCTAGCAACTTTTAGTAGCATTACTACAGGAAAGTATATTTCAAAATAACTTGGGCCCAAGTCCAAATATATACTTTTTGTAGATTAATTTCTCTCTTACCTTCACTTAATTAGGAGAAATTAATAATAAAGAATTGTATTTGTCATCTTAAGATAACATTTCATAATGTCAACGGATGGTGACTAAATTAAGTGGCCCTCCTTGAATGGAATGTGAATGTGGTCTTAGAAGACACCCTCAGGTCTGACTGTGCTGTCTGACTATATTACTCAGAAAATGTTGCTAGAGCTCAATGCAGGTAAATCATGGATTCTTAATACTTTGTTCATGTTCAACTGATAATGAAATGTGACTCTGGTTACCGAGGAAAAGTAGAAACATCTGAAATAATGGCAAGACAAATTGTTTTCACGTCACACAGCATTTTACATCTGAGATTGAGGTCATTTGTCAATGTCATCATCTGACTCTCCAGTGATTTCTATATTATACATTAAAAATAAAATCAGAGACTTATATAAGTAGCCTGAGCTAATGGCAGAAAGCATGAGGGACTTCATGTTCAGAGTTTATTATGCACTCAGGATTGTAGTTACATTGTTGGTGGAAGGAAAGTGTGTGCAGATTCTCTTTGCAATATTTTCAGGGATGAACAGAAATATACACCCAGGCACACACACAGCACATATTTACATACATGCATAGCTGTCTCAGGAAAGGCACACTGATTAAAGTAGAATGACATGCTGGCCCATAATCTTGTTTACTAGCCAATGGCTTTTTTGCTAACTAATATTAATAGGACCTAACACAACTGAGCCCTTCTCAACAGCTTGTCATCCTTTAGTTTATACACAGGACATCCTTCTCCTAGGTCCTCAGGGCAATGTTAACACACACTGACACCAGGGGTCTATTCTGAGGCCAGACCTACAGTGCGAGTGCCCCTGGGAAAGCCACTCACCTTATGGCCTCCTTAATGAGACCATGCAGGTTGTGGAAGGAGGGGGCTAGACACCATTGATTTCTTATGCCTGTTTATCTCTAAAGTCCTCAAAACCAATAGAAAGACAAAATTATTCCAATACTTGGTTAAAGTAAACAATAAGTTTTAAAAAAATATTAAGTCTCCTTCCATAGAGAGAGGAAAAGATAAGAAAACTATGAATTGGGGGGTAATGGACAATGGATTTGGAAGGCACGGGAGAACTCAGAAAGAGAAGACAATCTCTACATCTTTTGAGATCCTGATAGCAAGTCTCTCTTTCCGCCAGTGAAGTGCTAAAATTACAACCTGTGTTCTGGAAAACAAGAGCTAGTCACGGCAGGGCACACAGGGAAGACAGTCAGCGAAAGTTACCGGTGAGGCCAGAAGCAAGAATAGGCCTGAACCGAGGGAGGGAAGCCCAGGGGAGCTCAGAACAGAGACAGGATAAATCCAGTACTTATAGCCCATGTCTTCAATGTACCGGTTTAAACTCAACTGACCCAAGAATACAATAACTCTGGCGAAATCAGTGATGACAAACATTAGAGTGGGAAGACTCTAGGGAAGACTTCTAGAGAGGTACTAAATGGCGGACAGTGTTCCTACTGAACAGTGTTTCTTCTAATGGATTTATTAAGCAGTAAGGTATCCCTTTATTAGAGAAAGGTTAATCTTCAAAATCCAGAAGATGGCAGGAAAGGTGATGGGAGCAGGGGTGAAATTTCTATTCTTGGCAATGCTCAAAATCAAGACAGCAGAAGTTCATCAGTCTGTCTTGGGGTCTACAGTGCCATCACTGCAACTGTCTGTCATACTCGCCTCACTTCCACTTTCTTGGCTGCTAACCCTGCATGGCCAGTACTCCATCCCAGCACACCTGGCGTGGGACCCGACTTCTGTCTCTAGGGCGCACTGGCCTTCCATCTCCTCCCTAGTCCTGTGCGACATGCCCTGTGAGGAGGGCTTAAACCTGAGGCGTCTTCAGCTACCTCTTCTACTTTTTGGCCTCATTCTAATCAGTTGGTAAATGTGACATTGTCAACAGAGGCTGACATTCTGGGCTGTGCTGGCCTGGCGCCCAGGCAGACAGGTGTGCTACCTAACTCTGAGAGTTGAGTCTAAGAGGAGAGAAGCATGGTAAGGGGACAGGGAGCAACAACATCTGTGAAAAAGAAGTGTAAGACATGACGGGAGGGTAGTGCGGGCATTCAGCATGGCCTAGGGGACTGGCGGACTCGGAAGAAGAGGCATTGATGCATAGCCTTGAAGGATACAGTGGGAAAGGTGGTCAACACCCTGCTCTGAGTGATATCCTCCAGAAATCTGCCTCAAATATTATTCATTCATAATCTTCCTGGCCCCTCACTGCTCACCTAGAGTGACATGAGGACTTCTTAGCATTGCGTTCACATGTCACCAGTGTCAGGCCAACTCACTTTTCTCTTCTCATCATCTACTGCCTGCCTAAGTGCAATGGTCACCTCAGCATTCCACCACGTGGCCCTGGTCACAGGCCACCTCTGACCTCTCTGCCCTTGTGCATCTGCTCCCTAAACCCAGGATCAAAATGCTAGGCCAGGCTCAGAAGGCACCCTCCCCATAAAATATCAATGGAACCCTGCCTCTCTTGCCTCTCCACCCCATCACTGCCCTCAAAGTGGGAGGCACTCTGTTCTTACTCTGAACTCCCCAGGGTACCCTCTACTCTCTGCCTGGTGTCACTTAGGCAATTCGATTGAACAAAGCCTTGTCTGTTTTCAGCGCTAACCGTGTACCCAGCAGAGCCCTGGAAGCAAATGTTTGAGGACAGATGATGAACTCTGTTCTGGACACACTGTGCCTGAGATGGCCTGTGAGACACTAGGTGGGGATGTCAGGGGCAGGCTGTACAGGGAAGGGCAAGGGAGAGGTCTGGACTGGAGACAAAAATTTGCAAGGAGAGTCAAAACCCTGAGAGTGGGGGAATGAGTCGGGAGGGCGTGTAAAGGGAAGTGATGAGGGCTGGCAGGTGGAGATGGTGTGTGTACGTGTCTTCGCTACTAGAGCAGTCTTTCGGCAGGGCTGTTCTGCAATTTGGAGCTGCAGTTTGATTGGGGGCTGGCTGCTCTGTGCACCAGGAAGATATACAGTAGCCTCTACCTATGAGAAGCCATGGCACAGCTCCCTTGTTCTAATAATCAAAACTGTATCCAGAATCTGCCAGTTGTCCCTGGGCTGCCTACCCTCGACTGAGAACCAATGGCCTAGACTTGGAAGAGTAGGTCTCAGGATGTCCCTTTCCTCCTGTGATGCACTTGTCAATTAAATTAAGCAAATACTTAGTAAGCATCTGTTGTATATAAGGCATTTGTGCTAACACTGAAGGCTCATGCTAGACTTTTGATATGTATTTAGTAAACGAATCAAAAGTGATACATATTAGGAAAAAAATGGTCATGAGTGTTCCTAAAGAAAACTGACCACAGAAGCAGGTAGATCAAACAGTTTCATATATGATGTATCCACAGGAGATTAAAGCTTCCTATTTGTAACTCATGAACATCCAGTAAATGGTCTTGGGTCATACAAAATAAGATGATTCTGTTATTGCAAAACCAAATTCTAGAACTGACGTTGCTGTAGCTGTTCTCTGAATTTGTCTGAAAAGAGTATGTCCTAAGAATCACCCCATTATGTCTGGAGAAGCAGCAGTACATACTGAAGCGCTCTGCCATGTTACATAAAACAGCAACACCACTGGTATTTCTGTGACAGTTTTGCAATCCCTTCTCTCTGTCTAACAAAGGACTTTTCAAATCCCTTTTCGTGGAGCCAGAATTGCTCAGAAAAAGTGAATGTTCTCTGCAAAATAAGAAGTTCGTTTTTCACAACAAGGAAGTTAGGTTTAGTGCGCTGTGCTTTTGTGCCTAAAGACATTCGCTGTGTGCAAAATACCCGGTGTTTCCCTGAAAAGGGTTCCTATGTGATTCAGGCTATAATAGCAGTGACACTTGGTGTCTTCAGGTGCATTTTCTCCCGAGCCCCCTCATTCACACACATGCAAGCTCATGGGTCTTCTGCCCCAAATAACATCTTTCCAAACACAGGCACGGCTAGTAGTATCGGCTGTCAAACTTCTCAATAGTTTCTCCCTGGGTCAAACTGCTATCAGATGCATATACATTCCCAGACTGTCAGAAATGGAGCCTTTAGGGATCTGCGTCAGAATCCGTTACCCAGCTTCTGGTCATTAGAAACTCATTATGATGGACCAAAGTGTCAAGATATGTGTTGTAGGAAGCCTCTTCCACAGGCACACATAACTCTTATCTAGGCCTCTAAATAACACTTTTTATCTCCGTCAGTTTTCAATGAATTTACAATGCTGGCCTGTTCATCTGCCCTGGAACTGGGCCAGGCCCTCCGTACACTGGGCGAGTCTTACAATAACCCCAAATGCACCTGTTAATTCCGCCTCTGGGTAAACAGTTGAAAACTCCTCAGCTATTTCCTCAAATTGGGTGGAAACAAAGAAACATGAGATTAAAAAAAATGTCTAGATTAGGGAATTGGAGATGCATTAATTTAAAAAGGGAACAGGGTCAAACTAGGGGCTAGGAGGCTAATAAGCCCAGAGCACAGAGCAGAAAAGCTCCCAGCAGGGTAAGAGTTCACTTAATTTATCCGGCGATCTATTCCAGACGCCGTCAATGATACATTATTGGATCCAGACCTGCGGCCGCTTCCTATGGCCCACCTCACTTGGGTGTCATGGCCCTGGCTTCTAGAAGGATTGCTATTACCCAAGCCTGTTCACGGGGAGGCCTTCACTCAGCGGGCGGCCCACTAACTTTTGTTCCTAGATGCGCCCTCTAATTCCCTCCTCTGCTGTGGGAATTAGGCAGAACAACCACCATGCAAACCACAGAACACCCAAGTTGATCCTCCTCTACGAGATTTTTAGTACTTTATTACACGGAAAGCCAATCCCGGGATAACAGACTATAAACAACAGCCAATGCTCTATCGAGCAGGCTGCACGAGGTTAAGGACTTTGAGAGATTTACTGGAGGGGCTGTGGAAGGGGTGTCCCATCAATCAAGCCCTCTTTCTAACACATTACAGTTAAAAAAAAAAAAAAAGGAAGCAGCAGCAAACAGAAGACAGCCTCGTTAAGATACTCAGAAAGCATGTGTTTGTTCCCAACAGTGAAGGAAGGCTGGTGACTGGCTGCAATTAGGGCTGTCTTCTAACCGCCCCATTGTCATCGACAGGGAGTTCTAAGACTGGGAAGACGAAACTATTTATTCTAACGGGAAGTAAGTTTTAGGTGTTAGTTGATGCAGCTTAAACATTTAAATATTTAAATTCATCTGGTGAACAGTAAGAGAATCCGTGCAAGTTAAGGGAGTTAAGCGGGTACTGGAAACCATTGCTTTCTTAAAGTCAGGAGCATGGAGCGGACTGTGCTTCTCCCTGTTCCGCCGCTGCCCAACTGCTGGGGGCGCCCTCTGCACAGGCCCCTTCTCGAGGGCAGCGGGAGGCACTCAGAAGGGACATTTGCCAGGCTGGGGACTCCGTTATTACAGCCTGGGTCCCCACACTGCCTCCAGCCATCCTGGTCTTATCCCTTAATGGCAAACTTAAGAATCCGCAACAAAATAAAAATAACAATTACAAAAAGGAGAGCTGGAATTGAGAACTACCCACAGAAGGGGACTGTGCCCTGTTATTTCTGAACGGACGGCTCTCCCTTATCCCAAGTGCTCTGTTATTCAGAAGAAGTACTTTGTCTTGGGGGTGGGCACTTTCAAGTGAGAAGAAGCGGGTCACTCAGCAGACACACAGCTGCTGTGGCTTCTGCAGTGGGGACCCCTCATCTCCCACCTGGGGAGGGGAGGAAGGGCTGGGAGGCAGCACCCACAGGAGCCTGCAGGCCCTCCTGGCCTGAGCAGAGGCAGCCCCAGGGAGGGACACTAGGGGCCTCCTCTGGGCCCAAGGGTGCTGAGAGTGCCCCTCTCATCCCCGTGCTGGGCAGCTGGCTCTGGGCACATGCTGAAGTGGCAGCACCACAGAGGCCCCTAAGGAAGGTTGGGCCGCAGCCGTGTCTTGCACGGGACAAACAAACGTGAAGTCAGACATAAAGTAAATTCACTCTCATCTTCCTTTGGGTTACAACCTTTCAAGGCCATTTTCTGTAGCGACTCAAGTTTTTGGCCTAACAAGTAAACTCAAAAATGGAAGTCACAACACAAATGTTAAACTCTACATCCTTCCCTCCAGACCCAGGGAACTGGTTCACAATGGTGTTTCATGAGTTACTTTTCACAAGCTCTTCCCTTCACTAAAAAGGTGTTTTTGGGGGGGTGCCCCACTGGAGTAGTAGTTTGGTTAGCTGCCGTTGGCCAGCACAGTCCACATATATCCTAAGAACCTGGGTTTGCATCCTGGGGCTGAGGGGAACAGCCAAGATGAACAACTAAATAAAATAAAGTGCTTCTTCCTCCTCTCCCTTCCTTTCTCTTTCTTAAAAAAATTTTTTTTTGCCCTTATAATTCAAGCTTTGGTAACCTCACATTTTATCCTCATCTTTTTTACTTTCGTCTTTTGGCTTTATGAACTACACTTGAATGTTTTTTAGTTCCTGGGATGATGGAAGGACAGTAGGAAGTGGGAATCAGCTTTGAAGTCTGCTGTCACTTCGAGAATATTCTTTGTTGAGAGGGAAAGGAAACACAGTAGGACTTTGCTAGAATTCCTCTCATTTCTTTTCTTTCCTCACCCAGTGCACACAGGAAACCTCTCAGGTGGCTGAGACATGCAACAGCGCCAGCACCAAGCACAGAGCACAGTCTTTCTACCAAAGGTTGGTGGAAGAAAAGTATGTACAGACTGTCTTTGCAAGGCTTCTGATATCTGAGAAAGGAAGGGAGAAGAAGAAGAAGAATCTAAGGTGCTTTCTGTAAAAGGTTGTCTCAAGATGACAGAAGGTGATCACAGGGAGTGCTTGTGTGTATGTGTATGTGTGCACAACTGTACACTTAGATAACTGGGTATGGAAGAGGAAAAAAAATTTCAAACTGCTTAAATGCCTTATGTTGAGAGCTAGAGAGCCTACATAGAGATTAACACAGTAAGCTAGGCAAAGTGAAGTGATTCATTTCCTAAAGAGAATACTCACAATTGGGTGCTGGTTTTTAGCAGTTCAAGACTCAGTAAGAATCTGGAAGATGTGACCAGAAGGCACTGTTATTAGTTTTCTTTACCCACGGGTGGTGAAATATACAGATTCTACATGGACCAACCCTCGTTATTCATTTTAGAAAATCTCCTGAGTTGAATGAATGAGTCATCCATGTAAGGTGTATTTTTTACCTTAAATTATTTCCCCCACTCTGATATCAGTGCCAAATCCTTCCCTTCCTCAGCCCTGTAGCACCATTCAGAGGCAGACAATACCACCACTGTTTTGGGAACACAGACGTGGTCAAGAATGAAATAATATAATGATGCCATTTGAAGCAGGGCAGCTAAGGTGGGTCAGCATTTCCATTAAAAAAATCTCTTTTCAGGGATTACTATCTCTGACATTTGTAAAAGTCACACCCAGATAAAATTTGGGAGCAGGGAAGACTTCATTCTACTGAACTGGAAAATGTACTTGTTCTAGAAGCTTTGAATGTGCACCAACTCCCCAGACATAGACAGGTGGCAGAACCTGGAGAAAGATGAAATATCTGCGTGCATACAGAGCTACCAGCATTGAGGCGCACCTAAATGATTTCATTTCACAGAATCAAGGGTAAATACACCAAAGACCCCAATTTCAGATTTTGTACTTGTAAAAACCAAAACAGAGTAAGATTCATGTGAAACTTGTAATATCTTCTGTTAAAATCATCATCCAACACCATTCTAACCACCATCTATCTTTCTAGAACAGTGGTTCTCAGCGGGGGAAGATTGTGCCCCCAAGGGTCTCTGGCAATGTCTGGAGACACTGATGGCAGTCACCCTGGGGGTGTGAGTGCTACTTGCAGGTAGGAGACAGGGATGCTGTTAAATAGAGCAGCGGAACCTGAGGCAGAGTCCCAGGACTCCACTTTCCACAGTGGCGAGGCCGAGAGCCCCAGCGTCCACCAGGCACACTGGACGAGCTGCTCAGGCACAGAGTTGACACAAGGGCAATCTAGGAATCCCGAAGTGTAGGAGGGGTGCACCTCATGACATGGTATCTTATCCCCAACGTCCCAAAATGCTCCTTGTGTGTTTTCTTTACAGGAATAGGGCATTTAAGAACCCTTCACTCGCTGTGCTTATCTATAGAGCTAACACGACTATTTCATCTACTAATCAATCAATCCATCTTCCCACCCTGTGGCAGGAAAGATGTTAGGGGGCTCAGTGTGCCTTTATGACTGACAACGGGAAACGCGCACGGAAAGGACAGAGCAAAGACCTTCAAAGGAAACCTCCAGGTCTGTTTTTAGCTATTAGTGTCAACATCTTCTCCAGTTGCCATCCATTTGCTAAAACCATCAATCAAGCAACATATTTTGGTAATTCAAATTTAACTCCTTTTCTTTCTTATTCCCATCGAGGGGAAGGCCTCCTTACTACAGGAAGAGTCAAAAAAGCAAGGAGCTGGAAGTGAGGCAGAGTGAACAGTGAGCATGAAATAGACTAGAATTCTACTTCAGAAGAGACTCAGACCATGGCAGAATCCAGAGTTCAGAAATTCAGAAGTAGCTGGTCCAACCCCCATACCATCCATGTCACTGGTAGGATGGTATGGATTCTTTTCATCTGTGATCTTGATCACTGTCACCAGGGAGGGGTAAATGATGTCTAATATCAGAGGAAAAAGAACTGAACGATCATAAAGCAAAACATTAACTGGACCAAACTATAAAAATATTACTTTTTTTTTAACCAAAGCATGAGGCTGACAAAAATAGGAGAATCGACAGGGAAACAACACATTTCTGGAAAAAAAAAATACCAGTTCACTTTTCCAGAATTTGTAATATTTAAAAATGGAATTTAAATTTACCTTTTCAACACATTGTAGGTTCTGTACCATCTGCTCTCCTTTCAATCTAGTCTAGTGTCACCACTGCACACATGCGCATGTGTGTGCATGTCTGCACATATGAGGAACTGGGAGAGGAGAGACTGGATTTAAAAACAAACATTCATACCTACTATGAATCTCTCAACTCCCCAATCCACTCCTCCCCCACGATAGTTTCAGCATTCTCCAGGGTTCAAAATGACTGAACGGTGACCACTTGAACATTTTGGGGAAATGTAAGCCTCCCTGTAGGAACGCAGACTGCTCCGGGGGTAAGTCTTGTATTTTAGAGTATGATCGGTGAGAACAGAATATGCTAATTGGTGGTGGTGACAGTGTAATGGTGGTGTGTGTGTGTGTGTGTGTGTGTGTGTGTGTGTGTGTGTATGTGTGTGTGTGTGCGTGTGTCTGAAATACCTTAACTATTTTTATCTCCTGATTCCATGAGCAAAGCTGTAGAAAATGAAACCCTTCTTTAAAATTTACCCAGGCTTGTTGCCAGGTCAAAGAAATCTACTCTAACCTACCTGCTAGAGGTTACCTGTCTCTAGTCCTACCACACTCAGCACCTACACTCTCTCCCTTTTCTTCCATAAATCAGCAAACTCCTACTGGCCCTGAAAACATTATGACCTACCATATGGAACACCAAACTTTGCCACTGATGGAGATATTAGCTCTTCACACAAGGTAACCTAGCTGCACCATTTGCATTTTAATCGCCTGCAGCTGCAGCAGAGTTGAGATCTTTATGACTGGGATGCCCCCGCCCTGCTCCAGACAGCGTCCTGGCAGCCACCCAGAGCTGGATGGCTATAGCTCATTTGGACAAAACGCATGAGAGGACAGTCTCTTATTTTCACCAGGGTTCCACAGGTAGGCGGGGAGCTCCACCCTGGATCCAACAGCTAGCATGAAAGACCTGAAGGTAATGAACTCCTCTACCCCCAGGAACGCGGTTTTGATATCCTTCCTGAATCACAGACGCCAGCACCCAACTACCATCCAGGGCCTGGTCTTACCAACACTGATGTCATTACCAAGTTATGAGTGGGAAAAAGACTGTCTTGGATATGCTATGAAGGAAACAGATAAAAAACACTCACTGGAATGAGTGTAACAGGGCCTTGCTGGATTTTTTGTTTTGTTTTTTAAATTTTTTTTTTAAGGCAAGGTGCAGGCAGGAATGAAGATGAGTGAGCAGGCAGGCGGGCAGAGAGAGGAGGAAGAAGCATGTTATCTAGTTGTTTATCTTGACTACTCTCCCAGGCTCTGGGACACAGACCCAGGTCCTCGGGATGCACCTGGACTGTGCTTGGCCTGAGACAGTGGACTCAATTACTACTCCCCACCAGTGCACACTAGGGGTCTTGCTGTTTTCGTATCTCAAGACTGACCCGGCAGTCCTTTATGCTGAGCCTCGTTCCAGTCTGCAGCATGGATGCATGAGTTTACTTGTGCTTCCAAGCCCGAGAACACTGACCAAGGTCAGACACACATTGACAGCAACACTTCTCTGTGTAGGCTGCTCTGGGCTGAGGGGTCAGTCCCAGTGTCGCCTGCTCTTTACTTTGAAAGTTTGGTTTGGCTCTAGCAGTAGGAGTTGATTGAGGCTCCCAGGAGGGGCTAGTTTGCAAAGCTCTTTTCAACTTCTTTTATCAGGATGGCTTCTTAAGGTTAAATATAATGACTTCCGGTTAGTGGTTCAAACTACCCAGCAGAATGGAAATATCCTGAAGCCCTGGGAAGATGGAGGTCTTGAGCTTTATTGCATGACTGGGGAGATAATACACTCTGTGTTGTTCATTATACATTATAGCAGGGCTGAGCTATGGTCCATGCTTATTCATTAAGCCATAAATAAAGCTGCACCCTTTCTGAGAGTACAGAAGTTGCCGCTGTTAGGGACTGCAATGCTATGATACAGAACAAGATGCTTTCAGGCACTCATCAATAATCATCATTTTGGAAAACAGACCAGACCAATTTTGAGACCAAGTATTGCCATATCCACCATTCTCTCCTGGTGTATTTATGAACACATGTGAGAACATGGAAGAATAAAGTGTGTATTATATTTATGAAGATCTATGTCACACAAGAGTAAAGTTACAGAGCTGGGAGTTCAATATCTAATTAGCCCATGACACCAAATATCTCAGCATGTTGAACAAAACATATAAAAACAGACAAAAAGGAGACATCATGTAAAATCTTTAAACAATAATAAAATCTAGAGAAAGTGCTCAGATGTTACCCCTCATTTCTTGCAAAGTAAGCTCATATTTAAGTTCAGATGGACTGGGTTAACAATCACTATTTTTACTGTTAAAATGCCCCGGGGAAGTTATAAACGCACCAAATATGCTGTTAACCTTCCTTTATATTGTGTGCAGCTGTATGGCTTCGTACCAGGGACCAAACTTCCTAACTGGGCCAGCAACGTCAAAGAGGCTTTTTTTTCCAAAACCTTTCAATAACAATGCTTTGCTTGTCACTAACTTTCCATTTCGCTTTTTTTTTTTGTACAACTTCACACTACTATTTGGTTTAGATTTTACTTATTCCAATTACGTTCTTTGGTTGTCATTTTCGCTGAAGAGTACATTCTATATTTCTGAGATAAAAACAAGCTCAGTAATATAACGAAGAGAAGAAGAGTAAATTCAAATGTTTATTCCCAACACCCAGAATCAACTCCCACAATCATTCCCACTGACAAGTTTAAAGAGACAAGTTTTAACATTTTATAGACCTTCCTGGACTCATTACTATTAAGGATGATCAACTGATCTTATGAGATTTCAACAAAGATAATTTTTATTCTTTTTTAATACCATCTACATGGGAGGTTAAAAATCTATTCAAATTTTTAAAAGAGAATTTTAATGGTTTTAGATCATTTACAAGCGTTGGCAAGCTGCATTAAAGGTGAACATGTCGGCCACATTTCAGTGTTTGTTTTGTTTTGTTTTGCTTTTTGCATAGACTGTGATGAGATCAGAAGCACCTTGGTCAGAGCCGCTGCTCTGAGGAGGCACAGTCTGCCCTACTAGCTCTTACCTTCTGAACTCTCCTCAGACCTGTGCAGGGATGGTGGTTGTCCAGTCCCTGGCTCGCTGGTAATGATTAACTGACCGGCATCAGGTTCTTTCTCACATCTTTTTCACAATAGCTACTAGGTCAGGAGCTACTGAGACCTCGTAGGAAAACAGAAACTCAACTACAAAGATTAGAAATATCTTCTTCAAATGCTCCTGCTTGGGAAAAGGGAATTTTGGGGTGATGGACTGTGACTCTATGCAGTCTCAATAACCACACAACTGTTCACTAAAAGGGATGAGCTCAACTGTATGGAAGTTATACCTCAATAAACCTGACTCAAAAAACCCCAGAACTTAAAAGAGTTTCCACTAATATCTGCAGAGTGCTCTGGAAAGGATGGAGAGATGGAAGGTCTTGGAAACAGTGGAAGACCTGGGCCGAAGTTTTGGATTTTAGGAACGTGATTAGGAAGACAAAATCCAATGCTACTTTCAAAAGGTTAAGTAAATGAACTCTGGTGGAGGGTGTGGTGTGAAATATAGATTGAGATACAATGTCGATATTCACAAGTGAATGAAACCTTGTGAGCAAAACATTTAATAAATATCAATAATAACAAAAAAAAAAAAAAGAAAAAAGAAAAAGAAAAAGAAACTCCCCAACTTGCTGGCTTACAGAACAACCAAACACTGATGGGAATGTGATAAGACTGACCTTTTCTGTCTTTTTCTGATGACCCAGCCTGGTGAGGTGTCTTTCCTCATCCTGCTGTATTAGCTGCTGGTCAATGAGCAGCTCGCTTGTATTTATGCATCTTGGCACAGAGCCCAGTATTGGGCAGTGAGACATGAGGCCGCTTAATTTAAGAACATAACTTAAAGAAACAAGCTCTGTCTTTCCTCGGCCTTCCAGTGAGTGTGATATTAAACTACATATGAGGTCTGCTTTTGAGTTCCATCCCTGAAGAAATTTTATGAATCACCGGGAGGGGAAATGCACAGAGCAGAGAGACAGAGCTCAAGTCTTGGGTCCTCATGCACGTCCTATTAATGAACTCTCTAGAATGGTATGCATCGCAGTGGGGCAGGGGGCTGGGATAGACTTAAACAAAACCAGAAAAGGTTTGCTTCAGTAATGCACAGGATTGAGAATCCAAGAGTTCTAGAACAAGATGAATGTGAGGCCCCTGAGTTGGTCCTGGCCACTAATAACAACTCTGGTTGTTGAAAGTTTGTCTTACATGAAGTAAAGACCTTTCTTACAAAATGTTATTTTGAACTCTGGAACACTAGAGCCGGAATCTACTTCCTCTATCAAACAACAGTCTTTCAAAGGTGAAAAAGCAGCTTTTGAATTTCGACTTTAGGCCAAAGTATATATGGATGTAACTTCTCAGCGATATTTAAAATCATCAGCTTATTGATTTTGATTCCTTGACCTCAGTCACTAAAAGTGGCCTTTTCTGGCTTCTCTGGCCTTCTCTGCTCAGTCTTGTGTCATTTAGAAAGCAAGGGAGCTGGAAGGTTAAAGAACCTTACAAAACTGATGTCAAGATGGGTCAGCATGTGTGGCCCAGTCACATCCTTCTTCTTGAAGACACTTTGCAGGGGGGAGCAGGGCAGGAAGGGCTCCTTGAGCTTGGCGCCCTGGGGGACAGTGGGGCCATTTTCACCACATGGCTGTCAGTAAGATCTGTGTACCTCCTTTTAGAGGGCAAACTGGGGAGCCCAGCGCCTGAGAAAACACAGCCTTTGGGGCTGCTCTGCTAGCACTATACAGGCTGATCCAATTCCTCTGACTTTAGGGCATGCAGTGAAATGCCAGGGGCTAAAGGTCATCACTGCAATTTCTCTCCTAAAAAAGTGAGAAAATCAAGAGGAACCCACGGGTGACAGGAAACTTGCTAGTTGGCTCTTTCTGCTCTGGTGCTGCAGTGGTCTCTCCCAGGGGACGGTGAGGGCTTGGACAGATGCACTTCAGATCCCATAACCAGCTAGTCTATGGCACAGAAACACACTTGGTCCTATTTGATTTTCTTATAAAAATCTCTAGATTACAATGGCAAAATATATTTTATCTGTTACACTAAATCACATTTTTATTAAAATTCAAACTGAAAAGCAGATACTCCTGAATATGTTTAGGAACAGAGAACAGAGAGCTTACACAAAGCTTAAAATAATAAAACGGCTTCCGAGAGAACATTTGCCTCAACCACTTTCCCAACAGGCTAAGTTTTAGTTACACTTTAAACCTTTGAGTATTTAACTGGGATTTACAGAAAATCACTTGAACAGGAAGGGAGATAATGAGGATGAAAGAACAGATATTTCTACACTTGGAAACTCATTCTTCATAACCCAGACCAATAAAAATAATGTTTTGTTTGATGAGTTAAATTCATTTATTTATTTAAGAGGCTGACGATTATCCACTGGTATTGAAATAGAAATAAAAATTATTTTGTTAATATTTCAAACTGAAAGCACGCTTCTCCCTTTACATGAACAGACCTTGAAAAGGAGACAATGGGAAAAGAGGGAGTCCTGTGATCAGACCTCAGCTTCCCACAGACCAACAGCACTCAAGTATGAGAGCAGCACAACTTCCTCGCACGTCGAGCGAGGAAACAGAATTGGACAAATGTGCCAAACATGCATCTCCAAAGTGCTCTTTGCAGGAGCTGGAACAAGGTTATCAAATCTTCAAACCTCTCAGAAGAGAAGCTTGTGATTTATGTGTTTGCACAACTTGCCATAGCTTGTGCAGATTCGTTTCTGACAGAGTTCTCTCTCAGCAAGATTCTGGATCGACAACTCCATCAAAGTAACTGGAAACACCTTACATTTCATTCATAGAATAGTCTCCTCGGTAAAAAAGTAATAAGACACTATGGATTTCTTATTTTGCACCAGTGAGTAATAGGTTTCTGTAAGTTAAAATAATGGGCGTAGTAAAAAATCTATTGGGGAAGAGCTATAATTTTAAAGCACACAATGTTTAGTACATTGTTAAGGAGACTTTCCAAGCATTCTCTCTTCCAAATATAAAGACTGCATAAACTCCACAAAATGCTAAAGAGATGATCCCCAGAATTAGAGAAGTTAAACAGTGAAGTTGTAAATAATTTAATGTGATAGAATAAATACTCACAGTTTATTATTTGTTCTACTCACTAGATTTAGTAACTTAGTAATAGCTATAAATGACATTATTCTACTTTGTAATATTTAAGAAATGATGCTTGTATTTTTACTTGTCAGAGCAGGAACATTTTTTAGGGATTCTGATTTTAGACATCAGATTCAAAAACTTCTGCCTGTGACCTGTTGCTTCAATGACCTTTTTACCTGTGTGACTCTAAGAGTAATGTCAAGAGGTCACAACAAGGGCAGAATAAATAGGTTAATGAATTCTTATTTTCTATTATCATATTGAGGAAAAGGCATCAGAGGAAAAATTCTAGCAAGTGAAAAAGAAAATGTTTTAGAGTCTCACTTTAGAGGGCATGTATTTCCTACTTGTTTAAGTACACTTTGTGTGTAGGGAGAATGTACTAGAAACAGCTACATATAAATTCCTTATATAGAACTTCTAAACACAGGAAAACATTTTGTGTGTGTGTTTTCCAATATAAACAGGGGAGGTAAGCAAAACCTTCTGGTAATTTTATTCGACACCTCTACATTTACATGAAGTACCTGGCTAGATTTTTTTTTTTTTTCCTAAATTTTTAAACAGCATGAGAACAGGCTATTTTATTAATAGTAATTTAAAGATCCTGACACCTCCTAAAAGCTTCTTTTAAACCTTATAAATTAAACTCCCTCTTAAAGATTTATACATGTTTACATGTTTGCTTCAGCTCAGAGTAAGAAAGTCTGGGTCATCTATGAAACTTCATCTGTCGCTATTATAAAGTATATTTATTTGTAACTAAAACACAAACATCTCATCTGCGTGCCTTCCTATCTGTATATATTTAGCAACATTACAAATGACTAACCTTTAATGTTATCACAAATTAAAAAAAAACAGTTTTATAACATTATCTAGTATATATCCTTTAACTAATTTCAAAAAAATTAGTCAGTAAGCCAGCAAGACAAAAAGTGGTAATTTTGAACTGTAAAAGTTAAAACTATTTAAGAAGGACGACTCAATAATATTTTATTTATAAAATGTTTGTCACTTTCTATGAAATTAAGAAGTGCTTTCTGCATTATTACCAGGTAGAAAACAATCACAAGGAGATATAATGTGCCTATATCAAAGAGCATTATTTACATAAATTTTTCTTGTTATTTATTGGTATTACTACATAGGAATGATACGTTGATTATTCTTTTAAAGCAGGAATTCGGAAAGTAATGATTAACTTATTAGAGGAAGAGGGAATATCAGTACCACATTCTTTTACATCATATAGTTCCCAGTGCTGCTTTTAAAAATCGGAGTGTAAATTTGAAGAACCATCAGAAAAAAAGAGATGAATTACTGAAACAGCATTCCACTCTTATTTTCGAAGATTCGAGCTTGTCAATTATCCATTTTTACTATAAATAAGAAATGATGACAGAACATTTAAATGATCAGACTACTTAGTTGAAACTATGAAGTAATGGCTTCATCTATAAGTGATTTCCTCCTTATAGGATGGATGTTAGCACGTAAACTGGGATGGAAACAGAGCTGTAGTCCCTATTTCTGGTCCTCATTCAATTATTAAGCAGTGTTTACTGAATGTGGCAAAGGTAGACTTGCTGGTGATGAACTCAGGGTAAAATGGAAAAAATGTGATCCCTGACCTTTTTAACACCACTTAAAAATCAGAACCAGACCCATCAGCACACCAGCCCATGGCTTTCACCCTAACAAATTGGAAACCTGATCTCCCCTCATCTTCGTAGAAAGTATGCTTGTCAAAGCCACACTCCTGGGACCTCTCTGTGGCCTGTTCCCTCCTTACCAAAAGTACAGAAGAGTCAAAATGAAGTCAAATTTCTTACGGCATCTAGACTTTACAATCCCTTTGGATGCAAGACATATTTCTGAACTGTCTTTGCCTTGTTTTCAAATTTCATCAGTGGGACATCCTTGGAGGGTCTATGTTTTGAACAAACAAGAAAGACGGTGTGCATGTTTCTTGTGGGAGCTCAGAACTCTGCTTCTGTGCCTATGATTTGCACATGGAATGTGCTCAAAATCCTACAGGAGCCCTCTGCACAGACCCACACTCTGCGCTCTGTGAAAGAGGTTTCTCAAGAGGGTTCTTTGTAGCCTGTTCTTCCCTGTTTGTCCTTGATTACTGCGCCTTTAACTTTACATCTCCCGTTTTTCGTTCTCAAACCTGACATAAATGAAGTTGTGGAAGAAATAGTCACAAGATCACAGTTCTTGGGACAACATCTAGCTCACAACCCAATTTGTGTTACTTCAAGGAAAATCACAGATGACTTGAAATACCTGTTATCATCTATGCCTTCACATTGGCAAGACTGGAATGAGGAAAAATGGGGTGACATAGAACAAGAAATTAAGTCAGGGTGATAAAATCCATGGGGAAAGAAGAAGAGGAGGAGGAGGGAGGAGAAGGAGGAGATTAAATGACATTTAAAAAATATCCAAGTTTTCATTTGATTAACGTTAATCGAATTACAAAAAGTCACTGCTTGGTTTCCTACTCAACAAGGAGACTCAGAAGTTTGAAGTTAAAAAAAAAAAAAAGAAAGAAAACAAAACAAAGCAAAAAAACAAAACATTAGAGGTTAGAGAAGCACAAATAATGCTGCATTAGAGCTCTTGGGGCCAATGGCTTTGAACCTGGGTTCCAGCAGCCAGGCCAGCTAGCGAGGCCGTCTGCAGAGGCTGGGGTTCAGGCTCACAGAGCCCTCATTGTTTCCAGAGGCAGCTAGAAAAATGCTGCTTTATACCTCCTCACACCACAGGCTCCGTGCACAGCCGAGGAAGGCTTGCTCCACAGGAAGAGAACATGCAGGGCCTGTGCACAGCCCTCACCCAGCCCACCCCAACCCTGCAGGAAAACACACTGCTCTCACCTACGTCAAACTCCGTTTCAGGCTCACCAAGTGTGGTAAGGGGCCTTACAGTGGTGCCTAATTTATAACTGGGAATTTCTGATTCATGTGGGATTGGGGGCATTTCTCTGCCCTTTGCCCATGGCCTCCCCATGCCCACCCCCAGCCCAGCCCAGGAGGCCGTGCCCTCGGGCAGGAGGAGATCAACATGGCATTTTTGAGCATGCAGTTACTCCACACCTGTTTAAAATGTTTATACAGTAATTAAAGATTAATGCTTATTCCAGACCAGATACACATTAGACAGTGCATGTGTGTATCTACATATTTGAATCTGCAATGCTGCAGAGAACAAAGATTTTATTGTATGGAGCTTACTTGGGGCAGGGCACAACTTTAAAAATGCTTGAGCTTCCCAGAGTTTACATTACAGAAGGGAAAAGCCTGAGAAATGTTAAGTGGCTGCAGCTACTGAGTGCCACAGAGAGAGCAGGTCGTGAGTCTGAGCTAATTCTAGAATCATCGTTTGATTTTCTGTTTATTTACAGACCAGACTCAGTTTACTCCTGACTGGCAGTTAGTTCCGTGAGTTACTCTGACCTGCTTCCTAAAGTTCAAGGATTAAAACCTGCTGAAACCATGGCAAAGAAAACAGCTACGGTTCTGGTTTTTGTTTTTGTTTTTAAAGAATTCATTAGTGTGCAGCTATTATTCGTAATGTGTGAAGAGATGAAGCAAACACTGTGTGGTTAAGAGCTCTGGGTCAAACTACAGCATCCTCCTCCTCAGAAAACAGTGAAGCCTTCACTGGACAGAGGCAGCTGAACTGGGGTCCCCAGTCTCCCTGGGAGGCACATGGGGAATGCTAGGAGGGCTAGCTGGGGTACTTTTCACCAGGCTACACTCACGGAATGAGGGCATAAATGTATTTTTTAGTTTACAAGCATTGATAATTTTATTAACTTTTTAAATTGATGCCCACAAAAGTTAACAGAAAACATGCTTCTGATGCATTAGGTATATTCAGTAACATCTCCCAATAACTTTACAGAGATTCTGTGCGCTTCCTTCTGATGATATTAATCCTGGTGAATTCCTTAACACATGGAAAATTGCTTTGAACTCAAAAAGCACAGCAAATCATGACAAATGTTAAAGTTAAAATGCTCACATATTGTTATTTTCTTAAAGGACCTGCTAATATGGTCAAAATAAGGATTACTGTAAAGTGGTTCAATATATCTCATAAAATAATCTTTACATGTTTTCTAAAAAAGAGTTTTCTCCTCTGAAATGTTAATGAAGACATTTAAATGGTTATGGGGTGATGCAAGCAATTAGGTACGAGTTTTCAAAGTTAACAATAAGGTTCTGCCTGATAGATTTGATAGAGTTTGTGGACAAATACAGACAGAAACAATGTTAACAAATCTGTTCACCTGGATTTCACAGCACTGCACTCAGCCAGAACACTTTTCACCCTAACACCCACACACCCTGAAGACAGACAGCCGAAATCCTCCCCTGAACATTCATGAGCTGTCCCCCCACAATCCCAAGGAATCTCCTAATTGATATTAGAGATTTCCTTCTACTGGCTGAGTAATTTTTCATTATTAATGAGTATGACTTTAAGATGTTTAATAAAAATAAGTCAGTATGTTGAAAAATTAGGAGAAAAATCAGAATAAAAGTTAAACATGCTGAGCAATGAAATCATGGAGGGAATACACATTGAAGAGTTTTGAGAGCAGAAGGCAGCATGTCTGGGGGGAGAGGAGTGGCCCTACTGAGCCATCACTGCAGGTGTCTGTGTGCCGTGGGGCAAGTTCTCAGGGCAGTGAGAGGTCTAGGAAGGATAGCCAAGATCTTCGCTTCATCTCTCTGCAGCTGTTGTGTAGTCAGTAGATGCCTGCCCATCATGAGCTCAGCAGCCTCCTCTAACGGGGTGACCAGGAACCTGGGAAAAATGCTTCTGAATTATGCAGAGAGTATGGGTGAAGGTACCAACGACCCAGGGCCACAGGGCTCTTTGCTGGATGACCTTGGTTTCGTAAACTGAATTGTCTTATCACAGGAAGGCTCAAACCCATGGAGCAGACTGAGCAGCTCTGTGCAGAGCACAGAGGTTGGCCTTTTTACACTCTTTTACTTCATTTAGTAAGTTTTAAGATTCTCTCAGTAAAATAATTTCACAGGTGATAGAACGTGTCTTAGAAATCTCGAGAATGATTTATTCCTAAATCTTTCCATTACATTTTCCTGCAGAGAAATGTTCAGTAGCCATAGAACGTATGGAATATATAACATATTTTGTGGCTCCAGATATCTCTTATCCCGGTGATTAGGTCTACAGCCCAGAATCTGATAAGTCACTATTTGTATGTCACAGAAAATCAAGAGTGCAAAGGTATAAGATTGCAGTTTGAAGATAAGCACTGGGGCAATGCAGAACATGAGCGCCTCACTTAACACTGCTGTGTGGTATATTTCAAAGCTGGGAAGAGATTAGATCCTAGCAGGATTCTCACAAGGGGAAAAACATATTTCTGCTTCTGACTGTTGCTGTCTTTTCACAATATAGGTAAGTCAGTATGGTGCACATCTTAAATGACATGCTGATGTTGATTATATATCAGCAAAATTGAAAGAACAGGGACATTTGGAGTAGATTCTGATTTAAGGCAGCTTGTAATGGGAACACCTACAACTGGAATAACACCATGGCAAAGAAATCTTCAACAGGCTGTGAAGCCATACTGTGACAGAGACTGAGGCCATGGGCATTGAGGAGGGAGTCCACTGGGGTGCCTGTTGTCCAATGCAAGGAAAGTACTAGAACTTCAGGGGTGCTCTACTCTGGCACAGGGGTGCGAATTCTCACATGTGGAATAGCCTAACGGGGAATGTCTTCAATGGCGTCTCTGTAAAGTGTTTCCTGTTTTTTCTTGTTTTTCTGTTTGGTAAAAGCACCCCAAATAAAAGGTGAAGTCATACCTAGTCAAGGCACAGGGTGGGCCATGTCTGAGACCTACAGCGACCCCACCTCCGGCAGGTGCAGGGCTTATAAAGGCTAGGGGGCGGCGGGGCATTCTCTAGCAGCTATGCTCTCAGATTCACTTTGCAGAGGCTGAAGGGTGATCGTGACCAAGTTCCCAGCGTATGTCAGAAGTGGGGCTTCTCAACTGTTACCCTTCTTCACAGAGGCTTCTGAGATGCTGGGAACACTGAAAACCACAGACCACCTTACCCCTGTTGTTGGCAGGGGAGGGTGTAGATTGCTGAAATGCCTGTAGGCAGAAAATACATTTTTATGCTAAAATAACTGAAAACTGAGGTTCTGCAAGAAAAAGAAATCATTGAACCCACTGTTTAAGACCAAACTGCGGGAAAGAGACAATCTCTCCTGGGACAATGGGTTAGGTCCCTTTTTCTATTCCAAGGGCAGCTGCTAAGGAAAGAAGGTGTCTGCCCTCTGCTGTGTGAGTGTCACCAGCACAGGCTGGCCTATCTCCCGGAATGTGTCTTTGGTTGGTCCCGGCCTATGTGTCCATGGACATGTGAGGAGAGGACTGTGGGCGGAGGCGTCTGACATGCTGTCCTCCACAGCGGCCCGCATCATGGAGAGCGGGTCCCACCTACCAGCTGTGCAGAACAAGGCCAGGAAGCAACAGCTCTGCTCTCTCTGCCACCATGCCACCTCTGACACCCCGACTACGGTTTCCCTCTGAATAGTGGATTTCTCCAGAATAAGCAGGGACAGCAGTATTGGCTTCTCTCAGTTCCTGCTTGGTCCTCAGTGCTGGGCAACAACACTGTCACTGGTGCGGCAGGTCTGTGTAGAGCAGTCACTGCAGTCCCTGGTATGTCGTGGATACGCCTTCCACTCTTCAAGACTGGGAAACACTGAGGATGGTGCATCAGCCAGCTGTACCTGGGACCACTGTGCACTCACTCTAAGGCAGGATCCACACTTCAGCCAAGCCCTCCCACCTGAAGTCATGAACACTCAGCAATCACAAAACAACATAGGCCAGCGTCACATGGCTCCTAGCCTGAGACATAGGAGCCTTAGATTGGCTGTGTCTCTTACAGGGAGGAAATAAGCTCAGTGCCAGTTAAGTGAGATTCATATCTTCAAATGCATTCCTCCTTGCACATACTCCTTTTAATAGGATCCTTCTTTTCGTTACACATATCCAAGAAGTATAAGGAGTCATTTAGGAATAGTATTCAAAACAAATGTAAAACATACCTATTCTTTAAATTAAGCATTTCACAATGTCTTTTTTATTCTATCACTTTACATAGGAGGCAGGCATGATAAAATGCTACCAACTAAATAATTTCTGTAAGCAAAACTAAACATGAATGGGGCCCAGGGAATGGAAAATGTATACTGCGTCAACCAACACTGGGGTCACCAGGGGACATTTACTATTTTGCATAAGTAACGC
Organism: Solenodon paradoxus; assembly: GCA_004363575.1. Lineage (NCBI taxonomy): Eukaryota > Metazoa > Chordata > Mammalia > Eulipotyphla > Solenodontidae > Solenodon > Solenodon paradoxus. The sequence continues at coordinate 223,328 of RJWH01002204.1, forward strand.
ATGCAGGTTTGGCGGCCGTCAGAGAGAGTAAATACCTGTCCTCTCCAAACTGGACACAGCAGCCATGTCCTCCTCCCCCAACCCAGACAGTCAATATCTAATTATTGTGGGTGTCCCAAAGGCGATGACCTGGGTTAGGAAAGGGTGGCCGGTGGGAAGAATGAAGTAAAACTTTGGGGGTGGGGTGTAGAACTGGGGCCTGTTGGTGACTTCCTGGCTTCACTGTTTGAGACTTTCTGGCATTTTTATTGCCTGTTGTCTCAGTGATAATGTCCAAGAATAGAGATATTTTAAAACCCGAAGTAAATATATGCAAAGAGAGTAAAAGAATCAGTCATTAGAGAAAATAGCAAAGTACATTAATTTTGAAGGAACATGTACAGAGAATGCAATATTTTAATTCTAGAAATTGCCATAAAAAAGTGTTAGTTAAAGCCATTATTATTTCAACTAAGTACTTTGGGGAACACAGACACATCAAGGAATTATAAATGACATCCCACAGAAGGAAAAGTTAAAAAAATAAAAACCTTTCGTAAGCTGGAGTTTCCCTATCCTGCTTTGTTATAGAACTAGCTCCTTATAAATTGTGGAAGAATTACTCAACCCCTTTTATCGAAGGAAAGCACAACTATCCTCACTTTAGGCATATTTGTTCCATGCTAAATCCAACAACACTGGTGTTCTAAGCTGCTATTGTGAATGATAAGCAAAGCCAATTATGATGTATTCGCATAAGGAATTCTTAAAAATAGTCACAATCAGCTCAATTCTTTTCTTATTAGTCACATCATACTTTCTGCAAGAACACAATCCAGACTAAACTAACCATATGGCAAGCTGCTTGCCCTTCTTTTCTTTCTTTGCTCCTCACTGGCAACAATTAGGTGACATCCATGGCAAAGCCAGCCATCCCGAAGGGCAGGCACCACTATCTGTGTCACACATGGAGCATCCTCAGGCACCAGGTTACTTATTAGGAAATGAAGGGCTGAATCCTAAGGGCTAACTAGCACAGCATGCTCCCTGCTGAGGACCAGACCCGCTTTTCCAAATCGGTCTCTCCCTATATTAAGTGCTCTCTCCCGTCTCCTGACAGTGGTCCACAGCACCACCACATGCCAACTACAGAATAAAGCCAGCCTGGGGCGGTGTGGATCTGGCTGGAGATGCCCCCGGCTGCTAGCAGGGACCTCTTGTTTTACACAAAAAGAATTGATAATATTTTAACTGTAATCATTCATTGCATATTAATGAGAATAACCCAATATGTACTATTTCTATTCTTTTTACTATGATTTACAGGATGAGTGATATTTATGTTTAAGTCCCAAGAAAAATGATGATTAATGCTTTATGGAAAGACTGAAACTGAACGCATTTGTTGGTAACTGGACTCCAAAAAAAGTCTCCCCTCCCCAAGTCGCTGTTAGAACAGACTCTGCAGGGGTAAGATGGCCTTCCGGATAAAACAGCCCGCATTTGCTAGCTACATGTGACAACATCCAAAAGGGGCACAATATATCACCGAAACAGCTCACAAACTGGCTGGTCACATTATTTATTACGAGCCACACATGTGACAAATTATTTAACTCAGTTGATCCTAATAAGTCAAAGAGCAAGCAATTAGCTAACTCAGTCAGAGGGCTGTTTGTGGCAATTTATAGATGCGCTCAGGCTGTCCCAGCACTTCAAAGCCCCATTAAGGAGAAACCTTTTAATGACTCACTTGAGATGACAAGCATTACACAGCACATATGGCGGCCAAGACTGCGACCGCCTATTCTGTTACACTAGCCTGGGCCGCGCGGCCCGGCAGCTGGCGGGTGTTCTCAGCCAGGGCCTGTGCTCTGTCCTGAAGCCCCAGCTCACAGCCGGCATCGTGTGCTGGAGCAGCAAGAAGCTCTGAGTGTGGCTGTGTGCAGGGTTGGGGTGCCGTCATAGCTCTGGCCTGCTCTGGGCCCAGGGAGCTCGCAGAGGAACAGAGACACCTGGATGGTGACTTTCGGCAAGTCGCTCATTGCCACTTGGTCTCAGCTTCTTTATTGACAAGGAGGAGAGAACAAAAGCTCCCTCAGGAGGAGTCTGGCAGATTGAAGGGTTATCTGCAGAACCGCAGAAGACTGTTTCTTTTTTCTTTTCTTTTTTAAAAAGTTTTATTATTTCTTTTGTTTACACTTCTTTAAGTGTGTTAGGATACTGAAGTTGCAGCTCAGTCTGCATGTATTTCAAATTTATAGGAGATTGTTTCTTGCGATGATCCCCTGCATGTCGGTGGTTCTGCATTTCGACCTTCTCCTGCCACTGCTCCTTAAGAAAGTGTTCACAGGCAGCTGGGCATCGCGTACTCACCAACCCTCCACCCCAGCCTTCAGCCCACCTCTGGACAAGGCGGCCATGTCACAGAGCCCTGGACAAGAACAGAATGGAACTGGGGCTCCTTGGACCTGGAAAAAGGCACGCCACTGTGCCGACACTTAGCACGAAAGGCCAGCACCGTGGGGCATGGACCGAAAAAGCAGAGGCGAGGAGGTTTGCTATGTGAACCCGTGTCTGGCTCCAAAGTGGGTACTTATTTGTAAATAATAAAGGTTACCTGGACAGGACAGCCTGAGAGAGATAGCTGGTCAAGAAGAGAATCTGGCAACAGTAGGAAAAACCAGCATCACTTGTTTAGAGGGGTTGTCTGACTGGGAAGAGCAAGCCCCAGAACTCATCAAATCTCTTCCTGTACACTCACTTCATTCGCATGGAACAATGGACTGGAGGTGCACCCCTAGTCCCCTACCCCACTGCTGTATTGGAGTCATGTACTGGTGGCAATTCTAGGAGGGAACAGGCTGGCAGGGGCCAAGGTGGCCACCTCACAGGGTACACAGGGCCACCTGACTTTTTTATCATGGCTCCACAGAAACCATCCTTGAGAAAGGATGGTTGATTGAAGAGGTGTGACAGAATGGCAAGGAGGTGGACAGCTCTGTTTGAGTGGTCTACATTTTTAAACTTCCAACAGTCCTCAGCAAACAGGACTTAAATTCAAGTCCTGACAAAAATCACACAAAGTGTGGGGCAGTTTCTCAAGGATACTGTTGAAACAACTAAGGACTGTGCTGGGTGGTCAAGCAGAAGCACATGACCATTTGAAATAACATCAACCAATCCCAGTTCCCCTGCTCCACAGGGTCACGTGAAAGAATCTGATTTAAGAAGGGGGTAAAAAATTACTACACTGATGATGAATGTGTCCTCATAGCTATAAGGATTTGAGATCAAAGATACGTTAGAAATTGCTTTAAAGAGCTGTTAGGTTTGGGGGCCATGACTGCCTGTCCCTGTGCTGGATGAGAAGCAAACGTTCTCTGAAGACTCAGCCTGGGACAGATTTCCCTGCAGCCCCACCAGCAACACTCAAAGTCCTGGAGGAGAAGGATGTGTCTGGAGACTCAAAAAGATGTCTCACAGCAAGAGACACCCCAATGTCATTGACATGTCTAGGGACACTGAATTGTTTTACAAAATATGAGTAGAAAAACCCCTAATATTTCTAAATGCCCTAATACTATTTAAAATGTTTCTGTACTTAATTTAGTAAATTAAACATTTCTAGTCACTTGACCATTTTGTCCACATTCCTAAATGTTTAAATATTCAGTTGGCTTTGTTTCTTCTCTTTGGAAAATGTGGGACTGTCTCATATCTGAGGTTACCTAATCTTGGGTCTATATAATTTAAAACAAAATGATTTCATAACAATAAAACAGTGGAAGGAAATCCAAAAAAACATTTAATTAAAAACTTTCAAATGAATAAAGTTGATTTTTGATGCTTATGTTTTAGAATTTTGTTGTAAGAAATAGTTTAACAACTTTTATTTAATCAAATATATTTTGTTTCTACCCTTCGTCCTATTTATATAGATATACATAAATATACACACAGAGAATGGAAGAAATGTATTCATGTATTTCTGAGGGTTAGAATTAAAAAACGGTATTTAGAAGTTTAAAATGTCACAAGATATATTACAGAAAAAGTTGAGTCATTTAATATAAACACATAGACAAACACTGTCTCAAAACTTTAAACACTGGAATTACACAGGCAGATTATACATTTTAAGAAATATTCAGATAATAGAATCTTTACATTATTCTTAAAGTTACTGTATTGTATCTCAAGATGTTCTCAATGAATTTTTTTGCACTCAAATATTTTCACAATTTCTATTTGCCAAATATTAAGCCAAAGTAAACTTGATAAAGAAGTATTTGCTAGAAATAATAATAGCATATTGTTAATGTCATGGTTTCAAGTATCTAGGCACAAATAACCTTATATAGTCTTTTATTGTATCTTCATTTAAAAAAAACAAAGACAATCCATTGTTAGCAAGGCTAAAGATATGCTCTGTGTTTCCTATAAAGCTGAAGGTGATGAGAAAAGAGATGTTGGAGTGAAACGTAAGTGAGCACTTATTGATTTATATAATCTCTAATCAAAGCTAAAATCCTCACGATAATAACCAGACTTTGAAAATACATGTGTTGACTTGTCAAAACCCCCATCTGGCTCTTGGGAGGACCTGGTGTTAGTCTGGGGGAAGGAGACCCAGCTCCAGGCTTAGCTTTGGACAACCCCTGCCCTTTTACGAACTATGTATCCTTCACTTAACATGAGAAAAAATACACACTCATGCCACAGTGAGGACTGATTAAACAAGGTTACTCATGGGAGAGCTTTCTGAAGATGGGCGCACAATAAAATCTTAGGTATTAATACGACTATTTCTGTTTGGCCAATAAACTTTTACTTAGAATACACAATGAAATCAAACCTTCCCTCCCTTTCGTTTTGTCCTGAAAAAGAAGATGAACAGTTCTAATATGTAAAAAGAGTCTCTGGTCATCTTTATCTCTTTTCCATGAGGACAAGCCAGGAGAAGTTGCCTGACAGAGAACAACGCCCTGGGGATCCGTCATGACCAGAAGCCAGCAAGGCACCACTGGGTCTGAGCACCTCATCCTCCTCAGAGTTTGGGCACCAGCAGCCCCCAGCTCTGGTTCCTCATAGGCTGATGGACAGCAGTGTGAGTCCTTTCTTCCTGGAGGGACACCCGAGGAGTTCACTGAGGGAACCAGACAGTCACTTCTACCCCCGTGGAGGGAGGACCTCCGCTCACAGAACAGTTGTCAGTCTCACAGTGGGCGCTCAGCAGAGCGGCTTCAGTTTGCAGCAGTTTCCCACGTGTCCAACTGAACCACTGACTGCAAACAAAAGGGCCTACAGAGGGTCTTTTCTCACATGTGCCACTTTCCATGTTGGCCTGAGGTGCTCCCTATGAAAGAACGTTTTGGAGGGAAGAATACTACACCCCGAGATCTAAAGACTGAAATGGTTGGCCGAGCCCTGCTTCCTTGTCCATCTTTCTCTTCCAGGACACAGGGCAGGGAGGAATCTCACACGTTGAAGGCTACTTCCTTTGGGGAATACAATTTTACAAGCTATAAGATCTCCAAGAAAAGTGCTTTTGCTCTTTGAGGCCAACTTTGGGGTATTAGAAGTCAGTCACACCTCACTGCCTTCTCCAGCTCCCTGATCGGGTGGCCAACTGCCTCATGTTCACAGCAGGCATAAAACAAACTACACAGAAGTAGCATCTCTTTCAAACGTCTTTCAGTTAGTAATGCGAAATCGTCTTACCAGTGTATTCCTTAGGGAAATCCTTCCATCTTTTCAAGCATATTCTGAGGGCTGATGTGATGTGCTAACCCTCAAAAATGAGGCCAGTAACCACTGAGGGTCTGGGCCAAGAGACGTGCTAGGCTGGGGAGGTGCAGACATGTGACAGTTAGTCACGAGAAACTCTGAGTGACAAAAGGAAGTTATGTTTACAGAAGGGTAAGATGGAAATGCCACTGTGCCTTTAGTGCTCTTACCATATTATTTAAAACCTAGAAACAGGAGTCAAAGTATACATGAACCCAGCATGCTTTCTGCAGGATCTGTGGACTTCTCCACAGTGATTAGATATATGGAAAATGGCACAGACGAATACAATACATAAAGCAGTGCATATCTTCCCCATAAGTAAGTACTCAGAACAGCAAATTATATTAAGTAGGATGTGAAACAGCTCTCACACTCTTTAAACAGATGGGGCCTGGAGTGCTCATCACACCCCAATCATTGTGCTGATTTCAGGGAGCAATTTCTGGGTTTCACGCTATGTACTCCATGTGCCCTCTAGTCAGAGGCTGTATTGTATTCATCTTGTCATCTTTCCACGGTGTAAAGCAAAGAATTTTCAATGAATGACAGGTATTCAATACATATTTGTCAAGTAAACTATTAGAAAAAACTATGAATGAATAAAAAAGGGGGCTTTATTATTCAAGGGTTATTTCTAAAATTTAATTGTGGACATGAAAAATAAAATGGGTTATTTTCTACTTTAACCGGTATTGGGTACAAAATTCAGCAAAATATTCAGATATAAGTGGAAGGACTTCTTGACCAACCCAGGGACAAACCACTCAAGAGCTACTGAGGACAGGGCTAGAATTTCTCAGGATTCTCAGAACCTTTCAGATGTACACATTGGGTCATGTGGATAGTGACCCATGAAGGAAGCAAGCTGGCTGGGTGAGTGAACTTCCAATGACTTGAACATGCATCAAATACAGGCATTTTTTTAAATCTTACATTAAAAACAAACAACTAAGTAGTTCTTGAAGAGAAAAACGTACTCTTATTTCTCAGCAGGTTACTCAAGTGTTTTAGTATTGAGCTGATACAGAGAAGTTCCTGTCACTTCTCTCACACTTGCTTCTCTGCATTGACACCACAAAACTTCCTCTACCTGACGGCAAACAAAGGACTGACCCACTAGCTGGCCAAGTCAAGGCCAGGGCGGATGGCTTCAGTGGGTCTGTTTAGAGAGGCACTATAGTTAGAAAGACAAATTGAAAACTGTTGTTCTGAGATGAGTTCTCATCCAGTTATCAGTCCAAGTATGAGGGAAGTGTTCAAGACATGGCGGCCACTGCAGGCATGGCCCCAACCTACATTTTAAGCCCAGGGAGGCACCTTACTTTGCTTCAGCATCATATGACCTCACTCCACATCTGAGTTGTGAAGAGACTGTGATAAACAGGAGGAGACAATGGCTTGGCTTTATTATTCAATAAATCCTTGAGCTGCTATGAGAGGAAGGGATGAACAATGACTAGTGTTATCGGAGCTGTATTACAGGGTAGGAAGATGAAAAGAAAAAGGAAAGAAAGGAAGATTTCCAAAAGTATTTGACAAGTACAAGAAAAATATAAAATGTGGGCTAAGCTGGGGTGCATTACTCCCACATCCTAAGCTGCTAAGTACCTTGCGGGCGCTCTACTTTGGCTCCAGGGCATCACAGTTCTGTCCCAATAGTGGTCAGAGTCGGTTTTCAGAGCTGGTTCTCTCAGCCATGGTACCTGGAGATGAGCACTTACAGTGTACCTTTCAATGAAAATGCAGAAGGCAGCAGAGTTGTTCGGTTGTTCCCCATTCCACCCAAATTCCATGAACATACTTAGCCCGTCATCAGAAGCAAAGCTAACTTGTAGCCGCAGAGACAATGCCTGAACCAGTTAGAAATCTCAGTGGCTGCCCACCTTGATGTGGCCTCTCTGTATGTGAACATGGAATAAATAAGTACGTCTAGCTAGAATCATGAGATGATAGCAGGTACCTAAGAGAAAAATCAAACTAAAAAGAAGGATTTGAACTGTCAATGAGGTATCAAAGGTGAATTCAAGGACAATGAAACTGACAGAATATTCTGTGTCATGAGAAATTTAGACCACATTAAAGGTGAAATGATTCCTGAAGTTTGTGTTTCCCAGATGAAAAAAAAGGACATTTTAGAGAGGAATACTGCTTCCCTCACTCAAGAAGGTTTCCATCTATTAGATAAAAGCAGAAAGGAGGGCAGGGAGGCAGAGAGAAATTCCATGCAGAACACACACTGACGAGCATCCCTTCCTGCAGAGGTAGAGACAGACACATGTGGTAAAACTTGGATGGAAGGCCAGGACATGGCAGAAACAAGCAAGATGAAATGAAAGAGAAGCTAATAATCCACACCATATTTGCAGCCTGCTTGCATCCATGTCTTGAAAACTAAGCTTATAACACCATTATTTTTTAAATCATTAAAATGATTAAAAAACAAGCAGCTGAGGTTGGAAATTAAGATGGACTACTCCTTCAGAAGAAGGAGATTTCAGTAGTGACTGACTCACTTCCAAAAGTGCATCATCATAAATCTCTGCCATGGAGCCTGATAAGGGCAGTGCTGATAGAAGAAAGGGATCCACTTAAAAGTGCAAAGATGTGATTGAAACAAGAGCCACGTAAATAGGACATATTTATCTGCTCCAAAAATGCCTGTTCTGTTTTTCAGTAAACCTCTCATCTCTCATCCCAGTTTTTCAGCAGGATGGCTCCAACTCTCATCCCAGAAACCCTACTGAGTTTACTGGAAATAACAGGATTCAGATTACTCAGATGATCAAGAGCATCTGCTTCCCTGCAAGATGCACAGCGGGATGAAGCTAAAGACATCACTCAAGATCTGGCTAGTCAACCAACAGGCAGAGCAAGAGCTGGCAAGAGTTACAAGTATAAAGAGGCCAAAATAATGAGAGGGGGGGAGGGAGGGAGGGAGGGAGGGAGGGAGGAAGGGAGAGAGAGAGATGCAGGGGTGCTAAGAGAGGGAGAAAGAGAAGACAGTGTGGTCCCAAGTTTGAGAGCTACAGAAAAAAATTAAGATTCTTTCCCCAGATAAGGTCATGTGTCAAGGAAATTTTACCCACAAAAGATAATCAAAATGATTCTTTTGGAACTGACATATAAGTAGATTTATTTATGTGGAGTATTTTATTTTTAGAATTTCTTTTCGAAGTCAACCAGGGTAGGCATAGACTTAAAAACATGGTGTGTGTGACATTTTCAAACTGGAGAATACCGTCTGTGCTGTCTAAATGCAACGTATTTACCAGGCAGCAGGGGTCTGAGCATTCTTTACAGCCCTTGGTTCCCCAGACCTGGAGGTGGAGAACATGCATGCAGAGTACTCTCAGTGAGACTGACCAAAGGGCTATTTAACTGGCTTTTTAAAAATGGAGATAAAATAGTGTTGAGACATATACGTTTTGGTTATAAATAAAATCCACCCCCCATTTAGTTGAAAATGTCAGATTATGAAGGCATATGAACATGAGCAAACACAACCACTAGAATATGAATAAAAAACTGGAATGAAATAAACTAGAGAGCTCTTTTGAGTGCTCTTAGGATAGGATGACACATTGAATAAAACTTCTGCATTTAGCAATTAGAATGATCATGATTTAGGATCATTTAAAAAGAAGAAACAGAAGTAAAGAAATGAAGAAAATCTACATATGGACTTAGGAGGGGGAAATATTCTCACAAGTAATCTTAAAAAATAAAAGATCATCAGCAATATCTTGGAAAGAATTATAGTCACAGAAGTTAATGATTAAGAGAATTCTAATACATTTTTTGGTTACTGACTAGTTAATAAGCACTAACAGAGCCACAGATGGGATCTTTAAATTATCTGACTCTTTATTCATTACCTGATAATGTCTAAAAATGGACATATAAGAGTAAGGTAACATAATGTGAGAGGAGAAAATAGGTTATCCAAATCAGAATTCCCTGTCTTTATAGTTAAAGACCTTCAGACTCCATGCTAGGTTTTTCTACCTGTAAAGAAGAACTGATACTATGGATCAGGTAAGTTGAGAAGAGTAGGTGAAACAGTGTATGTCATTAACCTGACTCATAGTAGCTCCTAGCACCAGTAACTGTGGTGGTATTAGAACAAGACATTATCTAGAGAGAAGGTTCACTCCTGCCACACATGTGTAGGTGTGACATCAATAATATATACATTGGTTGGCAAGGTTGTGGAGAAAAGAGAACAATTTAACACTGTTGGTGGGAGTATAAACTGGTGAAACCATTATGGAAAGCAATATGGAGAGTCCTCAAAATTGAAAATGGAAATTCCATGTGATATCATCATCCCACTTTAGGTAGTTACCCAAAAGACACAAAAACACTAATGTGCCGACACACACATACACACACACACATACGTGTAGCAGCATTATTTACAATAGCCAAGAATTTGAAATTACCTAAGTACTCATCATTAGATGAATGGGCAAAGAAGATGTGGTATATACACAAACGAAATATACAATGAAATACTGCACAGTCCTAAAAAGATAAGATACTGTCATTTGCAACAACGTGGATGTAACTAGAGGGGATTATGCTAAGGGTAATAGGTAAGAAGAAAGACAAATACTGGATGATCTCACTCATATGTGCAATACAAAGAAAGCAAATGAACAGACTAAACAAAAAACCAAACCTTGGACACTGACAACAGAACTGAGGTTACCAGAGGGGGAAGATGATGGGAGGGAGGGAGCAAAAGGTGGTGGGGTCCAATAGCAGTGGTGAAAGACTTTTGGGAATTTGGTGGTGGGCAAAGTGTGTTGTCATATATTTAAGGAATGTTAAACCTACACATATGAGAATATATTATTTTGTAAGTCAAAGTTACCTTAAGAAATAGTAAATTAAAAAATTTAAATCATATATATAAAACACATTTCTTAAAAATGAAATTTTAAGAAAATTTTTATAATTGTTCATTGATGTACTTTTTATATATTGATTAATTGATTTTTAAAGGTAGTAATATAAATACAAATTGAATATCTAATCTAAGTAATAAAAAGATCTTGACACATTGATTATGATTATTCTGAAAGGTAGAAGGACCTCAGATACATTACCTATGGACCCTAAACTATGTTTTATTGAATAATTTAGATGAGTCTTTAAACTTGCACTGACACATACATATTAAGAGGCAGATATGAAACAGTTAGTCCTGTTACCTTTTAAAGAGAGACTGTTCTTCCTACTTAAATATGTGTAAATTATTTTCTACCCAGCAAAGTGACTAAAAAGTTCCTCCTGTAAAATAACAGCATTTATATATTTTTAAAGGAAAGGTGCAGACAGGAATGAAGGAAAGCAGAGGCAGGCAAGCAGGAAGAGAAAGGAGGAAGAAGTATTTTATTTGTTTCATTTAGTTGTTCATCTTGGTCATTTCCCTGACCAAGGATCTTGAAACAGAGACCTTGGGATGTAAGTAGACTACTATGCCTGATAAACTAAAACTGCTAGGCCACCAGGGCATGCCACATTTACATTTTAATATTAATTTAATTTAAACATAACAGATACTAAAAAGAGATGCTGACCTCATATGCTTTATTTTGTCTTACTAACCATGTACAATTTATAAGACTCAAATGCATCAGTATATATTTATTTAACCAGAACTAAATATTCTTCAATTCTCACAAATGTATTATCTATTTCTAAGTCCATTCACTCAGAATTGACTGGTGAAGCAAGGTCACCTAGGTAATATTTAAAGCATGCAATTTACCAGCAAAGATTTTAATATAGTAGAACTATAATAAGTAAAATCCTTGATTTAAGGACAAAGTTACCCACAAACCCGTGTGGGAACTTAAATTATGTAGTCATTATTTGAATCTTTTATGTAACTTTTCTCAGAAACTGGTCCTAAGCATCAATCAACTATCTATGTGAAAAAGACATCAATAGAACAGTTCATTCAACGATGCAGTTGAGAACTTCCGCTAAGAGAATCAGCCGAAGATCTAAATCCTGCAAACAAAGACAAACATGCTATAAAAGGGCAAAATATATGTAGCTCAGATCACCACATTCAATAAAAAGCACAGACCCCAGAGTTCTGGGAGTGGGGAAGGGAGGGCACAGTGTCACCCAGGGAAAACCTACAAATAGGACTCATGGTCAGTTATGTCTCCACCAAAGTGGCATTTTTGCCAACAAGACTCTTGGCAGCCCTTAGGGGCCGAAGTAAGCCCAACTTACCAAATATGGTGGGGAATGTGAAAATGCCGACGATATTAGCATTTATTTTTGAGGCTAACATAATGCAGTCCACAGGCTTGCCATCGGAGCCTACAGCCACAAGTGATAACTGAAACAGTGGAATGCAAATAATCCATTGGTTCACATTAGTGTCACGCTCGTTTGTAAATGTTCCCAGTCCCCTTCTGGCCCTTAGGGTACTCCACTTGCTTTTTAGGGGCATAACTCATGGGTAGCATATTTAAAAAAAAAAAAAAAAAAGGAGTTAAATTATGAGAGCACCGGTTAGCAGTGATTTACTCATTAAAAAGTGCATTAGGCTATGGTGCCCTGAGCTCCTCGACCTTGCGGCTGATCACTTCTAAAATGCCTGAATAGGAGTTATTTACCTAATGGCAGTGGCCCAAGACTTATCTATTTAAGCCACAAAGTTCTATCATTTAACCATACGCTCCTCATTCGATGTTATATTTTGAAATGCTGATTTAACTCTTAAGAGAAAACTGGTGAAATGAGTGAAAAATGCATTTAGAACTCTGATAAAACAGAGTAATTTTAAGCAATCCTGCACCTCTCCTCCGAGAAATAAAAAGGATGTTTCAAATAATTTGTGAATTGAAGGGGATAAAGCCCTTGTTTTAAAGAAACAGGGTCAGGAGACCCAAGAGCACTTGACCTAGAAACACTGCATTGGACTCCTGATTCTGGAAAAGAGTGAAACTAATTTATTAGAAAAGCTGACATGGGAATTAATTTACAGCCTAGTTATCTCCATGCTGCAGAGATAAATATACTTATTTCTCATTTTGAAGTTGAAAAAGAAAAGCTATCTTAGAATAAGTGGGTTCTCCCACTCTTTCTCTGGTTCTGCTTGTTTATCTTCGTCATACATCAAATTAATGTGTCTACAGATCCAAGGAGAAAAGTCAAGTGTTTAATCTGAACTGTATGTCACTTTCTCATACTAAGTAAAAGGAGGAGAAACGGTAAGCTATACACAAAGGCAAAGGGACAGAGCTGTGTTTTTGTAGAGTTAAAAACAGTCTGTTTTCAAGCCCATAAAGATCACAGAGGAAAGTGACAAAATAACATCTCAGTGGTTCCTTGGCCCCTGGGCTCTGGAGAGAGTCCATCTCTCTAGCATGTGTGTTGCCCACTTCCAGCTTCCATCCTTTTCTTTTTCCTAAGTCACCACCCACCTGCTAGCTCCTATGAGATGTATCCTTGGGTCTGGAGAGGGAAACCCACAAGCCTGATTAGAGCTACTCCTCTGATGGGCCAGACTGGGGCATGCACAGGCATCTCTCAGAACCCAGGTTTGCCCTTAGCTCCTGATCTGCACCCCATGACAAAGGAGATCTCTGGATTCTTTGGACTATGCTGAGCATGTGAGGTTCCCAGACCGCTTTGACCACCGCTGTCTGCAGAACTGCAGACGTCGGCGAGCACCAAAGTGGCTTTGCTTGGACTCATAGCATGCTATTCAGAGGGAATGTTTCTGTAACTTATAAAAAATTTCCTGCTTGGTCATTTGTCTGAGAAAAGGAGAAAAGTTATGATAGTCCTCCTCCCTTCCTCCCTAAAGGTAAAAGTAATGCCAAGAATGTCCCCTAAAAATATAACATTAATTTCCAACTTAAAGATCTTAACATACTGCCATCAAGTTCAATCTCCATCAGAAATCCATTAGGGTATATACACTTTTAGGACCTATCAAATCATTCTTTCTCAGTTGTGTAATTCTCTTGGAATTTTACTGTAACAAGCACTAAAATATCAATGGAAAAATGATAATGACCAGAAATGGCACAGTTTTTATTCTGCAATAAATCAAATAACTTCATCACATATCAGAGATGGAAAGGTAAACAGAGACCCTGCTGCGTGAATGCAAGTAGGTTTCTTATTGTTAAGACATTTCCTTTATAATGGTCTATGTATCTGAGAGCTACTTCATTAATAGTGTCCTAAACATGAAAACACACTGTTAAAATTACAGGTTAATACATCTTACTCTGACCCAGGGGCTTAGCCATGAACAATGACCATTTCATATTGTGCTTTATCTACTTCACTTAAATTAATTATCCTTGTTTAAAATCAAGAGCAAAAACAACACTTATTTTATTCCATTTTTCATCACTAATGACTAAGGGAAGACGACTAAAGTTTGTATGTCAAAAGTAGTACTAGTTGTTTATGGTAGGATGATTCGATTAGACTCTTAGCAGATGGCATCATTTATCACAGCAGCTTCAGGCTCTAATTCAAATAAAGGATTAAATCAGTGGTGCTAAATCTTATTGGTTAGCTCTCATTAACAACTGGCAATTTTTTTCTTTTTCTTTTTCTTTTCATTCTTAGCTTTTTTACTCTGAGTAGTAGTAACAGCAGCAGCTTTTGCATCTGCTCTAAATTACTGGGCACTTACGATGTGCCAGAACATGAGGCATACATGCATTTTCTCATTTACTTATTGTAACAATCCCATGAGATGGGTAGCTCTATCATACCCATTTCTCAGATGGGAAAACAAAAGCAGAGAGAGAGAGAGTAAGAAAATTGCTCTGGATTGGACCCTGTAAAAGTCTATTCTAGGGCTTCACTCTTTACCAATTATTTAGCAGCTATGTATTTCACTAATCCTAATAAAATCCTTGCAAGCAGATATTACTGCCATTTTAGAGCTGAGACCACACACTAGGAGAGATTTGTAAAATTGTGCCAAAACTCATAAAAAGCAGTGCTGGGCCCTGAGGTCATCAGACTCAGGGGCCTCCACAGGGAAGAATCTCCAGTGTTGGAAAGGGCACAGGTTTTGGAAACATTTTACAAAATGACAAGTTAGCAATGGCTGTAGGTATATTTTTCATTAAAGTTAAAAAAAAAAAAAAAAAAAAAAAAAGATTCATATTGTCATTTGTTTCCCTCCAAAATGGAAAGAGGGGCTACGAGGAGGGGTGGGGTATGAGTATTTATGATGCCTAGTACAGAGCTTTTATTTTGTTATGAGCTTCCTTCTGCTCTGCCCTAATTACCATTCCTCCCCCTCTTGCTCTTTCCCTGTGCCTCTAAATCTTCTTAAGATCCTCCCGTTCTAACAAATTTCATTATCATTATCAACAGCAGGACTTCCTGCAACTCTCAGTATTTTCTTGTCTTTTCCCACCCAAACTCCTTCAAGAACTAGCTGATAGTACCGTCCTTAAAACGTTGAATCTGGTTTTCACCACCACTGCACTTAACTGAAAGACCACACGCTCTGCAACTTCAGTCGATTACGTATCAGTCATTCTGTGCATTTACCTTTGTTACAGCCTCCTCTGTGAACCCGCCTCTCTCCTTCCTTCCATGATTGGGTACCATCTGGGTTCCTGCCTTATCTCTTAGACCATTCTTCCTCTGATTTCCTCCTGGTTCTTAAAACAATGGCTATGTTCCTAGGTTCTGCTCTCAAAAAGCTTCACTGTTTCACTCAGTTTTTTCCCTGGATTCTTGGTTCCCCTCCACTGCTTCAACCACTGCCCTAGGGAGAATTTCAAATGTTTCCCCTTGCCAGATCTCTCTCCCAAGTTCCAAATGTCCAATGGACTTCACCCTGGTATATTACTTTGGTTTTTTAAAATTAACTTTTTTATTTAAGAAAAGTCTTCATTGGTTTACAATTCACATGCCAGTTTACCCATTTAAATCACACAATTCAATGAATTTGAGTATATTTATAGAGTTGTACAACCATTGGCAGCAATCTAAATCTAGAACACATATCACCTCTCAAAGAAATCTCATATCCATTAGTATTCATTATTCAGCCTTGGTTCTCAGCCCCAGGAATGATTAATCAACTTTATGTCTCTATAGATGTACCTGTCCTAGACGCCTTTATATATAGGAAATCGTGTAACATGCTATCTTTTAAGTTTGTCTACTTTTTACTTAGCATGATATTTTCAAGTTTCATTCATGTTCTTTGTCACATGCACGAGTACTTCATTCTTTATAGCTATACATATGTGTATATATGCATATAGATGTATATATGCCATTGTGTGTATATACCACATTTTATCTATCCATCATCAATTGATGATTTTTTTTAGTTTTTTTTTCTACTTTTTGACTATTAGGAACAATGCTGCCTTAAATATTCATGTACAAATTTTTGTGTGGACATATGTTTCCATATACCTTAGATATATACCTACAATTAACATTTTGAAGAGCTGACCAATAGTTGGAGCCATTCTGCATTCTCATCAGCACTAAAGGAGAATACCCCTTTTCCACATCCTCACCAATACTTGTTACAGCTCATTTTGGTTACGTTCTAGTGGGTGTGAAGCGGTAACTCTCTGAGATTCTGATTCTCAATTACTCTTAATGACTAATAGTGCATCTCATCATATGAGTACCAGTCGTGCAAATGCTTTGGAGAAATGTCAGTATAAATCTTTGCCAGTTTTTAAATAAGTTGTCTATATTATTGAGATGTAAATGATACTTATATATTCTGAGGTTTGAAAATATTTTTCTCCTATTTGGTGCATTGTTTTTCACTCTTGATGATGGTCTATGAAAAACAAAAGTTTTAGTTTTGATGAGACCCAATTAATCTACTTTATTTTTTATTGCTTGTGCACTAGATGTCATTGCTAAGAAGGGTTTTCCTAACTCAAGGTCAGGAATATGTTCTCCCATGTTTTCTCCTATTAATGTTATAGATTTTGTACTGATAGTCACATCTATAATTCATTTTAAGTTAATTTTTTAGTATGGTGCAAAGTTCTTTCCTCAGTGAACTATCTTGCTATCTGCTGAAAACCGGTGGGCCATAATGTATGTGTGGACTAATGTTTTAGAAATCAAGCCTTAGTTTCTTTTCCAAGGCTGCTTCCCTGATTTTGATTTGAGTGACACTGTCATCTATTCTCCTTGTCTGGTGCATAGAGTTGTATGTGATTGCTTCCTGCATCTCCCATGCACAAACATTCATCTAGTCATATGGCTTCCCCTTCTAGTCATTTTCATGTGTTCTTTACATTTTAAACAATAATGTTCTAAAGGAATGCTCACTACTGTTGGCTTTAGGATAGTCGAGAAATAAATCTGCATCTAACCTGGCATATTTGAAAATCCAAGCTATCACTCCTCAGGGGCCCAAAGCAGAGGAGCACTGTGCAGGGAGGCGGAATAAACTGGAGCCATGAATGACTGTATTAGAGCAAGGCTCCACCAGAGTCCCAGTCTAATCCTTGCACTTTGAGAATAGATTATCCTAACTTGGAAAATGTGAGAGTCACTCTTGTATTAGAAATGTCCCACTTATTTTAAAGACATTATTAGCTCAGTAAAATATTTCAGCTCTCAATTTAGCTAGAGAGCCAATTTATTTTCAGCTTTATTGAGGTATAAGTGACAAAAACTATATATTTAAGGCAGTTTGGTACTCTGATGCATCCATATACTGTGAAATGATCACTACCACTAACTTAATTAACATGCCAGTTACCTCATAGCTACCACTTTCGATTTCTTTTTCATGGCAAGAACACTTACGATCTATTCTCTTAGCAAACACACAAGTATGCAATGCAGCATTAACAATAAATAGCGAAGAGACGGTACATTAGATCTTCAGAGCTGCTAATTTTTAAAATGTGGTTACTGCTTCCTTACTGCTGGGTGGGGACAGGAAGAATGGGGAGGACATGCTTCTCCCAGGAGCAAGCACAACAGGACCCCAGGGGAGCTGTTACAAATGCACATTCTGGGGACTCACTCAGACTTCCCACCAAGGGTCTCAACTTTAGATGATTCTTAAGATTGTTTGACTTTATGACAGTATAAAGGTGACTTGCATCCAGTAGAAATGTGCTTGGAAGTCCGAATTCTGATCCTTCCCTGGGGGTGTATAAGGTGCAAAACTCTCTCGTTAGTGATGGCTGGTGGAAGCCCACATGACTCCTGCTAGCCCTGTGGTCAGAATGGACAACAACTGATACTCTAGTCAGCACTTTATTATAAGGCAGGCTTCTGTACTTGAGGATTTTGCCCAATGTAAGCTAATTTAAGTGTTCTGGGAACACTAAGGTAGCTAAGCTTAAGGTGAGACTGTGTTACAATGCCGGGTAGGTTAGGTGTATTAGATGCATTTTCCACTCATGATGGCTTTCTCCTAAGAACTCTATCCTAAGTTGAAGATCTGTATATGAGAAACGGACAGTAGGGCCCCAAAATTTGTGCTGTAACAAAACCTCCAGGTCAATTTTATGCCTGCTTTAAGTTTAAGAAACTCTGGGCAGATTGCAGATGCTGAAAGCTAAGGGACTTACCAGTGACATCAAGTAGAGTAGAAGCTGAAACGACTAGTAAAAACCTAGGAACCCCACAGATTAAATCAATTATCAACATTCAGTAATTATATTTCAAAGATACAGTTATATCTATATATACATTGTTATGTTCTTCTGAAGGTTGTGGGTCTGAAATGATTCAAAATTTAGTGATCTCTGCAGGGAAACTGAACAATAAACTTGATTATGATACCACAAATTCCATATACCAGAAGCAACAGCATAGAATAGAAGTAGCATTATTAAACTATGTTCATATTTAAAGACATTTCTTTTCTCTTGGGAGAGACTGAAGTACAATAAGAGCAAACTGATGACACACACACACACAACTTTTATCTAAAGGTATGTCCTCCCGAAGATTTGAAATCAATCGGTTTTGAATCAGGAATCTGTGTGCATTTCAATAACATATTTTACCACTTTAAACTGAACGCCACTCATCTCTTTTTTTTTTTTTTTTTTTAAGGAAAGGTATAGGGAGAAATAAAGGCAAGTAGGTAGACAGGAGGAGAAAGGAGGAAGATTTCTTATTTATTTAATTTTTTTACTTAGTTGTTCATTCTGATTGTCCCCTTGGGTCCCAGGCTGTGAACCCAGGTCCTTAAAATGTATGTGAACTGCACCCGACCTCGAGTGGCAGAACTAACCACTACTACTCCACCAGGTGTACCTTAACTAACCTTTAATATCCCACATGAATTACTTAAAAATAACTTTGGGATCTTAACAGACTCAAACTTCATGGGGCAGCTTTGTGTTCAACGGTGTTTATAAAAGGAAAGTGGTACTCGTTTTTACCCCGCCGTATGTGTGCACACCAATGCCGAGCCTTCTTTTTGATTAGACATGCATTCTCACTCATAGATGCACACGCTTCCCATCCCAAGGCTGCTACCAGACAAGGCCATGTGATCTGGCCTCAGCACCAACCCTCATCCGGGCCACCGCTGCCCATTCCCCCAGCTGCCTGCAGAGAAGCCACACTGGCCCCTTGTTTAGACCAGGCAGTGATTCAACCTGAGCCAAGCAGAGAAGCCCCAAGGAGAGGGACAAGAGTGCAGAGCGAGGCTGACCTTGTGCTCCAGCTCCTTTGCCATCTCCTCCGGCACCCCCCGGCCCAGGGGAGCCCACAGATCCTGAGTGGAGCCATCAGGGCTCCTGAGCACTCTTTGTTGATGGCCGTGTCCCAACCTTCATTCTCTGCTTCATTTTCAGTTGCCATTTTGGGTTTTCTTCACAAATTGAATCCTGTTTTCCAAATTGGCCACTGAAAAGTTTTTGCCATGTTGAAATCATTTCCAGAGCTAAATCGGGAAACCCGAAGCAGCGGGCAGGCGTACAGCTGGCTGGAATGTACTTACACCGACAGGCAGAGTGAATGAGGTGCATTGAGGCTAAATTGGATTCATGTGAAGGGCCATTTATTCTGAGGGGGGTGGAGGTGGAAGGAGGAATTAATGAATATAAGAAATTAAATTAGCTCAACCAACTCTTTAAAAAAATATACTGAAAACTCTTTGACCTGCCATGAACCCTTCCACAAACCTGAAGTTTTGGTTTAAACCAGGAAAGCTAGGTGACGCTCCTCCTGAGGGAGCTAGGTGACCCTCTCCCAAGGGACCTTGAAGGTGGCTGAGTGGAAAGGATGGCACACTTGTCATACGTGGCTGAGAAACAAGAGGTCATCCTACCAGATGAAGTGATTTGATTAACCAATCACAGAATATCTGATGCAAAAATAAACATGTCTTTTCATCTCAGCTAGTACACCTTTCTTCAGTGAAACGAAATCAGGACATATCAAGTTCTTGAAAAATTATTGATCAATGTAGGAGCCTAATGCTTTAATTGACTACAATAATATTTTACTCACACTTCTAATCTGATCTTACTGCCACCTGAGAAAGCTATGGGGAATTTAGGGGGAGCATGACATGACATTGGAGCAAAACGGTTAATAGACATATACCGATTGCCTTATTAAAATCGTCAGCAAAGTTTTCCTTTTTTAAATACTTCTTAAAAACTAATAGCAAACATCTAATCATAAGAAAACATTAATAGGATAGGAGGGAATAACGACAGAACACCTTAAATATGGTCTAGTGGTTTCTTTACAATTTCATTCCTTTGCACCTAAATCTTACTTCCCTTATAAGCAGAAAGTAAAATGTCACATCTATTGTTTTATTTCCACAGTGAAATATATAGTAAAAGAATCAACATATACCAAACACTACAGTCTATTCTAACAAAATTATTAGAAGAAAACAGCACAGGAATGAAAAAAGTTACATTTTTAAAAATCAAGTTTCTGTTTGGGAATTACGTCTTATAGTCCTCTCAAATATGCCCCTAGAACTGATAATTGCATCATAACAACAGGCATTCAAAATGTATTTGTTGTATTGGTTGGTTAGACTATAGGATTTATTAATAATTTTTAATTCATTAAATGTGCACACATACATACATACATACATACATACACACATACATACACACATGCCCCTCAGAGTAAATTCCAAACAACAGGCATTCTTTTCTCTCCATTAGGCTCTATAATTTATTAACAAATTTGATCTCTTCTAGAATTTTTATTCCCCCCATTTGAAGGCTGTGCAATTCAAGCCCGTCAAAGGTCAGAGAGCCGCCAGCCCCACACAGCTGTGGCCCCTGGAGCAGGGGGCACTTTGCCCTGGGTTGTGGCTTTGGGAGAAGGTGAGGGTGCTCCCAGTGAGGCCTGCCACCTATCTGCTGACAGGTGACCAGCACATTAGGGTCTCTGGAAAGGGGACTGCACTCACTGTGCATCACTCATCATTCTTCCCTGACCAAGAGGAGCCTTATTGACTATTCCCAAGGTCCCTGGTGAGTGGGCTGAAAGCCAGACTCAGGTCATTATTGCAGTGACTGTGCATCACACTCAGGAGCCCTGTGGAGGTGGACCCTGACGGATGTGCAGGTACAGGACAGGCTAACAGGCAGGCCTAGCATACAGAGCCACAAACTCAGATCCACACATCCCATGTGGGCTGCTTTAACCCATGTTCCATGTCCCTATCTCCCTGCCTCAGATGTGGGCCCATCACATATTCAGTTGGTAAAGCAAAACATCTGGCAGATGTTTCTTTTTTCCCCTAACTCACACATTCAGCCCATTACCAAGTCCCTGCTTCTGATCTCCAGCTGAGTCCTCAATGTGCCCACTTCTCTTCAATGACACTTCAACAGTTCTGCTCTCTGGGTGGTAACACTGCTATCATGCTATTCTGACTCACAGTCCCCCAAGTAAGAGCTATCTTTACAATAGAAATCAAATGACAACAGCCCTGCTCAATACCCTTCCAGTTCTTTCTGTCTCCAAGGTTTGGGTTCACTTCCAAAAACAGAAAACCTGCAAAGAACTTGGGTTTAAATGACATAGAAGTTGATTCCTCTCACATACAAGATACCTAGAGGTTAAACATCAGAGTAATGCGGACCCAGACCCCTTCCTCTCCAATGCTCCCCGCCACCCCCAACACCTTGATTCCTCATGGTCCAATCAAGTTGCCAGAGTTCTGGCCAGCACATTAACATTTCGTGGAGCAAAGGGAGCAAAGAATGAGAGGAACAATGCACATCACTTAACAGGGCTTCCCAGAAGCCAGCACCATTCTTGTGCTTACATCTTATTGGCCAGAATTCATCTTCCAGGGAGGCTAAAAGTGTGGTCTTCACTCTGGGCCTAGCTGAAGATGAGGGATGGTTCTGTTACCAAGAACAAAGGGAGGTGCATCCCGACAGTTGTCCTCTGCACTCAGGACCGAGCTGAATGCCTCACCTGGCTGGCGAGGTCTCCTCTCCAAACTCAGTCCATAGCACTGTCCTCCTCACTCTGTTCCAGAAGTGACGGCTTCTTTCTGGTCTTTGAAACTGGCCTGTTTCAGGCTTTTGCACACATATCTCTGGAAAGTGCTCTCCTGCCTCTGTACTTGGCTGGTCTTGTCTTATCATCCAACAGCCAGCTTGCAGGGTTCTTTATAAAGACCTTCCCGGGGAATGGAAAGGTGGGGGTGCTTACCCATGGATAGGTCTCACCGACTGACCACCCTCCCCTGGGGTTCCCTAGGGAGGCTATGACAAGTCCCCTGTGCCTCCATGTGACTGGCACCGAGTTCAGAGCAGGCAGCGAGCAACACGAATGCCTGCTCCAGCTCAATCTGTCATGGATGAGCATCAACACAAGGTTTGGGCGTGACTTAATGTGCGTCTGACAGAAACACTACAAAAGTCTAAGATCAGGAGGGTGACCCAGTGGGAGCACAGAAGTAACCGGTCCACTTTGGCAAGGTCACCGCCAAGTAAGAGCGCTGACAGATGCCAGGTGCCTGTGAGATCTGAATCCCAAGTGAATGGGAGCAAGTTTCTCAGCATAAACACTCTCGTGCAGGATTTCGGGTGTGCAAATACACAAGAGTTATTGGTTATTCATCTGAAATTAAGCTTAAGTGGGTTCCTGTCCTTCTCTTTGGTAGTGCTGCCCAGGCTGCTCCACCTCGCACACCCCGAATCAGGGCTGTGCTGACCCTCAGTGTGCTGGGTGACCAAGGCTGAAGAGGATGCAGCACCACTCACCACCTGTCCCGATCACCCCTGCCTACAGAATGCTGGCAGGTGCCATCCATCACTGCTTCTATACCCAAGCCTAGGAGGGCAGGTGAAGGGTGCAGCAGAGATGGACACCGTGAAGTAGAAAGCTGTGCTGCTGACTTGCACCTGCCATCTGAAAAGGAAGGCCAAAGGAAGGAGGAGGCTGCAGCGAAGTGGGGCAGGCACGCAGGGCCTCCACACACAGACCAGGGAGCCAGGGCTCTGCAGTGGGCAGTTCAGAACCATCATGCACTACCAAGGTCCCCATCAGACAAAGCCCCTTGGTCTGAGTCCACCTTGCCAATTGGATGTGCCTCAGAGGTCTGACTTCATAATCTCCACACACAAAAAAATGACATTTGGCCACAAATTAAAGATGTGCCATGGACAGCAACTCCATTTGAATATGCACCCTGTGAGAACATGCACTCTATGAGTGGGTCCCCACATCTTAGGGCAAGATTTCCTGGGCAGGGATGAGGGGAAAGGCAGGTGAGAGTCAGCTGCAGATCACTTGAGACGGTCCCATGCTCTAAAAACTTGTTCTATTTATCAGAGAACTCAGAAGACATAAATCTCTGAGATGGGACAATCTCTCCAGAGGTGAACCATTATGAAAGGATGGGTATGAAAAAAAGTCCAGAAAATATTATTTAAATTGATGCTGACTATGATGTTGACTAGGATTAGTATCGCAAACACCCAAAAGCCTTTAATTATGATGCATTTAAACAACATTGCATCAAAGCTGCCAAATAGTTTTGTCCACAGAATCAATGATACCATTTATGGAATAAAAAATTAAGTTGATTTTTCTAATTTTTTTTAATATTATTGCAATTAATATGTTCAGGAAAGTTATCTGGCAAGAAAAACACAAGTCCCTTCTTCCTTTTATCATTACCATTACGGTGCTAAAGTATTTAAAATTTGAAAACTTTCTTGCATAAATTCAAATACCAAAAGTAAGAAAACAATTTTATAGCTCCATTCTTTTTTTAAACAAAAGGTGCAGGAAGGAATGAAGGTGAGTTGGCAGGCAGGAAGAGGGAGGAGGAAGAATCATTTTCATTTATTTATTTCATTTTAGTTTTTCATCTTGGTTACGTGCCCTACCATACCACCCTCCCAATTCCCACCTACATCCAGAGTTAGGACCCCAGGTCCTTGGGCTGTGTGTGAATCACACAGCACTGCAAAATGGCATGCCTGGCTTCATTTTAAGACTGAGCTTGGATTGTATTTTGGCTCTAGAGAAAATATTTATGCAATAACTAGTATACATGATAAAGGTATTATTATCAGGACTAACATAACAATGCAGAGTTGACAAGTAGTTTAATTTCTGAAAACACAATGCACAGAAGGATGAAATAGTAAAGAAATCATTTTCCTTTGTGACTGCTTCATGTTTAGAATTTTCACAAAAACTGTAGGCATTTCATATTCGCTGTGAAATGGCATATGACTTCAATGTGCTCGACTTCAGGTGTACTTCTCCTCATTAAAAGTTTCAAGGTTTAAAGTTTTCAAAATGTAATACATATATATATAGGCTCAAAGGTTAACAGTATTCATAATATATTGTTAAAAAATTATAATAGTTAAAAGTTAAACCTAGTTCCAATATTAAAAATGGAAGTCTTAGAAAAAAACTTTCAATAATTATAGAGCTATCTTGTGATCCAGCAATTCTGCGTCTATCTGAAGGAAGTGAAAACACTAGTTCAAAAAAATAAATGCACCCACATGTTTACAGCAACATTATTTATAACAGCCAAGAAATGGAAACAACAAAATTGCCCATTGGCAGATAAGTGGATAAAGAAGACGTATCTGTATATGACTAACACTCTTGATTTAAAAAAAAGAAAGAAAGATGAAATCCTTCAATTTTCAACAACATGGATGGAACTAGAGGGGTTTATACTAAATAAGTCAGAAGGATAAAGACAAATATCTGATGATCTCTCTCATGTGAAATATAAAGAAAAAAAGCAAACAAACAGATAAAACAAGACAAACTAACCTGGGGACACTGACAACATAACTGAGGCTCCAAGACAGGGATGGGTGGGAGTGGGAGCAAAGGGTGGAGGGTCCACAACAGTGGTGGAGATTATCAGGTAAGTGGTGGTGGGAGTGGTGTGCTATCAAGTATTTCATGAAGGGTGAACCTGCACACCTAAAACATATTGTTTGGTAAATCAAAGCTATCTCAATAAAAATGACTTTCAAAATCTCAAATATGAGTGGAAAACTATTAGAATCATGTACAATTTACTGACCAAATTAACTTTTTCTAAAAAGTCTGTATGTGCAGAATTTTCATCTTTAACTGCTGTGATTTATTAAAAGCACTCATCCAAAAAATGAATATAACCAATCTGGATTGATTATAATCTATACATACAAACATAGCATAAAACTTACATAAATGCAAGCGAAAACCTATTTTAAGGTCCCAGTTTTGCCTCTCTAATGCTTATCTTCTGCTGTGCATTGAAGAAACAGACATTTTCAGAGATTCATTGGGAGGTATCTTAAGGTTTCTAGGATGAGGCTGCCCCTCCCAGCCATGTAAACTGTTTGGAGACGAAAACTTGACTCCATTTTTGCTGCAGGACAAAAACAGCAAATGTTACAAAAAGTCAAACAAGAAGCAGGTTGCTAGGAAGCAGAACACGGAGTCAAAGGCTGAGGAGGACAGCGAGTTTCAGTCACAGCAAAAACAGGGCCTCTGGGCCCTCCGGACCAGGGACCAGGACACCCATGTCTGCTAAAGGCTCATGGACACAGAGACCACCCCACTCCCCCATGCCCCCATGAGGAGTCCTGGGGCCTTTCCCCTTATTCTGTCTCTTCCAAAAATAAGATGCCTTCTAAACAAGGTCATTTGGGCTTTTAATGCTAACATTGTAGGAGACTTTAGAAAGTATTGACTCAGTCTCTGGTGAGTCCATCAACTCCCATCCCCCAATGCCACATTACTGACAGTGGGCACACCTGTCCAGAGCTGAGGCCGTAAATACGTGAGGGAAAAAATGGATGGAGGGTCACCACGAGGCAGCATGTATGACGTGAGGCCATGTGCTAACAATGGTCTCTAATCCCAGGAGGAATTACCCTACCTGGAAGTGGTTTTCACTGGTCATGAGGGCTTACTTAATCAGCACACAACACTGTCTCACTGATGGTGAATTCTGGGTGTGGGCATATGTGCCTGAATGTGGCCTCTGTCAGTTAAGGAGGAAAAGTAAGGGAGAAAAGCAGCAGCTTGTCGGTCAGCAGTTCCTGAGGGGAACGAGCACTTGAACGCCCTGCAGAAGAATGCATGGTTCTCGTTGGAGTCAACCCAGAGGTGTCAGCCTGACTCCACAAGCTGGGGCTTGATCCTGGAGGACATGTGGGAGCATCACCTGTAACTGTGACCCATCACTTTCAGACGCCCCTCCAGGTGGGGCTGTCCTTTCCTGGCAGTCACACTGAGTCAGGGCAACGGGGTGCTGAAGAACAGAGCCAGGCCTCAACCAGGGCTCTCCCCTGGGCCCCAGTCATTCCCATCATCTCTGAGGGCCCAAGGGCCCATCTCCTTTTCCATAAAGCAGGAAAGCCAGCTGTGACCTCCCTCCTATCTGCAGCTGGTTACTCTTTTATTCAGTCAAGACGTTGACTAAGGTCATGATGCTTGGTGATGAGGACTCAGGCTCTAGGTCTGACAGTTTAGCATGGTGAAGCCTGAGAGTGCTTTTTCTTCATTAAGTTTTCTTGCAGACACCAGAGGAGAGGCCTGGGGACCTCCTGGGAGGGGGGAAGTCTGCTGTACCTGCCAGCCCTGAGCAGCTCTGTGGGTTCCAAGTAGAGGGTGAGAGGCAGTGGGGCTCACAGGTGGGTTCTTAGGCTGGTGGACAAGAACGACCTCCTAGGAGAGGCTCACTCACACAGGGTGCTGTGAGGACCAGTTCTCAGCGTCCACCTGTCCATTAAACAAGAAGAGGGCAGTGAAGTGCAGCCCCTCTATGGCCAGAGTCCCTAAAGCCAGAGCCCAGCTGCACGGAACCAAGGGAGAGTACCCTCAGGCCACTGCAGGAAATGATGGCAAAGAGCACAAGTTTTAATAAGCTTACTATAAAAACATTAACTTTCAAAGCCAAAAAAAAATCTCCTGAGGCTTTGGTAGGACCTTAGCTCAGACTCTGGAAACATAACCTAATCCTTAGAAAAGATAGTGTCGAGGGACCGGGCAGCCAAGGGCAGGGAGCCTGGTCAGCTGCAAAGGTGACTGGCCTCTGGGCTACTACATTCTTAGGTAGCGTCAAAGCTGAAATCACTGTGTTTTACATAAATTGCCCCTCCCCTATGCTGCCACAGGAGTGGCTACAAAGGCCTTTTCAGGAGATAGCCCAGTCTGGTGAGACAGCAAGGCCTACAGTCCTGGGGGTGACCTCCTCAGGGTCCAATAGGAGGGGATGACCAACCAGGTGGAGGCGGTTCCTGAGCAGATGCCACAGCTGAGCAATGGAATTTAACAACCAAATACTCTCATCACATAGCGTCTACAGAGAACATTGACCACAGCACGTGAAGGGAACACTGTGATAACAGACACCAAACAAAGAGCGACAACCAAATTCACCTTTTTATAACCACCCCTCAGCTCTCAGATATAGAGACATTTATCATTAAAAGTATGCTCGTAAAGAATCCAACATCAAATGTCATTAATCATGTTTTTAAGATAAGTCATACTGAAGCAAAAATCGCAAATAGAAAAGCACCCATAAGCATATGGCATTTTCAGAAATGAATCCTGAATTCTGATGGTCAGTTTCAACCAACCTTTAAAATAATGCGACAAAATGAGACAACAGTGGAAAGAAAGAGCTTTTGCCGAAGAGGTGAAAGGATCTGCTGTTTAGCTGAGGAGGTGAGATATTGGATCAATCGATGATTCTTTTGGTCTGCAGTTCCACATCTAACTGGAGTAGACACTTTTTTTCTTTTTTTTTTTAAAGAAAGGAAGGGCCAGAGAGAAGCACTATTTTGTTGTTTGTTCTGTTTTTTACACCCCAGCCTAGGCAGTGAACCGGGGTCCGTGGGCGTTCCATGCTCCGCATGTCAGTGCTCCAGCCACCTGCGTCACAGGGCGCGCGTCTGGAATAGACACTTTCTAAGAGTACCACCTGTCTGAAACATTACACAGGGGAACACTATGAGCATAATGAAACATTATACATTACACATGGAAAATCAGGATCCCCAACTTTCGGTGCACGCTTCTGAATGCTGACAACTGCTTGCCACCGCCTGGCAACACACTGCCACATGGGGAATGCTGTGAAGCTAAAGCTTTTGCTCCTGCCCCAGCCACACATTTAAGTAGCAAAAGGCATGTCTTCAGCAACAATCACTAGAGCAGGGCAGGGTGCTGGCAGTCGAGGGGCAGCCCCCCTACCCCTCCACGCCCACTCTCAGGCCTGGAGTCACCGTCCAGCCTTCATGCTGAGACAGCCTGTGTGCATTCAGGTCTATCTCCTGCCTCAGCACTGCTATGATTTTTGATTACAGCAGTCTCTTAAAGTCAGTTTTTCCTGAATTTCAGTACTGTGCTAATGCTTGGGCTTGACGGCTGGGTGTTCCTGGGGCACAGCAGTACACTGCAGCCACACAGGAGTTCACACTTCTCAGAGCCACATTAAGGTCTGTTAGGCCAGCCTTTCACCTCACTGTGCTTAAAAACGCAGAAGAAAAATTCAGGACAGAAAAGCTTATCCTAGGGGCCAGGCCACCCGTTTTGGGGCATGGCAGTAAGTCTTTTGGATCAGTTGAGGGTCACACATTACTATTATATTACATACATTACTATTTCCAGAAACTAAGTCTTCCAAACAGAAAAGGTTTTAGAGCACCTTTCCAAAATAATTTAGGAACTAGGAGAATTCTGCTGCTCTTTCACTCAGAACTGGAGCATTTGTGGGGAGTAGTTTGAAGAGTGGTCAGAGAAAGCTGTGGTAGCTTCTGGTGTCAGACTGTCATGTTCTCATCTGAAAGACACAGATCATCCTCATGCCCCATCAGGCATCAGCATGTAGTGGGCTCATCCCATGTCATGTTACTGAGTCAGACACTGAAGAAACCAAACGAAAGGCACCAACCCATTCTGCAGAATCTGTGATCCATCTGATAGACACATTAGTAACTAATAAATGATGGCTGTGGGAACCAGACAGGCGATGGGCCTAGTGTATGGGCCAGGAAGAGTATATCCAAAGATAAAAGGGTACTGTTTTAGTTAGAGGTAAAAATATACCAAATTGAAATGAGAACACCCAAGGGATTGGAAAATCTGGAGAAAATTTCTTTACAATACGACATACTCTATAGTATACAGATGCCAATTGGTTTCAATTTCTAGAAGCAAATCATCAAAGTCTATAGAGTAAGACTTGAGTATACAAGGGTATTTCATACAGGCAGTAAGGAAAGTGTTTTCCTCTAAATTTTCTGACTCTTAAAACCTAACATGCACTCTAGAGACACACTAACATTCACAAAGTGTTGGTAAAATTAAAAAAGAATAAAAAATCATGGTAAATATTAAATTACAGATGAATTAAGCAATAAAGCATGAAATGGCAAGTCTTCTGAAAATATCAGTGGACTGTGCTACTGGAAATGTAAATTGGTATGAATTTCTCTTTCTAGATAACTGACTTAAATAAGTAAAGGATCCTCAGGGAGAGGCCTTAGGAAACAAGCGTCACGCTATCCGATTGTTAACAACCTGAGACGGTCCCCAATCCTCAGTGATGGCAATGAAAACACATAGCTCAGTCACCTGGAAAATAGCTCAAAGTGTTATTTTTGAGAAATTTCACAGGTTTTCTAACGTCTATATAAATTCCTACTTCAGCCACAAGATATCAGATTATAGGATGGAAAAACAGTAAGCTATGTATGATCACTTATAATTCAATCATTAAAAGTTCCATAGATTGAAAAAAAAATCCTTACAACTGTTATTATTATACATTTAAGTATGTGGGTCAAATCACAAATATGAAAACATGTCACTTCAGTTGACCCACAATGTTTCTCTGAAATGTGTTTAATACGTACACTATTTCATCATTTAAGTTAACAAAGCCTCAAATTTTCTTGCCTAGGATGTAAGTATTAATATAGCATTGTGAGGAAACTTTATCATTTCAGGAAAAGCTGAACTTCCCAAAAAAGTTTAATGCCCATATAAAGATGTACTATATAAAAAAGTTAGCTCTCCAAGTCACAAAGATCCTAATTTTCCTTATCAAAGTATTCCAGTTCTTAGTATCAGTAATCAACTACAGATTATATAACATCAGGAAAGTCACTTCATGTTTTACATGAAATTCCTGAATAGTTGACTTTCGGATACTGAGTAAGGAGAGTTTATACATTACAACAAGTCAAGATTGTGAACCTATTCTTAGTCTTTGACAAGGTCTTTCTTTCAACTTCCAAAATCAAATTTCTATAGCGGGGATATTCACGACACACACAGACATATGGCCACAGTGCATGGTTCTAAGTAAGTCCTACCCTGGTTTTCTATTTCAGATGCAGTGCCTTGTACATAAAGGGAACAAGTTCATGCGCATATTCACTTCCATACAGATTTGGTTGGTGGGAATTTAATCAAGTGCCCTATTCTCTCACATGGTTATGTAGAATTGAGCAGAAATGAAGAAAGAACTGACAGTAAATTTTAACCCCAAAGCTTTCCATGAATAAAAACACTTTGAAAGTGTTTTATCTGCATAGTTTCTTTGATCAAAAAAAAAAAAGTACAAGTTCAATGTGAATCAGACCTTAATTTCACCAGGTTTTTACAGTCCAATTTCCTCTACTTGGTTCATTTTTCTTTTGTCTCCCCGATTATAACAACTTGTGAGTTATTATATTTTCCCTCCATTTAAATGTGGCCCACACAGTCTGAAAAGAGTTTTCCCTGTTGGAAAGCAGCTTGCTTCCTGCAAAAGAGATGAAGTCCACTCAGACGCCGCCAGCGTCCCCTCCCCACTGCCCTCCCACCTTTGGATGCTTTCAGTGCTCCTCCGATGTATTCTTGGGTGGGCAGAGACCTGGGGGGACGAGCCACCAGGCCGCGCTCCTCTCCCCAAGCACATATGGGCTTTCTATCAGCCCTTTAATTAATCCTCAGTGAGAGCCAAGCCATGACATTTTGACTGGGCAGGCTCCAGTTCTGGACAGGTCTTGATTTATTGCGACTGAGTCTCAACCAACTTTGATTTATGTCAGCTTTGGGGAGGAGGGCGAGCTGGGAACAGAATGGCGCTGTTGAACGTGGGCCACGTGATGGCAGGTCTGGCCCTTGACTTCCAAGGGCCACAGGAGGATGGTCAGAAAAAGGCCTGTAAGAAAGCCATCCGACCCAATCTGAGCTTTAAAATACAGGAAACCGCGCAGTCCCACGAACGCGGGCCTGCAGAAGGGAAGGCTCTATGGAGCGTGCGCTGGGTGAGGGGAGGACCCCGGGCCTCATATTGAGGAGCTGGTTGTCTGTGCCATCTGGGATCATCTGAAGGGAGTGGCTGGCCAGGGTTCCTGCCTTGTAGGGGACCTACCGACATCGGCCCTGCTCAGCAACACCAAATTCTTCCTGGCTGATAAGCAGGTGATTCCCATGCTTGCATTTTAGAATAAGTCAAAGGAAGGCTTGGACTAACACAAGAGCAACGACACTTAAGAATCTGCTCCTGTTATGGGAGCTTTTTCCATAAAGCCCTTCCTGGGCTGAGGCTGTGCCCACTGCCCTTTCCTTGAGCAGACACAGTAGAACAGTGACCTCAGGCCAGACATGGGGACACAGATAAGGGTCTGGTCCTATTCCTGGGGAGCACCCTCAGGCTCCCCTTGAAGGACCTACCATGGACAGCTGCTCCCTCCTGGTAGCGGGAGGGGACAGTTACCCTGAGATCCTGCTCCTCGCCCAATGTCACCGACACGGTGACAAAGGAACACATGCTCAAACCTGTTAGGGCACTAGGCACTCAGCCTCCTCTGCTCTACTGCAAGACGGTTACAGAAACCCTGCAGGGCTGAGTGAGGTGCAGGGAAGGCCGGGAAGTCTCTCACCACCTTAGCCAGGGAACACTGGGGCTGGGTGTAGGGCACAAGATGGGGAGAGAGGACATGATAGCTATGAGCACTGGTGACGGGGACTGAGGCATGTCTGTGAACATGTCTGAGAACTGTACTCCTGCTCATAAAGGCAAGGAGGCACACGGTTACTCCTTCAAAGAGCCACATATAAAGGCTGTACCTACAAAGAGCGCAATCTTAGTTAAAACCACTGAGTGTGATGACTGTTACAGGACTGCTGTAAGTTTTGCAAGCAGACCGAAGGTTTCAGATGACAGATGGACAGCCCGGGAACAACACATTGAATACCAGTGCTGAGTCATGAGACCTGCACATGGAGAGGGACTGTCTCGGGGCTGTTAGGTCTCCACTCCTAAGGGTTGATAGCCCACCCTGAGGGGCGCTGGGCCAGGACAAAAAGGTATGTCCTAACACAGAGTGCCCTGACTTATATGCACAGGATGCCTATAGTTCCAAGGGACCATGGAGGTCAAACAAAAACATTAACTAGAGTTGAAGTCAACAGCTGCACAAATAATATAATTCTTTTGTCACTGAAATCAACATATTCTCATCTTTTGTCTTTAAAAAAAAATCTAAATCAAAGTTATCTGAATACATGCATATTCACTTACCATTGGAAAACCATTCACATCTCAATGAAATGCCTAGTTTCTCAAAGAAATTTTGAAGAAGTTGTAAGATTGGGGAGTTGATAATTTCATTAAGCAAATGTCAGTGATTTGTTCATGTGACAAAACAAGAACTCTGCAAAATTAATATGAAGGCCTTTTTCCCTGTGAGTGTCCTCCATAGGGACACTTTACTGCAAGGAAACAAAATTTTGAATTAATATGAGGGTATAAATACTACAATATATGCCTATCTATTAGAGACAATAACTGGTCAATAACTGAATTATACCATTTTTATAGTTTCCTTTTCTTACATTTTTCACTTGAAAGCTTTATCTAAGGTTTCTCTTTGCTGAGAACCTTACCAGGATTGACAAGTAATTTTGTTCTCAATTTCTTTTGGTAAAATATATTACTCGATGTAAATTTTCCTTTGAGACAGATGCTAT
Organism: Solenodon paradoxus; assembly: GCA_004363575.1. Classification (NCBI taxonomy): domain Eukaryota; kingdom Metazoa; phylum Chordata; class Mammalia; order Eulipotyphla; family Solenodontidae; genus Solenodon; species Solenodon paradoxus. The sequence continues at coordinate 256,571 of RJWH01002204.1, forward strand.
AAACTTTATTAGCTGGTATAAGTATAAGCTTATCATTTCAGTTAGCAGAACTATCCAGAAAGGAGCAAAGAGGTTGTGGAACACAAATCACTCAGTTTGGTCATACTTTTTTCTTTTTCTTGATTCCCTTGTGAGCAGCACTCAGACCCTCACACAGACTGGCACACTCAGGCATGAATTGCTTGTTCCCAGCTTGAAGACTCCATTAGGAAGGTGGTCAATAATGGACTTTGAACACATACAACTGGACACAGTGTGTTGGAACAATCTATCACAACCTGTTTCTTCATATTTTTAAATAAATAAAGGTAAAAGCAGAAGTCTAAGAATCGGGAGTCCTGGGTTAAAATCCCACATTTGTCCAAGACTTACGGCCAGTTCTAAAGGCAAGCCACAGCCTGTAACTAACAAGGGAGAAACAATACCAACTTGTTCAAAATATAGTTTGATGTTACTAGAAAAAAAAAAAGATGTTATGTAAATGGAAAGAATGACAAAGCACCACTGAAAACTCATGATACCGGTCACATTAGTAAATTAAGAATGTTTGATTTCCTTGTATTGTCACACCTAAGAAGAAAATGGGCACATCATGTGTCTTGACATTCCCTTTAAACAAAGACTTCCGCGTTTCTGTAATGACTGAAGATTGGCAGTCTTCAGAATTAAGTGGGACAAAGGAGAGAGAAGGGGCAGCCAAATGTTCTTTAGAATTAAATGGATTCTTAGTCTGAAGTTGAAACATTTACATAAAGTCCATGAAGTTAGTCCAGAATCCCAGCTGACAACTGAGATTCTGCCTTCCCTGAATACCTGGTCTGAAGAGGAGTTAGGAAGTGCCCTGGCACAGTGCTGCTGACAACCTATGTATGTCCTCCATCCATTTAAACCATGTCTAGATTACTCATAATACCTAACACAGTGTAGATGCTATATAAATAGTTGTTTACTAGAAAAAGAAAAGTAATTTTGTACATATTCAGTGCAGACTAGCCATAGAAGATCTAATCCATGGGAGGCGTTCCATCCAAGGTTGGTGAG
>RJWH01002205.1:0-257541 GCA_004363575.1 Solenodon paradoxus
GGATGGACCCCCTTACACACCATTATTCCCTCTCCAAAATGTTTGTAATAATTATTTAGACTATATGGTCACTCAGTGAATTACAAAGATATTAAGCATAATCATACTTTTCATGTGCATCATAGTTGGCGGTTTGAAAACTTAAGATTTGGCAAATACTTGTATTTATATACATACGTACCAGCATTAGTGCATAAAATAAAGTTATACTTTTATTAGAGAATGTGCTTATACAGTGATGAGCTGGCTATAAGAGTAACAAAATAATTTTGTGTTTATTCACATTAATAGTATGATTCCATATTTGGAATAGATCGTTCCATATTTATCTTTCTCCTACTTACTTCACTTAGCACAACCCCCTCTATCTCCATCCATGTTGTCACAAATGACAGGGTTTCATCTTTTTAATGGCTTTGTAGTACTCCATTGTGTATTTATACCAAAGCTCTATCCATTCATCTGATGATGGGCACTTAGTAGTTTGCAATTCATTGCTATTGTAAATAATGCTGCAATAAACATAGGGGTGCAAATATCTCTCTGAATTAGTGTTTTCATACCTTTTGGGTAAATACCCAGAAGTGGGATGATGGGATCATAAGGAATTTCCGTGTTCAATATTTTGCGGAATCTCCTTCTGCTTTCCATAAGGCTTGAACCAATTTGCACTTCTACCAACAGGGTAAAAGTGTTTCTTTTTCTCCACATCCTCACCAACATTTCTGGTTTCTAGACTTTTGACTAATAACCAGTCTCATGAGGTGATACCTCATTGTTTTGATTTGCATTTCCCTAGTAAGTAAGAAGGGACATCTTTTCCTATACATGTTGGGCCATCTGTCTTCTTTGGAGAAATTTCTCTCCAATTCTTCTACCCAGTTTTTGACTGGATTATTTGTTTTAATGTTGCATTTTATGGGTTAATTTGTATATTTTGAATAGTCAGCCTTTGTCAGACATATGTAACACAAATATCATCTTCCAGTCTTTAGTTTGTCTTTTTATTTTGGTGATGGTTTTTTTCACTGAGCAGAAGCTTTTAAGTTTGATGTAGTTCCATTTGTTTATTTTTGTTTTTATTTACCTTCCCCTTGGGGCTGAGTTCTCAAAGACCTCTGTAAGGCTGATATCATGGAATATCTTGCCTATGTTATCTTCTAAGTATATTATGGTTTCTGGTCTTATATCCAAGTGTCTAATCCATTTTTAGTTAATTTTTATGGTGTTAGAGAGTGCTCTAACTTCATTGTTTTACATGTGGCTGCCCAGATTTCCAACACCATTTGATGAAGACTTTCCTTTCAACATCATATGCTCCTGGCTCCATTGTCATAAATTAACTGACCGTATGTGTGTGAGTCAACTTCTGGTGATTCAGTTCTACTACACTGATCTGTGTCTCTGTTAGTATTTCGGTACCATACAGTTTTGTTTTGTTGTTTTTTTTTTTTTTTAAAGGAAAGATGCAGGCAGGAATGTCAGGGACACAGGAAGAGAGGAGGAAGAAGCATTTTATTTTATTTATTTAATTCATCTTGGTTGTTCCCCCAGCACCTGATTACAAACCTCAGTCCTTAGGAGGTATGTGGGCATGTCCAGTGGGCTTAACTGCTAACCCACCAGGGTATGCCTACCATATAGTTTTGATCACTATCACTTTGTAGTATACTTCAAGCTCTGAAAATGTGCTACCTCCAGTTTTGTTCATTTTTTTCTTTGGTTATTTTAGGGTCTTTTGTTATTTCATACCAGTTTAAAAAGTTTTTGGTTCATTTCCTTGAAAACTGCCAGTGGTGCTTGTATATTGGTTGCATTAAACCTATATATTGCTGTAGGTAAAATGAACATTTTAGCAATGTTAATTCTTTCCAGTCATGATCATGGGACATTTTCCCCCCTGTTTACTTCCACTCTTTCTTTTAGAAAGTCTTATTGTTTTCATTGTACAGATCTTTCACCTCCTTGGTTATATTCCAAGGTATTTGATTCTTTTTGCTTCTATTGTAAATGGGATAGATTTAAAAATTTCATTCTCTATCTTATTGGTTAGATATAGAAATGCAATAGATTTTTGTGCATTGATTTTTGTATCCTGCTACTTTACTGTACTCATTGATTAATACTATTATAATACTATTGTTTTTTTTGATGGATTTTTTAGGATTTTCTACATATATGATCAGGTTTTCTGCAAATAGTGGTAGCTTTACTTTTCACTTCCAAATTGAATTCCTTTCATTTCTTCTTAATTGCCCTGGCTTCAGCCTCCAGTACAATGTTAAATTGTGATGAGAGTGAACAGCCTTGTCTTGTTCCTGAACTTAGAGGAAATGCTGTCAGTTTTTTTACCATTGAATAACATTAGCTGAGAGTTTATCAAATATGGCTTTTATTATGTTGAGGTAAGTATCTGTAACTATCCTATTTTAGAGTTTTTATTATAAATGGCTGTTGAATCTTGTCAAAAGTTTTCTCTGCATCTATTGATATGATAATATGAATTTTCTCCTTGCTCTTATTGATGTGGTGTATTACATTAATAGATTTGCATATGTTGAACCATCCTTGCAGCCCCAGGATACATCACATTTGGTCATGCTGGATGATCCTTTTGAAGTATTTTGGATAAGCCTTGCTAATGTTTTACTGAGAATTTTTGGATCTATAGCCATTAGAGATATTGGACTGTAATTTTATCTCTTGGTGACGTCTTTATCAGCTTTTGGCATTGATGTAATACTGACCTCATAGAAAGTGTTTGGAAGTATTCCCTGTTCTTGAGTTTTTTTGGAAGAGTTAGAAAAGAATAGGTATTAATTCTTTTCTGAAGGTATGGTAAGACTGGGCTTTTATTTTGGGGAGAGACCTTTGATTATCTCTGCAATTTCCTTGCTTGTGATAGTTTTGTTTAGGGTTTCCATGTCTTCTTCCTTTTTCAGTCTTGGTAAGCTGTATGTTTCTAAAACTCTGTCCATGTCCTTGAGGTAGTCCACTTAATTAGCATAAAGCTTTTGATCTTACAATATCTTGTACTTCTGTGGTAGTACTTGTAACTTCTCCCCTTTCATTTCTTATCCTGAGAGTTTTCTCTTTTTCTTGGTGAGTTTTCCCAAAGGTTTGTCAATTTTTCAAAGAACCAGCTTACTTCACTAATCTGCTGCATTATCTTTTTTAATTTCTATTTCATTTATCTTTGCTCAACTTCTTATTTTCTTTCTTCTATTGACTTTTGTATTCAGTTGTTCTTCTTTTTCTAGTTACTTTAGATGTAGTGTTAGATTGCCTTTTGCATTTTTTCTTGTTTGTTGAGGTACCTGGATTGTAATACGCTTGCCTCTTAATATGGCTTCTACTTCATCCTGTGTATTCCGGTAGCTCGTGTCTTCGTTCTCACTTATCTCCAAGTGCTTTTAAAATTCTTCTTTATTGACTTCCTTTACCCAAGAATCATTCAGAAGTGTTTTGTTTAGCCTTCCTGTATTTTGGAATCTTCCACCTTTCTTTTTAGTTGATTTCTAGTTTTAAACCATTGTGATGGGCTAAGATATTTTATGTGCTTTCAGTCTTTTATAATTTGTTGAGAAATGTTTCGGCTTTTAAATTATGATCTATCTTTGAGAATGTTCCACACATCTGAAGAAGAATGTGAATTCTGTAGTTCAGTATATGTTTATTAAACCCATTTGTTCAAATTTGTCATTTAAAGCTATTGTATTCCCAATTAATATTCTGCCTGGTTGATCTGCCTATTGTAAGTTTGAAGTCTCCTACTATTAGTATATTGCTGTTGCTGTCTCTCTTTAGTTCTGAAAATTGCTTTATGTATTGTGGTGCTCTTCTTTTGGTGCACACATGCTTGTAAGCATTATGTCTTCTTGCTGAATGGATTCCTTCATCAGTGTATAATGTTCGTCTCTCATTTTTTATCCTCTTTAATTGGAAGTCTTTTATCTGATATAATTGTGGCACGTTTCTTTTTTTGGTTATCATTTGACTGTAGGGTTGTCTTTAAACCATTGATATTGAACATAAGTTTATATTTTGAATGTAGATGAGTCTCCTTAATGCAGCAGAAAGTCAATTATGCTTTTTTAAATCGATGTGACCACTTTGTGCTTTTTCACTTGTGAGTTTAGTCCATAAATATATAATATTTAGGGTGATTATTGATATGTAGCTATTGCTTTTTAGTTTTCTGGTTGTTAACTGCAGACAAAACCTTTGTTTTTCACTTTCTTTTCTTAGGTGGTTTGAAAGCAATTATGTTGTGCTTGCTTTCCCATTTTATTTTCTTTCATTTTTTTCCCTGAAGAAAAGTTCTGAGGCAGCCCTGGAATTCACATAAAAGAGTCTGCTTATATCCTGTTTGTACCTGACAGCAAGTTAGTCTTTGGCTTATTCTACCTTCACTCTTTTACTCTTCTCTCCAGTTCTCATATTTTGATATCTTGCTGTTTTTAATTGGGATTTATTTTCATTTTATAGAACTTCCTTCAGTATTTCTTATAAAGTTGGTTTTGTGCTGATTACTTACTTTAACTTTTGCTTGTCTGAAATTCAGCTTTATATCATTGCTTCAAGTTTAAATGATACTTTAGCAGGGTAGATTAACCTTGGTTAGAAATCCTCTTTCAGCACTTAAAATAGATCATATCATTAACCTTTATCCTAAAGTTTCAGCTGAGAAATCTGCTCACAACTTATAGAGGCTCCTTTGTATTTGACTTTTTCTAGCTACTTTTAAGATTTTCTTGTATATTTGACATTTTGATGATGGTATATCTTGGTGTAAGTCTGTGTGGGTTTCTTTTGATTGAAACTGAGCTTCCTGGGTCTGGATATCTGCTGCCTTCCTCATGTTAGGGAAATTCTCAGCTATTATTTCTTCAAATACAGGTTTTGCACTTTTTTTCCTTCTGGGACCCTTATGATGTAAATGTTCCTCTTGATGTTATCTTTTATGTCTGGTGATGTGGGGTGGGGGTGGGGGGGCAAACTAAGACACGTTGATGACATGCTGGCTTTGTCCAGAAAGAATTTGTGGAGAATTACTTGGCCAGGAACACGCAGGAAGTTTTTTAAAAGCAGAAATAGTTAAGGTGGCCTGTGGGGCTGGAAAGGTTACATCAAGAGAATGCACAGGGGTGTGTGTGTGTGTGTGTGTGTGTGTGTGTGTCTCTTAAGGTGCCTGCCTCTCTCACACAGGCAAGATGGAATCATTATATATGAGGGTTAGGGGCTCTGGATGTGTCCAGGTTACCTGGGGAAAAATGGCATGAGTATTTAGGGGTGTGTCCTAGGAGCAGGTTGCTAAAGAGAGAAACCCCCTGGGGTCTTTTCAGTTTCTGCCAGTTAGTCTACCACTCATATGCTTGCGTACTGCCCTGTAGATTTCAAGTTATGCTGTCCCAGCATCATCCGGTACCCTGTATTTATTTCATTTAATCATTTCTTCTCTTTGCTAGTCTCTTTCATTGTATTAAGTACCCTATATTCTAGCTCACTGGTTCTATTGGAGTCTTCTTCTAGCCTACTTTTGAGTTCTTCTATTTTGTTCTTTAGTTCAGTTATTGTGTTCTTCATATCTTGAATTCTGTTTTGAGGTGCCACATATCTTCTCTTTGCTACAGCTCTCTTTTTGCTGCTCCGTTTCCCTGGTTTCAGTGAGTATGTTTCTCACTGTTGTTTTAAAGTCTTCATCAGGTTGTCTCAAGTCTGTTGCGTTCAGATTTTCTTCTCAGGCTTTGCTTGGATTCGTCATTTCACAGATATTTTCTTGTCTTTGATCTGGTGGGCATTCTGTGTTTATTTCTATGGGTTAGGCTTCTCTGATGCAAAGGCCTTGTGTTAGGGTATCTAATTGCTTAGAACAGTCCTGGATCTTGGTATGGTCCTTGGCCTTTCTGTAGTTGTGTGATATCAACACTGCTCGGATTTGTTGAAGTTCTAAGGGGAGCCTTGTACTGAGGCCTGACAGTCCAGCCGACAGGGTTGGAGCAAGGGATGCAGAGAGTTCTCTCAGAGTCACAGGTGTGAACAGCAAAGCTCATAGAGGTCTGTGAGCCCACTCAGCAAGCAGGCCGTACTTCCAACACAGCCCACAGCATGGGTGTAAACAGTAGCTTTTGCTAGACCCTCCAAAATATTAGTCCTCCAGACAACTTGCAGTCTAAGCAGGGGGCGTAAACACACCTGTAGGGCTGGGGATGGAATTTTAGTAGCCCAATAGCACAGGCATCAGTGTGCTAAAGGAAGAGTGGGCAGTCCAGTCCCTCCCCACCAGGAATTTTCCTTAATGGCAGTCTCCTAAACTGGCTCCTTTTGGGAATTGTGTCTCCTTGAACTGGGGCGCTAGTCCTCTTTCCACCCTATGCTGAGGCTCCCACCCCAGCTCACTGACTACAAGCTAGCTTAGGAGGTGCTTCTGCTGGAGAAAGTCCTTTAACTTTGGGAGCGTGTTGGTTTCACCCAACTCTTCCTGCATCACTGAGTCTCAGGACAGAGATTTAGTGCCGAGGATTGGTCTCTTCCACCTTTAATGGAGGCTTATGTCCCCTCACTCTATGGAGATGCTGGTCCTTTTCTTTTCACTGATTGTGGTAACCAAATAGATTATTTGTAGTTGTTTTGGGCTCTTAGCAGTCTGCCCTCTTGGAACAGGAATTTTATTATGTTCTTTAGTTCAGTTGTTGTGCTCCTTATCTCTGTAAATTCTGTTTTCATATCTATTCTTGGTTTCAGTTCTCTTTTTGTTCCCCAATTGTTTTCCTGATTTCAGTATTATTAGCACTGTTGCTTCAGAGTCTTCATCAGGTAGTTAAGTCACTTTTATTCAGATTTTCAACTGTAGCTTTGTTCGATCCATCATTTTGTATACATTTCTCTGTCTCTTTGATCTGTTTGGCATTATTATTATCATCATTATTTCTGTGAGTTATATACTTCTGTACTGTGCTAGACTTGTGCTAGGCTATCAAATTGCACAGAATAGATTTAGCTCTTGGTCAAGAACACTGGACTAGCTTTACTTGTGTGAGCTCCACATTTGTTGGATTTTTGAAACTCTAAGGTGCACCTTCTGTTGAGACCCGGGAGTCCAGCCTACAGGGTCAGAGTTGGCAAAGGGAATGCAGAGTGTCCCCCAGGGTCACAAGCATAAACAACAGAGTGCTCAGAGTTGTGGGCTGCCAGTGACGTAGCCTACAGTCCCAACACACCCACAGAACAGGAGCACTGGGAATTGTTCTTAACAGAATATCTTGCCTTATGAAAGCCCCTGTCTTCCAGAGGAGTTGCAGACCCAAGAGGGGGCAGTGAACAAGCCCGGTGGCCTGGGAGTAAAATTTCAGGAGCTGTTGTCACAGGCCGTCTGGAGCTGCTATTTTTGATGGAACTCTTGGAATCATTTTCCCCATGAGCCAGAATTTCTGCTTTGTTTCTTTTTATTCTACATATATGAGTGATATCACACAAAGAATCATTGCCTCTCCTGTGGAGAAGCCCCAGAAACTAGAAGAGGGAATCAGGGATGTTGATTTTGTTACTATTTTTGTACCGTAGGATTTGAGTTACTCTCCTGGTTTCTTGTTTTCTCTCACTGCTGTCATTGATACAAGATGTACTATTTCTTGCAACAGATTCTTATTTCCTAGACCATTATTCCATGTCACAGAAAGCGAACACATGCGTACATGCACATGCACACGCACACACACAGACACAGACACACACACACACACACACACACACACACACACACTCTTACATCTTTATCCAGTCGTCCCTCAGTGGCACTTGTTTTTGTATCTTGGCTATTGTGAATAGCAGCTAAATTATTTTGCAGTTAGAGCTTGAAAATCATGAATGGCCAGTAGACTAAAAGATGTAGCTATCTTTATAGCCAGCACCTTGTTTTTCCCACAACTTCTTAGTCCTCAGGCAAATAGTCATGAATTTTGCTAGGAAAAAGTGTTCAAAAGGAAAAGCAGCTTGGGTGCTCCCACACTGAAGCTGCCACTGGATCCAGGGGCAACCTGTCCACTAGCCGATATGACTGAATGGTGGTGAACAGTGTTGTGGGCTTCATCCATCAGTGACCAGGGCTAAGCTATGACAGCACATGCCTCCTCAGGACCTGTGTCTAGGGTCCCGTTAAGTTTGGAGAATAAAACCTCTGGTACACTTGAGACCATGTGATTTCTGGGGTCATTTCACTCCAACAAAAGAGAAGATACAAGAAAACTTTGACCACTGAAGACTTTTAAACTGTGAGTCTCAGATGATTGTTAACCGCTCGTATAGGTCAGAATATCATGTTCTTGGATTGATTCTCTTCTTTCCCACTTGTCTTCTCACATACTTTCTGCCTCCAACATTCCATGCTTGTGTTTTCAGCAGGTTTAGAGTGCTTCTCAGTTTATATATAAATATTCTAACCTGTCTTTTCAAACTCTTATATTCCTGATCCTAGGGATGTGGAGAGTTTAAATGAAAATTAAACTCTCTCCATGGGGAGACTTATGTTTGCAAATAGCTGGAAAGAGAAGAAAGAATCCAGTCCAGGTCTTCACTGCAGAAAAAGGAACATACAGAAGAGTTAAGGTTTTAAAGTGTGTGCAGTCAGGTGTGGAGCAAGAAATAATCATTCCATATCTGTGCACAATGTATCCTAGTTTATGAAGTTTTGACATGATCTTACTTTGCTTCCTTCTACATGCCTGTGAGATAGTAAGGGCAGGTGTCATTGTCCCTAGCTTACAGGTAGGGAACATTATTCAAAGAGTAGTAATTTAAAGATTAAAACTCCTTCTGGACCCCAGACCAAGTACATCAGAATTTCTGGAGATAGAATCATCAGTATAGCCTTTCAAGCTCCCTGAGTAATTCCAATATGCGTCTAAATAAATGAACCCAACTCCTTTAGAAAGGTGCTTCTAAAAATTTGATATGTCTAGGAATCTTAAGGGGGAATCTAATTTTACAAGCATGAGAGTCTGCATTTTTAAGCCTCTCTCATGAGATATAACTGATCTGAGGATCACACTAAGTGCATGAGTCCAGGAAATATTCTTCAGAAAAATCCGGATTCTAATTCAGGCTGCAGGGAATTCTTAATATATATTTGTGGGTAGAAATGCATCAAGATAGATGATCAGTGTCCTATTGAATACACTGTCTGGTTACAAGAAAGCTTGGCATGTTCTAGTATACTCAGAGTCATCCTTAAGAAGAAAAATCCTCTTCAAAAGTGCTTTGGATGATAACACTTCTCCATGGATGGCTGTCCTATACTCTTAAGATAGGTAGTGAAAGCTGGAAGAATTTCACACTATTATGATTAGAAATGTGTTATCCTAAATCAGGAAACTCTTTGACCTGTGACCCTTCTTCTGTCTTACCCAGAGAGTGACTTATTCTTGCTCATTGCAGGTAATAACTTTCTTCTTAAAACTGTGATTATCCATCACTTTGATATTGATCTGGGACAGCCACAACTTTTTTACTTCTTTACCAAATATTTGAGAGTAAATCATACATGCTTTAATATATGAATACTTCTTATTTGGAAGTTGAAGAGAGTGCTAGAATCAATATTTTTGTGCTTTGAATTGTTAGAACAATTCTAAGTCCATGTTAGATTTATCTCCACAGGTAGCACTGTGTTGACATTCAAGTTAACTGTCACCTTTCACTGTCCATCCAAGTAAAACATTTATGAGCCTCATTTCTTATTCACATCAGATTTGTCATTTCAGCTGACATGGGAACATTAAAATTTCCCAGGAGAATTTATACTTAGTAAGGAATTTACTTTGTGAAAATAACAAGCTCTAAATGATAGTATTGTTTTGAACCTATAGGAATTTTTTTTGAGAAATATGATGAAATTGTGAAAAACATGTCGCTACATTTGAGGGTTTGATCTGCTAGATTTGTATTAGTGCTCATTTCAGTAACAGGGCAGATTTCAAGAATATCATTTCAAATCACAAAGTTTTAAATTCGATAGCTAGGTCAAGGTGTTTGCAGCAATGTTTGATTTTTATGAGGATAGAAAGTTATCAACTGTTGGTAATTTAAGATGCAGAGAGCAGATGGACAGAGGAAAGAGACCCAATTCTTAAGACAAGTGGAAAATGCTTGTGTTAGTATAATGGATTTGTATAATTAGTATAATGAATGACCGGAATGTGCATTACCACAAGCCTGTGTCTTCATGGCTGATGAATGAGAACCACTACCACAGAATATTAAAGCTGGTATGAACATAACTGGACATTAAAAGTAAAATTGTAGGGTGCGCCCCGGTGGCCTATTGGTCTAGTACACCCGGGAAGAGTCCCACATACAAGGTCCAGGGCTCAAGACCTGGGGCCAGAGTGAACAACAAATGTCAGCAAGTAGATAAAAAATAAATAAAAAGCTTTTCCTCCTCTTCTCTCTTCCTTCCTTCCTGTTTGCCTGTTCACCTTCATTCTTGCCTGTACTTTTCCTTTAAAAAAAAAAAGTAAAATTGCAGTTACTCCTAAAAGGAGCTAAAAAAATCATATATATTATAAAAAACATTTTCCCAGGGCTGTGATACAAAACTAATGCAATAAAAGTATGGAAAATACGATATATAAAGCTGCATATTTTCATTATATCTACAGATATCAGATATTAACATCAGCAACATAAAAAATTAAACTTTGTATGAAAATGCTAACAGAATTTATTATGCACTCTGCCAAACCCTCCTAACCAATTTCCTAAAAATACAACACAGTACAATGATTCTGGAAAGGAAGATGCTCAAGTCTGCCCCCTTATTAGTCAATGAAGTTTACAAAGTTGCTTTCTACATGGTATTATCATCTTCCATTGTGGCTGCCATTCCCCAAAACTCATGGGACCTTTCCAAAATTCACCACCACCTGGATTTTGGGAGGCATTTGCATGCCGCAGCTGCCTCTCAGCACCTGTGACACCCTAGTGCACACCCACTTTGCTGGGTCTCTGTGCTTCGAATATTGATGGTAAGTTGCATTATTATACCTGGTATCCAACTCAAGACTATGCCAATCTCTGAAAATGCTGTAGTGAGAATATTGTGATCATATAAATGTTAGTTGAAAAATGTGCAAGGAACATTTTATAACATGTAGATATTGTCTTAGCTTAATGGCAACATATTTATTATTTTAAGGCTCTACAGAGCTTGACAGAGGTGTCATTGTACTGAAATCAAGGTGCTGGCAGAATTGTGTTCCTTTCTGGGGGCTCAGCACAGCTTGCCTTTTCCAGCATCTGTGTTCCTTGGCTACCTCTGCCTTCCTCAGTCTTTAAAGCTAGCAAGGTGACTACATTTCTCGTGTTGCATCAAATGTCTTCCATAATCTCCTCTCCCTCTGACCCCGAGCTCTAATCTTTAGACCTTGTAGATTACAGTGGGTCCACCCATGTAATCTATCTTAAGGTCAATTGATTACAGATGGAATTCTGGTTGCTAATCTTTATTCTTTGCCATATATGGTAACCTTCATAGGCTTTAGGGATTAGGTATTTTTGTGCCATCATTCTACCTCTGAAAGTATTAAAAACTAAAAGCCTGTCTTTCGGGAAGATGTCAAATAGGCAGAGTCTCTACTGGGTATGTCTATACATAGTTTTTAAATGCAGATGTGTTTATGTAGTAAAAATTGGATTCTAAATTTATATTTTATTTATTAAGTAGGGACTGGATGTTGAAAGCTATTATTCTTTCTGTATATGTACCTATTAAGTTTGCTAGGGATAACAAAGTACCACCATCTGGGGGGCTTAAACAAAAATTTATTATAGTTCTGGAGGCTTGAAGTTTGAGAAGTATATCAGGGTTGATTTATTCTGTTTTTCTCCTTGGTTTGTAGATGACTGTCTTCTCCCAGGGTCTTCACATGATCTTTTCTCTTTCTGTGCCCATGTTCTAATCACCACCTTTATAAGGATACTTGTCACGTTTTCAATTACCTTTTTCAGTTGTATCTCCAAATACAGTTATACTCCAAGGTACTGGATGGTTAGGATTTCCAGGTGAAATTTAGGGAGGCACAGCCTTTAAGAGCATCTAACATTCAACTCTAAAAAGTTGACGGGTGAGGGAGACAAAAGTTATATACATGTGCCCATTGAGAATTACTCATAGAATTTTTTTTTTTCTAAAAAAATGGTGATTTATTTTGCTTTAACATACAATGGTAGATATATTGAGATAATCGATTTTTCAAAACTTTTGGCTGGGTTTTACACATCACAATACTATTGCAGTACTAATGTTGGCTCATCAGTCATTCCATTTCACTGTAAGAAAGGGATCCAATCGATGCCTACTAGCAGCTTGGCTAAGAAGGGACATTCAAACCAGACACTACACTGTAAATATCAAGGAATTTTCTCCAAGTGTGTATAAAAGTTTTGAAACAAAATCACTTCCTGCTCCACAGGACAATTTGGATTTTTTTTTTTTAATGCATCAGACCAGGATTCACATAATCCTGTGTAAAAATACTTATAATACAGTTAAACCATATTTTATCAGATTGTTCACTTGAGACTAAAAAAAAAATCTGAAGAAAACAGTAGCCAAGAAACTGCACAACCAAAAACTGAAAATTACATAAAATATTTCCACCACTATTTAAATGCCAAATTTAAGCAATAGTAAAAAACAAACATCATAATACAACCTTCTGTTTAAAATAACAGCACTGCTCTGCCTCTTTTCCACTGAATTTTACATATGAACAGACTATATATACTGGTTTTTCCGAGAAATGTCCGTTGGTCTGTCATTCTGGTCAGGCTTGGACTGAACCCTCCTGTTCTCCTGGAGGATCTCGACTCCCCGCTGGTTCTGCATTTCCCAATCTCCGGGTTAGGTGCAAAGTCTCAAGTATAATACATTTCTCTCTTCCTTTACACAGTGCAGAGTATATGGGCTTAGGTTATGTAGATGGTCTTTTACTCCAGGTCACTGTCTTTTTCTAAATTCAAGGCGGCGTTCAGTGGCGTGCAGTAGTTGGGCTTGTCGGAAGGGACGTAGCCGGGCAGACACAAGCACTTGTAGGAACCTTCTGTGTTGATGCACTTGGCATTCTTGCAGAGAGACATCCGGTTGTTCAGCTCATCACATTCACTGACATCTGCAAGCAGCCAAACAATGCAGGTCAGCCAACTTTGACATCACACCCTCTCCAGGAGGAAAAGTCACCTGTCACGTGCCTGAGGCATCTGTTGGGAACACAGCCACACTCGTCTGTTCTCCCCCGACTAAATTGTACTGTCTTTCCCGTTATGGTCTGTTTCAATCACGTGAAAAATTAGCAAGATTTTCTAGATCTTAAAAAGGTAGATTATCAAGACGGTTCTTTCTCTCTTATTTGACACCAGAAGCAACTATCATCTTGAAAGCTGGAAGAACACTGCTTCTAAATTCCTTTCCACAGATACAGAGAAACTGCTAGCGGCGTTCCTTTGACAAAAGATCATACAAGTGGCCTCTGAGCAGCCTCTCTAAAGGCTTAGGTTATCTTCTTGGGTTTCTTTCCACAGGAAAGAAAAACAATCCTACTCATTTGAAACACCTGTGCTAACCCAAGTTACCTATTTTTCAGCCCACCACAGATTAAATGACCAAAACTGAAGGGAGGGAGAGAGGGGGAGAGGAGAGCTAAAAATATAGGAAAAAGCTACAGGAGCCTTTGACCACAGAGGTCAACAGGCTCAGGAAGATAAAACACTGATCACATGGGGAAGGATAATGTTTATTGCTCTTTTAAAAACAAGAAGGAAAGCGATGTGAGAGTGTTGTAGTCTACCCATCCAGCCCCAAGTCGTCTATGCCCCCTGTTTGTGTCACGGAAAATACTGCAAGTTGCAGAGTCAGAAGTTAAATATTTAAAAAACAAAATAATTACCTGGAACATTCTGGCCTTTCTTCCATATGTATTATATGATTTCCTAAATGAGGTATCAACTATTATTTTTCAACTAGGGTAAGACTGTATAAAACATCAAACCGTTTTCAAATGTATCATCCGGGGTAGTTCCGGAGGAACAGTGGCGACGCACTGTGGCTTCTGAACTTTCTCCATCTTCCCAAACTGAAATTCTGCAATCATCTTCAATGCCCTAGACTCGAGCAGATCTAACCACTGGGCAGATAAGGAAAACAGTAATTTCCCATATGCCACATCGCTCTTACCGACACATGTCATCTTGGCCATATCTAGGTGATAGCCATCAAAGCAGTCGCAGGTGTAGCCTTCCTGAACCCTCACACAGCGGCCATTCTCACACCCGTTGAGGATGCCACATTCCTCAGCCTGCAGCTCCTCAAAGCTGTTTACAAAACCTGGAGACAGAAAGAGAAAGTCTCTTACACACTTTTTAAACACAATGATTATTAAGGTTATGGTTCATTATAAATATACAAGCATATAGAGACATACACATACATGTACATATATATTTCAGACCCCTAAGCTTTAAATGTGGAAATACTGACTATATCTGTATACCGTAAGCATAAATATTTTAAAACTTTGCATATGTTGTGCAGATCAGTCCCCCATCTGGAATTGTGATGTTCTATATTTGGTTTCGCCCCTAATGAAAAGTTTTGGTCCAAATTTCAAAATTTCTTGAGGTTCTCAGAAGGACAGAGCAGTGGAATTCAGAGTTCAGTAGACACTTGCTAAGAAGATCTGTGAGAGCAGAGGCGATGGTTTCTCAACTGGAGTCCCCAAGAGCAGCGCAAAGGCGGGCCAGGCCAGCCTGGCCATGGAAAGCCTGTTTGTTTGCTCTGACTTTGGAATGAGTCTTACAAAAGGGCTCTCAGGGGATCAAAGGATAAAGGCAGTAAAAGGGACTCAAAACATCCTGATAAATGAGAAAAGTACATCATACTGTGTTTAGAAAACCAAGGCTCTTTTTAAAGGAAACAAAGGAACTCTTGTTTGCCTTTTTATAGTTTAAACTGATTCAGAGATAGTTTAGTAATACGAAAACAATTTAAACAGGCATCAAGAGTGTTTAGCTCTTTAGAGAGAGCAAAGTTATAAATATAAATCCATGACGACCCAGACGCATGTTGATGTGGCGTCTCACCCTGTCCTTCTTATCCCAACACCATATATTCCTTTGGTTTCTTTAAATCAAAAAACCCACCAGAACTCTGTTGGGCCTTTGAAGTAATTCTCCAATGGAACTACAGGGGGCAGCAAAATATCACTGCTTAGGTAGGGCCCTAAGCTCTGATAATACTAGATCTCTAACAGGCTCTTGAAAAAATTTTAGAGGAGGAAAAAAACGTTACAGGCCACCGAGAATATGGTGGCAGATCCATCCTCAAAGCTAATTTGAGAAACAGTAAGGAAAGTCTTAAATATGAAAATACTTTTAAATTCTATATATCATGGCAAAATCGTTTTGACTTTAATAAGGATTTTTTTCTAAAAAAATTAAAACATGTCATTTAAAATGTAAACTCCTACACACACACCCAGTTGATTTTCTACAGGCCTCTAAAACGGGTCAGCAAAGTGCAGCTTCTCTTCCAAGATTCCTGGAACACAGCTCACCCACTTTCTGCTCTGTTGTCTGCAGTGGGGCTGCTTTCATGATACCAAAGAAAAGTGGAGTAGCTGCCAATAAGGCCTACAACTTCTGCTGTTTCTTTACAAAACAAAAATTAATCCATTAGGAGATTCCTGTTCTAGAAATACGACTCTAAATAGAAGTACCACTGGCCATCAGCTCAATTCTCTTAAATAACCAAAAGGTGGGAGATGGTGAATGATGAAGTGGTAAGAAACCAGACTTCTCTTCTGTTTCTGTCTGTACAATGCAATCATTTCTTCAGCAGAACCAGAAAGCCCTTGCTCTTGGTCTGAGAAGGAAGAATGATTTCTGTGTCATTTGTAAGAAATGTAGATAAAGGCCATTACATAGTCAAAGCTGGAGGTCTGGGAACTGCATTTCAACTTCCTCTGTTGGAAAGTGATGTGATACCAACATATTTAACATCTGTAATGAATTTTAAAAGTTTTAATGTCAGGAAAAAAGTCCGTAAGTCAGGATATTTTGACATTAAAAACTGAAATTTGAACTATAATGTAATTGTGACGACACACATAAGCCATGGGATTATAGCCGCATTACATTCTAATTTTTTATTTATGAAGCAGGCAAGTTGGGCTTTTTCTTTCAACCTTAAAAGTTTTTTTCTAAAAAGTAAATTTTAAATGACTTATAGACACAGAAGAGTAGAAATCCTAACTGCACAGCCCCATGGTGGTCAGGAATGGAGAAACACTTCGTAAAATAGGGTATGGTCATGAGTTGTTGGTTAATCTAAAGTGTTAGGCAAGACAGTGGTTGCCCTGGGAGACACTGGGAACAGACAATTTCTGGATGTCGACAATGTTCTTGAACTGGGTGAGAGATGCACGGGTGTGTGCTCACCAACCCAGCTGCATTCATAGAACGTTTTCATGTAAAATTTAAAGCACTTTTAATGTCTACTTGATGACCAATACGGTCTTTAAAAAATGAGAGGGAGAGAGGAATAAAGGGGCAGAAGTGAGGAAAGAGAAGGAAAAGAACAAAAAACCTGACTCTGAATTCAAGTCTCTCCCGAATGCAGCCACACCGCTTGGGCTGCATGGCAGGAACCAGTCAGGGCTGCCAGGTGACAGGGCACAAGGAAAGAAAAAGCATCCTCATTCTCTGTTATCTCCAAGTCCTAACTCCACGCCCCTGGCCCGCAGGGACTCCTGTCTTGAAATCTGTTAGGAGGCCCCTCTGTAAGATATGGACCAGGCATATGGACTGTTTCCTTGGTCCTACTCTTAAAGCTGACCACCTATTAGCAGATTAAACTAATTCTAAAGAAAAACCTATTGTGAAATGAGTGACGGGTCATATTTTTTCAGACTTCAAAGCATTAGCCTGTTATCTGAAAGGTCAGAGAATATCTCATTTGTGTGGATTCCTCAGAACACTGTGGGGGACTCTGGCAGCCACTCATAGGATTCGTACATACAGACTCGCACTGCCTCTCCCCAAAACCCAGCTCGAGGATCCGGAACAAGCCAGCACACAGCATTTCTTATTCAAGAAATCCCCTCATGAGTGGATTCTAAAACTTATCTTCTGACCAAAGGGAGCAATATTGATCTCTCATTCTAAAAGTTTTGTCCACATCAATTCAATACAGTTATCCTTTGTCATTTCCTTGACCGAAAAAAGATTACAATTATAACCGGGTTTTCAAGAAAACCCTGACCTTTAAAGGAGACCTTTTAGTGGCTAAAAAAAAAGAGTTTTTGTTATTGGCCTTATAATAACAGCATCATTTTCTTGAAATAAAGCAAACACAACACTGCCCGCACCAGTGAGACTAGCATTGAATCTAGTGTTTCTCAAACTCAGGCTTCCAGAAGGGTTACCCAGGGGGTAGGCAGAACGGACTGCTGGACCTGCCCCCAGAGTTTCAGATACAGCAAGTCTAGACTATGACCCAACCCAAAAATTTGCATGTCTAGCAAGGTCCCATGTACTACATTTTGAGAACCACTGACCGACCTTGTACCACACTTGTTTCAAAGTAACTGGAAAATTGTGCTTACGGTCCTGAATGAAGTAGGGATCAGCTTCTGGTGCATACTGTTCACTGAAGTCGACCAAAGCATCCCGACCATATGGCCGCCGGCGCCCCGTGACTGGGATGTTACACAGCTGGGCATAGTCATCTGAGAAAGAAATGACAAGGAACGTGTCCTATCACTGCTGTGTACTCGATGCTCCCATTCACACTGAGAGCAATAGGAATCCCAGGTGCTGGCCCATCTCTTGCCCCACCTCCCACACACCTCCACTGCAATTGTTCTCTGTCCATCCATGCATGATGCTGGACAGCATGATGAAGATTTTAAATCAACAACCAAAAATAGAAGCTGAACAGGTCGTAGACTGTAGCCCCAGAAGACTAAGAAACTGAAAAAATGAGTCATCAGAGTGCTGCAGGCCTTCTGGGAGAATGAGTTTGGCTAAGTGCATTAGATGATAGCAAAACATTTTAAAGGTTATTTTTACAGATAGGTGGTTTTTTTCACTCAATGGCAGAAAATAAATGAGACCACAACCAAGTGAGGATGCCATCAGCTACCTTTTGAATTTAGTAGCCCCAATTCTAACTCTATACTTAAGACCTGGTTCTTCAGAAAAGCATTGGAGCCATGATGATGATCATATAACAAGAGTATAGTGCTGGTGGTAGTAATAATAGCTAACGGTCACATAATGCTGGCTCTGTTCCAGGTATTGGTCTAAGCCCTTCATACACACTGATTGACTAAAACACGCCAGTCTGTTTACTGGTGAGCAGAAGCATGAAGTGACTGAGGACCAGTGCTATGTGGCAGCATCTGATTTGAGCTCTGTAATGAAGCTCAAAAGTGCACACTTTCAACAGCCCACCTCTCCTACAACTCTTGTCGTGATCTTCTCTGCATCCAGGCTAGCTTCGTCTGCCATTGCCACTTCCCAAGGTCCTATTCCCATGGCAAGCTGGGTTAGCCTGATGGACGACTGAATTCTGCACTCCCCTTTAGTGCTCCTCCAGAGCCCCCTGGCAAGCGGGATCCTGGCTCTCCATTGTTCTTGGAGACTGAACTTTCGGTGCGTTTCATGGTTCCAGACCCTTGTGTCCTAAATGCAGTTGTCACTTGGAAAATCTGAGAGAATGTTCGTGTTTGGAATGCATGTTTTACAGAAGCGCACTGCCTAAGGATTCACCTAGCAGTTGGTGAAAATTCTGGAGCTCCCTGAACTTCAACAGCTCTGCCAGAACCATGAGATGCTTGTCAGCAGGTCCCAAGACTGGATGGATGGACACTCAGGAGAATCACACAAGGTAACAGTCACACTTGCTGGGGCCGTAGATTGGGGGGGGTGTGGGGAGAGTTTCCTGCTATTTGCTTCCTTCTTTAACACTCAAGACTATAGGACAGCCCTGAGACAGGAGGGTAAACTCTCAGGGCTTGCTTTCATTCCTCCAAAGGAGCCCAAGATACTCGTGTATGCGTGCGCACTCTCATCATTCTCTTCTAGAGCTGCACAGGAGTGTGAGGTTAGAGAAGATGCTGAACCGCTGGCTAGGGAAGGACAGCGGTCACCCCTTCCTAAAACTGTCCTTTTGCAGTAGCATTCAAGCCACAGATGCAGACCCCAGACACTGCCAGCACTTTTGCACGAAACCATTTCATGAGAAATTTTCATTTCATCAAAGAAATAACTAAACTTGGGAAAAAACTTGACTCAAAAACATACCACTTTGAACAAAGAGAACACAAATGGTTGTCAGTGCTGCCTTCAAGTCTGGAGAAAGAAGAGTTCCCTATGGACCAAGATCACTGAGATGTGATGTTTACAAGTTTCCAGCGCTGAGGGCATTTCTCTCTTGACTTTTTGGATACATTTGTGGTACATCTGAAAGGGAGATTGCTTAGTATTTTACATCCAAGCAACAGTTGTGACCAGGAGTGGATGTTAAACATTAATTCGTGTTATTCTGTAAAACGAAATGCCAAGAGGGCTGTGAAGGAAGAGATCTGAGGGCGCTGGGGCTGTGTGGTCCTCACACTCTCCTCCTAGACCGTGCCTCCTCCACCAATGAATGAGGTGGTCTCGACCCTCTAAGCAAAACCTTCAGCACATCAACAATACACACCTATTTGTCTGGGCCTAGGCGCAGAGAGAGGTGTACTTTAGGTGAGGCAAATACCATCTGAGACATCACGCAATTTATCCACCTGGGCCACATCCAAATGTGAAAATAAATAGGAAATAGAAATAGTCATACCTCAAACCACACCCCCCCCATTGCATTCCACATCTCCCCCAGCACAGATTCTAAGTTCTTGATCAAAGCAATGGAAGACACACATGGGATGGGATGGGATGGGGCACCCTCACTAAGTGTTATAAACAAGATCCAGGCCATTGATTGCAGTAATTTCCTGGGCATGGCAGATTCATATGACAGATGGGGCTGCTCTGATTTTAATTGAAAATTGAAAAGAAATTATTTAAAAACTACCTCCTGGAGCCAGTGGGTCTGGGGCCCCTACTGTTAGCAGTAATGGGAAGCGCATTACTATAGCCTGGCAGGAAATCTCCAGTCTTGATGACAGACATCTGCAAGGCTGGTCTGGACAGTCACATGCCACAATGCCACACTGGCACGTGAGGAAACTAGGAGGTGAAGTTTTAGTTCTGACTCAGGCAGATTAAATTCAGCTGCTTTCAGAAATCATGAAGAGACTGCATTTTGTTCTCCACACATCAGAGCTAAAACCTCATTGCGCTAAAGTTTGAATTGCATCTCTTTCAAATCTAGGAGAAACAAGGACCAATTCTTAAGCATTAAAAGTGGGTCAGATTTTGCTCAAATTTCTAGAGCAGGCATTTTCCTACAGGCTTCTATAGAAATCAGTGCCAGTATTAAAAGAGGCATTTTTCTTGGACTGAAACTAGCAAAAGCTATGAAATTAGAAAACTGTTGACTATTTATAGAACATTCCATCTAGCACAGATGACAGAGAAAGGAATGTGGGAGAGAGGATTCCACCGGTAATGCCACACACTGGTTAGATATTGGGGTCTCAGTCCACTTAGGTCTTTTCTCAGAGAATCAACTCTCACCCCACTTCTGATGGGAAGGCCTGCTTTCCTGACAGTAAGACGTGCTGAGTTGAGAGAAAACTGGGCAGCCTTAATATAAAGAGAAATGACCCAGAGTCCACAATCTTAGGTTCTAATCCTGGCTTCCTACTCCTATTCCTTGGACTAGACAAATGTCTTCATCCACTGAACAGGGTCATGATATTTTGCCCAGGGTACTTTGGTGTTAAAGGCAATTCATTGTTTCATTCAATGATCAACTCATTCACTCGTTCAACCAGAGGCTGTGACTATCAGAGGCAGGGTGGGGATTAGGAGAGAAGATCCGGTGGCAGAAAATTACGACACGTATAACGGCTAATTGGGAGCACAGAAGAGATGCTGACGAAAGTTGGCCTGGAAGCGCTGGGGAGGTGGGTGTCTGCAGGTCAGAGGTCAACTCAGTCACAGTTAAATAAAAAAGATAACAAAGTATCAGGAAACCCCAAGTACTATGCAATTGCTGGCCACTCTAGACCCCTGTTAAGGATAGTCAAAGAGAGGAATGCTAGTGAACACACACTGGTAAGCTCCTAAGTCCCAGGTGCTATGTACTTTGCACACACTCTTCCATTTAAATCTAAGAACAACCTTATGAAATGATCGTAATTAGCTCCTTCTGTTTCTGATAAGAAAATTACGACATAGGGTAACTTGAGACGGATCTGAACCCAAACTGGTCTTTGTGCGCAAACCTACGTTCTGACTATTCCATAGCCGTCCTTCTAAAACCCTAAGGAAATGATTAAATACACTCCCTGGACTTGCAGCATCAGGTACGTACTTAGTTCAGCAATAAGCATTTGTGACTAAAACTCTGGGGAGAGTGATAACCATGCATGCTGATGAGCTCAGCACCACCAGGGGCGGCTTTATCATGAACAGGATTTATGTTCATTGAATTTGTTCGATTTATTAGGTGAAAGAGATCAAATTGCTTAATGTTCAATTAAATTGCAGTTGTCGAGGACGGGGAAGTAATGAAGTCTTCAAGTCTTGGCAGAGGTTACATTCTATGGGACTCCTGTAAATGCTAATGCTCTTTGGAAACTCATGGGCCCCAGACTATGAGTCCTCACCCCAAGCCGTCAACAAATGCTGCTCTTCCAAATTCAGACACTCCCAGAGCTTCCCATCAGATTGCTATTTATTTAGCCAGACTCTAACTGAAGAAAGATTTGCTGGGTATACATGCCAAAAAAGAGAGGCCTCTTTGCTTGCTATAACCTGGATTTAAAATTTATACACTAGTAATAGTATTAAATTATGCCATACATGAAAACCTTAAAATAATGACTGATAACTTATGAATAGCTGAAGGGTTGCATGGAAGGCTTCCCCCATTTCTAAATATCCAGGGCTTTAGAAATACACCATTAAGTCTTACATTCAGGCAATCTCAGAGGAAATTGGGAATGAGGTAACCTCTAATCCACAAGACGACGAACAGTGCAATAAACAGAGAAACAAACGGGAAAAGTTCAACATGTTAATTCGCCAGCCCTATCTGCTTCATGTCGTTTCAACTCTACAGACCGATGAACCGTTTTCATTTCCTTCTTTCCTGTTCTGTAAGTATTATACTGAAGTGACAATCTGGGAAGCTGATAATTAGGAAAGACTTTTTTCTTTTTTCACTTTATGCATTAACCAAGTAAGAATTATTTTTAAATTGGAGCTAAGAGTGTGTGTAAGAATAAAGGGGCAGTTGTGAAATACAGTAGATGTACTAAATGCCACTGAAATGTTGGTTTTACAGGCTTGATTTTGTTAAGTGAAAAGCATCTTAGTTTTAAAAAAATATATCATAAAAGGAGAACCTAGATGATGAACCTAGAGGGAATTATGCTTAGTGAGATAAACCAGAAGGAGAAAGACATCGTAAGATATCATTCGTCTGTGGTGTATAGAGATATAAAGTGAATGAATGAACTAAATGAAACAATAAAAAAAACTTCTAAAATGAACTAAACCAAGCAACTATAGACTTGTAGGGAAAAAAAGCAAATTAGTGGGTGTAGGAAGAGATGAGTGGGCAGGTGGTTAATGGGAGGGAGGATTAATTGCATAATGAAGGAAAAAAGGAAACAGTGATAAACTTACTATATTATTACAGATATAAATTTGCTATCATATATACCTTAATCCTAGCTAATGTCGAAATTTAATATTCCCTCAATAAAATCAATAAAAATAATCAAGAGAAACAAAATACAGGGAAAATGTTTTTAATATATTAAGTCTAGAGTTCATAAAACCTTTCTGTGATTTGTAAAATGAGGAAACAAGACTAGTTGATCTCTAAAGTTCTTTCTAGCTTAAGTATTCAGAGATCTTCAATACATTTTTTTTTTTTTTTTTAATATTAGGCTGTAAAATTTTGGGAAGTTGAAATGTCATTGAAACTTGTGAGTATGATATGAAGTGACCAGTACTCTTGCCTCCAGGTGGTGCTCACTTGAATGTGTTTAGAATGATGGTCATGGAATTCAGCACATAAGAAAGGATGCTCTAATCTGTAAGTCCAGTTTCCTCATTCCTTCTTCTGCTAAGGAAATGGAGGACCAGAGGAATGTAACAACACTCCAAAAGTCATCAAGATAAATTCTCAAAATATAAAGTCAGTTTTCACTAAAAGCAGTAACTTATCAAAAGGGTAATGATTGTGTTTAGAGTATGTTATTTTAGCCTTGCTTATGTTTTGTAATTCATTGGTCAAAACTTTAGCATTCAGAAGGTAGATCTCAAGGTTATGAAGTAACAGATATACTTTATACTTAGTGTATCCATTATTAACTGAAGAGCAGTTTCTAGGTAATTCATACAAAAATAATATTAAACAGTCAGTATGATTATCTGTCTCTATATATTATTCCAAGACTATACTATAAAATTATAAAGTCAAAAGAAGGGGGCTGGGACTATTTTAAGATCCCCTATACCATTTCATGATTTTTCTTTTATTGCTATTTATTTCAATGACAAGACTTTCCCTTCCTTACCTTCTGCTCTATCTGATGCATAATTAGATACCCTCCAAGCAGCCATTCCTTCTGGAAGCAATTACTTTTGCTATCCTGGTAGATGCTCATAGATGACCATGTGAAGGGTACCTTTTGGGGCTGAGCAGGCTGTAACCTGTACAGTGTTTGTAACAGCTCTGCTTGCCCCTGAGACTTGAAGCTCAGAAGGAAGCAGATAAAAGGCCAGATGGTTTCTTTTACTTGCATGACTTAATTTTTCTACTTCAGTACTAAATTAGAAAGTGGACATCAGTACAACTATAACCATAATAAAAGCTACTCTCTATATGAATATTTGATACAACAGAGCATTACAAATAGTCTTAGCCTTGCACTGCAATATAGCGCTTAGGAAACCAAGCACTGAATAAAAAGTGACTCCCCAAAGTCCAAGCTGTGCACAAAGTAACAGTTCGAAGATGCTCATGTCACCACCTGGTAACCTTGTCATCAGACACCCCTCACACTGAACTGCTCCATAACTGTTGGTGAAGCCATTGAGCCAGTAGCTTCCACCAGCTCTCCAAATACAGCACTAATGCTCCGGTCTGCAGCTCTCTGGCAGCTCCCCTCCAGAGGCTCCCCGACTCATGCCTCCTCCAGGGACCTGGGTTCGAGAATTGAGCCTGTTCCAGGACCCAACTCCCCAGCTCTGCGCTGGTAGTTTAGCAGGAAATGGAATCAGTTTTCCCCTCGATGGGGATTCTCCCCTCTTTTAACTGTCCTTCCTCTGAGACCACATTTCCTATTATTTTTTTAATCACTACCTACAATGTGCTCATCACCTGAATATGACTCATTTGCCCACTGCTCTTTACCCCTCGAATGTCCGTGACAGGACTATTTAAAACCCCCATATTTTGGCTTCATTGCTCATATTCCCCTGATGTGCTGTTCCTCCTTGTTGTACAAGCTGTCACGTTCCTATTATCCCGTCATGAGTCCAGTGTCTCGTGCCCACTTTGGTAAGAGACCCCTGCCATAAGAGCTTTGTCCAACTGCTGTGCTGACGGCAGACCCGGCAATTCCCTACCCGTCTCCAGGGTGGATCTGGGGGAGGAGCAGAACTACCTTCAGCTCCAAACTGAAAACTAAGGCTCTTCCCTACGTGCCTGTGTAAGGACGACAGTGCGGGTGGGAGTAAGTTCACAAGATGTTTTTATAAACTGGTTCTGAACCTTCTTCTCCCTCCTAGTTGTGATGGTTAATTTTATGTGGTAACTTGGTGAAGTCATCAGGGTGCTCAAAGAGTTGGTTGAACATTTGGGGTGTTTTGAGGTGGTTTTCGATGAGGCTAACATTTCAATTGGCAAAACTGATTCAAGAGATTGCCCTCCATCTTGTGGGTAAATCTCATTCCCTCAGTTGAAGGCCTGAGAACAAAGAGAAACCAAGAGAACAAAATGACAGACCCCCTTCTCCAGCTGACGGAACACTTAGAAGACTTCTTGGCAGCCTTCGAAAGGGACCCTCAGCTCTCCTTGTCCCCTCCATACCAGCCCATTCCTTAGAATCAACCAATCTCACTTTCTCTCATTATTCCCGTTTTCCTAGAGATCCCTGATTAAGACGCCAGCTTCCTTGCAGGAATGGGGGAAGTCTGCTACCAGTCCCAGTCCTGTGTGACTGGGAATCTCAATGGGGTACGTACATCCCCTTTTGATTCTAGAGGTCATCTATAGTTGGATAAAAGCTTTTATTTATGTTATATGCTTGATTATTCAGTCACTGCAAAAAGATAAAAATTGATGGAAATAATTCAGTGTGCTCTACATTCCATGAATGGCTGGGTAGACTCACACTGTGACATGTCCCATGGCCTGGGGTCTTCATTCTCTCGTTGATAGTGAACTAAATGACAGTCTTGAATTTTTCTACCTAAATCTCAGCTGGCCTAAGATGGTAACTTAACTAGAGAGAGATTCTACATTAAGTATAGAATTTTGTAGCAATGTAGTGAAGTTTTTGAGGGAGGTTCTGTTAGTACATGTGTCTATAATGGTTAAAGAAGAATGTAGACAGGCCTTGTGCTTTCAGTTTAAAATATAACTGACTTTAGATTTAGGATTTTATGTTTGCGTGAGTAAGAGAACTTGATTAAGGCTAGAAAACAGTATTTAAGTGAGAGAGCTCAACTGGCTGTGCCTTAAGCAGCTCTTCTAAGTCCAGTAAATCAAACTTTCTTAAGAAGAAAATTATTTCTAGGATTCTGGGCTGCCCTTTTAGCTATGTAAAGTACCTGAGAGAAAATAAAATACCTAATATCTGTAAAGGGAGAGTGTTAGAGATCTAGTTAACAGAGTTTTGACGTGGAAAAGAACTCTCAAGGAAAATTTAATGTATTCCTTGAGATACATAAACAGTAATAAGAATTCATATAGGAAATGACTGGACTTCTAAGCAGAATGGCAAAACAGAGTTGAACTGCCATTCTTAGGAGAATCTAAGCTTTAACATTTAAAAACTGAATGCACTGAATGTTCACATAGCCCTGAACATTAAATGGTTCTGGCCACACACGCAGCCTCCCTCAGACATGGTAACTTACATGGGTAGCTTAGGAGCCTGGAGGGGCAGGGAGAAGAGCTGCTCACACAACCAGCAGTTATATGGCTCTACATTAGTCCCTTACACACCTCCTACACCTCCTCGTCTTCACTTCTTGCCTCCTTTCAAAGAGCCTTCTAGTACTATATATATAGATATAGCTAGGCAGCATGGGGGATAATCATTAGCTAGCTCAATTCATTTCCTGCATGTGCTTTGTATTAAGTGCTACCACCCATGAAGCATTTCCTATTTGTCAGGCATCTCAGATGTATTCATCACATTTAACCCTCAAATGACCATCTGAGGAAGGTATTATTGCTACTCTATATTACAAAGAAGAAAACTAACAATGGTCACATGAAATCAAAAAAGCATGTGCATAATCCACTACTAAATTTTTATGTTGCAATTAGGTTTTGAAAGTAAGACAAAGTATTTCCACCCCTCTTGCGAGAAGGAGAATGTGGGGGATACCTAAGAATTTTCATAAGAAATACAGTACACTTTTCACTTGCCCTTCCTTAGGGCATCTAATTCAATCTAGTTCTGTGGATCTCAAGAATTCAGTCCTAAAGAATGAACCACTTTCCTCATAGAGTAACTGTATCACATTCTGCATGCCGGCCTGTTAGCCACTCTGCATGGAGGCCTTTTATACCTTGCCAGTTTGATTTTAATTCCCCATTATATTTCATTAACAGCTGCTCTGTCTTTAATCACACTGTTCAGAATCTATGATCAAAATGACAAATGCTTTCATACTCAGAGTATTAATTATCATAACCTCACAAAAGCATTTTCAACTTTAGATAAAGGAAACTGAAGAAACTTATCCACAGCAACCGACAGAACCAAAGCCAAAAGCAGAACAAGATCCTTGGACTGCCTGGCCTGAAGGCAGTGACCACTCTCTACGCCTTACATGTAGGATGTTCCAGAAGTTATTATTAACATTCCTTGGAAACAGTTTTCTTGGAAAAGCCTTTAAGCCATGACTGCTGAAAGGCTTTTGCAACATTTGCCCAGTTACAATATTTTTTCAAGCTTAGTCCATGAGTCAAATCCCCATCTTCCTTCACACCTCTCCAAGGGCATTATGAAACTCCTTACATGGAGATCTCTGGAACATCTAAGAGCCATGCATGGATATGGAAGAAATCACTAACTCAACTCTTCAAAATCAGATTCCAAATTTTTTCACTTCTGCGAAACCATGTGAAAAATTAGATTAGCTATCGGAATATTCAAAAATCATGTCATCACAAATGCTGATTAAAGGTTATCATTTGTGCATGTAAATGACAGAATATTTAAGACTTCTAATCTGACAACATACTTGTGTTTTATGTTAGTTTTACAGAACTGAGTTTCACTTGGCACACCATGTAAATATGAACTGTACATCTGTTCCAAATTTCTTGCCAAGTACAATATAGGTGCTCAATAAATAGTTAAATGAAAGACTATGTAAATAAAGTGGAAAACAGGTAAACTAGAGGAGACTGCATTTCAGATAATTTGATTATCTTTTCCAGTAAACCACAAGATGTACATAAATTTATATGTGGGTGGGAATCAATCTTAGCAAACTCCTTCCATTCCTAGATACTATATATTTACCTAAACTAGAAGTTGGATAATGCTGATATTATTTTATCCAACACGTACTCACTAGTGCCTACTTACTGCATGCCTTTGCGCTTTTGTTGAACTCAACAGCCATTAAACAAAATTCATTTTTTCTTTTTTATCAGCCAATCATTCAACACTTAGAGATATAGTGAGAAACAAAATACACTTCATTCCTCAGACCTTTCTCTTAATTGACACAGTGAAGCAGCCATGGTCCAGGGTCCTTAGTTCAACACGGCACATTAATCAGGAGTAAAGTTGGGAGTCTGTGTCATGTCTTGATTTCTCAACTAGGGCACAAACCTTCCTTTCCCTCTGTCATTTTTGCAACTGCAGCTTCTGCTTGGCCAGTAAAGAGCAACATTTATTTTGAAGAGCAGAAACATATACATGCTAAAAAAAAATAATTCAAACAGTAAAAAAAGGGACAGATGTGTAACAGATTTCAACTTAGCTAGATATGTTCTTCACTTATGGATGTAATAGTTTACAAACTATGCCTTGTTTTAAAGATGTGAATTAGACATCATTTATATTAGGACCTAAGATGTGCCATATTAAAAAATGCTGTATAGTATTTTATTTTGCACTGTATTAAGAATACAAAATAATTTATCAACCAAATCCCTACCAACAGAATTTATTCCAAATCTGTCTTATGCAGAAATGATGGTATTTTTCCTCCTGGGTCTCAAGGACAGCTGTAAGACATACATTCCCATAGCTTGAATTTTTGAATCAAATATATTTTGGCTGCTCTCCCAGCAAAACTGACAGGACATCCATGTCTCTTCGCTTTGCTCAATATTATTAGTGCTCACGTATATATTTTAACATTTGAAAATTTCCTTTGTGGAACTTCAGTTTCCTTAGGAATTTTTTAAAAAATGGAAGTCTAACCTTTCTACTCTTGGATCAAGAATACCTCAGAGGTTGAAAAATCTGTGATGTATAGCATTGTGAACAAAAGAAATAATAAATATTACTATTTTTAAAAAAGGCACAAAAAACCTGTGGTGAAGTACATCAGGCCACCAATAGATGGCACTCTCCTAACACACTAGGTTTCTTCTACATCAAGAAACTTAACTAATATCAAAGCCACAGACCCTGGGATCCTGGGAACTTTAGATTCCAGGGTTCAAATGTGACTAATTTTTTTCTTCTTCAGATCTGTAAGTTTCCATTTCCATGAAATAATGACACCCTACACATCTTGTAATTCATAGGTACTTGCTCAGAAAGTTCAATTTCATACTTTTAAGGGTAGCAATAAAATTTCATTTTAGATACATTAGGTATCACCAGCAGTTTTATTTACTAAGAGTTATTAACTTAATTCATCAAATATATTCTGTTATCTGTTATACGCGCCAGACTCTGATGCTTAATTTGGCTAAGCTCTAGCTCTAAAACTGCAGTCTTAGTACACAACACATAAGACAATATAAAAATCTCCACTCTCATGTGACTAGTATATGATAAGGGAGACTAGTTATCTGAGCTGTGCTTTGAGACCCCGGGGAGAAAGGCTTTGAGGAACACTTACGTAGTTGAGAGCATGGAGCTGGACCAGATGCCTGGATTTGAATTTGCTGCTTACGAGTATAAGACTTTCTGCGTCTCAGTTCCTCTAGAGAAAAAGGTAGCTATACACCTACCTCCTAGGATGGCTTGAGGGATTAAATATCTTCGTAAATGGAACACATTCTCAACAGTGTCAGACACTGTGCTATGTACATGCTACCATTTTTCCTTTTTATCATAATGGGAAACCCATACAAGACAAGCTACAGAAAACATGTATTCCAACAAACTCCATCTGCACCAGAGATCTCAGTGTTCTGATATCCTATGACTTCCTTCTAGCATGGCACTCACAATTCCCAGAAAGACCCCGAGGACAATGGGTGGTCTCCTTTATTATATGGATACGGTTGTTTGTTTTTTTCTGATTTGGTTTCCCAAACAGCCTTCTTTCTCTGACACGGGCATGTTAAAGAGCTCAAGTGTGTTGTGAAAGGGTAAGGGAAGGGGAGGGAGAGGAAGAAGAGGCAGGAGCAGGACTATAACAGGGGAACAGAGCTCTCCAGAGGTGGGGAAGAGGGCTGTCAGCGTGTGACCATGGCCATAAACTCCCTGGCATCTGCTGTACCTCCACCGGGAATCTGGAACCACCTTCTCCTTCTACCCAGTGTCTGGCTGCCAAGACATTAGCTGAGGATTAAAATGGCATCGTAAGCCCCTCTACAACAGTGCAGTTCTCCTCATGCGAAGGAAACAATGCATCACCTCCATGCTTCTCCCCCATGTGGTACCAATCCACAGGATGCCTTCTGACTTCAGAGCGCACTGCTGAAGAAGCCTCTCCCACCTCCTCTAGGGACCAGTATTCTCAGATGCAGTTGCTGCCTTAGCCAAGAATTAGTGCCCACGACCTACTGGATGTGTGAGTCTGCTCCAGAGCCAAAGCTTTACCTTCTACTAGACCTTAATGCTCAAAGCTGATGACAAGTGCTGTGATTTATTCCTCAAATTTCTCCAGCACCATTTCCATCAGGTGCTAGTAAGTAATTGTTCCCCAAAGCAGGATAACACTCATGGGGAAACTGGAAGCTTCCATGTCTGACAGGTTGGGATTAATCTGTTTATATTAACAAATAAACAATGTGGTCCTTTTTGACTATCAGGATATTCATAAACAGCACATTTGAAAAATTCATGACAGAAATTATGAACCGACAATTTAAAAATCACATTTTCACCTTTTCTTTGAAAAATTCATGACAAAGTTCAGGTTAGTTTTAACAAAACTGAGCCAGGTGCTGGTAGATGTCTCCAGAACCTTTTGCTAGTGTAACCTGAGGGCCCCAGCAGCAGCCTGATCCCCTTGGGGCTTGTTAGGATCAGCAGACTCTTACTTGCCCCCCCACCCCGCACCCGCACCCAAGAACGCCAGGTAACTGACATGCCCATGAATGTTTATGAAGCACAGAACAATGTTTTATATGAGACCAGTTCTTTCTGTATTCATCTTTCCTTAATTCATATTCAGATGCTACCCAGTAATTGTATATTTTACGAGATCCTTGAATTTTAGTTACATTTGAAAGTGCATTTCACCCATGTCGCCTGGCAGTTGTAGCAACAGCAGTAACATAGAAGATTCTGAGCGCCCACCACGTCTCCAGGGCCTTGCTAAGTGCTCATGCTCTAACTTAATTCTCACCACACCCTGTGAGGCAGGCGATCTCTCCACAAGAGGAAACTGAAGCACAGAGAGAGACAACAACAAAGTCGTGCAAATAATAAATTGCCAAACCCAATTCAAACCCAGGCAAATTAGCTCCAGATCTCATGTGCTGCTGACCCCATGTTCTGGCTTCTCTTCATTACTAAACTCCCAACTAGAGTAAAAGGAGGACTAGAATGTCAGGTGCTAGTCAAAGAAATGTCAGCTAGTCATAGGAACTCTGGAAAAAATGACTTAACTTTGCTGTTCTCTCTGGATGAGAACGGAGGATTCTTCAGTCTAATTCTAGGCCCATATTTCTAATGTCTATGCTCCAACTACACTTAGAGCAGTGGTTTTCCAAATGTGTTCTCTGAAACTTTGGGTTCCTCGAGAGTCTGAGTAGTTTTCTCTCTAACCAGTACCCCACCCCAGCATCTTCGATGTTAATGAATTTATAGATTGGAGATTCAAATAATTTAGTTGACACAACATTATCCTGGATTAAATACTGAAACTACTCAACCTCTGAAAAATCACCAATTTTAAGGATTTGGCTGATGATATACCTGAGATTCTTTTAGGAGAATCTGTCATAAGAGGCACCCATTGATGTGCCCTGGTGGCCTAGTGATTTAGTCTACCAGATGCAGTCCACATACATGCCAAGGTCCTGGGTTCAACATCTGGGGGCAACATCCAACGTGAGCAACTATAGAAAATAAATAAAAATGCTTCCTTCTCTCTCTGCCTGTCTGTCTGCCCGTACCTTTCCTCAAAAAAAAAGTGCTGTGCACACACAGATTAAATTAGAGAAATGGTACTAACCATTAAAAACTTTCTGGCATGTGGTGCCATTTTTCCAGTTACCCCGTGCTCTCCTTAAATCTAATAGTTTATATTTGATTACATGTATTTGTTCAACTTTACATTCAAAGCTTTGTTTTGTAAAATGTCAGTTAAAAATAAAAGGCAGTATTCTAAAATTCATTTCTAACAGCAAAATTCTGGAATATTCTTTGGTTTTCAAAAGCACAGAATGTCAGATTTACATCTAGTAAATACTTAGTATCACAGGTACAGGGCCAGGTCAGAAATAAAACCAAAAACATGCAGAACCTTTCATAAAGGAATTTTCTTAACAGCAGTCACACCACTGGGCACCTCATAACCCGAATGCTAGGTTCGTGTACAACACCCCAGCAAATTAGTAAGAAAAAGACAAAATTAAAACTAAATGAACAAAGGATATGATAAGCAATGCACTGATAAATACAAATCACCTATAAACATGACAAAATGTTTAAATCCCTTAGAAATAAGGGAAATCATGTAAAATACCATCACCTATGTGATAAAAACCATGCCAAAGTTGAGAATATCCCATATTAAGTTCTGTAAAAAGCGACATTTCACATGTTGCCAATGTGAATATAAATCTGTACATTTCCTAGAGAGTAATATAATAAGCTGAAAGTGCACACCCTTCTTGACCCAGCACTTTCCTTTGCAGAACTTTTCTTGCTAAGCCACCCTCATAGTACACATGATGCGCACATGAATTTTCAACGTCACGATATTTAGGAAAATGAAGACGAGGCAGGTGTGCATGTGAGCCATCTAAATGTCCAGAACTGGAGGTGACTAAGCCACAGTGCATTCACAAAACCACCTGTGCGGCCATTCAATGTCCCCATCTCCCATCAATGCTGAGATAACATAGCCTGTAAAGTGCCTCTTGACCTAATAGGTCCGACGTGAACAAAAGGAGCCACACTCAGTTATGATGGGGTAGGTGGAAGAAGGAGGACATAACATCTACTGAAGATGAATTCTTTAGAATGAGTAAAGAGCATGTTTGGAACATTTAAGCAATACAAATCGATCTGAGGTGTCAGAGCAGGGGGTGAGGACTCAGGCCCTACTGTCCTTTGACTTTCCTCCCCGTATCTCCGTATGGCATCTGCCTCCAGTGACAGAGACAGGGACTAATGAGGATACACTTTCCCGGGCTCTGTTCCAGCTGTGTCCACCCAGTCCTCACAACCACATGACTCCACAGACTGAGAGGTCACCGCATGACACGGGCGCTGCACAGAGGAGCAGCCTCTCCCGAATATGCCAGTGCTGTGGGCACCACTGGGTTCCAGGCCAGCCTGTACTGCCCAGACCCTGCCCTCTTTCCGTGTCGCCGGCTGGGAGGAGTTTGTTCTTTTCCTTTGCTATCACTTTCTTCCTACAGCATGTCAAAGTATTTTCTTTTTTATGTTAAATTGGTTTTAATTGGTCCATGCTGAACAGCTAATTTCTTAAATCACTTGAAAGTTGCCTTCTAATTAAATGAACGTTAATGCCTTTACGCCTTTCGTGCACTTCTTCCCCTTGGGATCATTCCGCTATATTCTTCATTGTTAACTCCCTGTCTTCATACCACACAGTACTTACATACTTGAAAATAGTGTTTATAAACAAACACAAAATGATAC
This sequence comes from Solenodon paradoxus, assembly GCA_004363575.1. Taxonomy (NCBI): domain Eukaryota; kingdom Metazoa; phylum Chordata; class Mammalia; order Eulipotyphla; family Solenodontidae; genus Solenodon; species Solenodon paradoxus. The sequence continues at coordinate 33,672 of RJWH01002205.1, forward strand.
ACTCGGCACTTTGGAATGCCTTCCTTTTTCAGGCAGTAACTAGCTGCAGTGGCAAGAAAAGGAAGAGGCAGTCAGAACGTAACCATCATCGAACAGCCCCGCTGCGACCCCAGAGGTGCCACCTTCCAGCTCTCATCCAACATGAGGACAGGGGATAAAACCCAGAGCCTTGCCTGTGGCACTTGGACCAAAGGTTTAACCCCAGATCTAGAAATGAAAGTTCAAATACCCTTTCACTTACTTTCTACTCTTTTCCTTTATTCTTCTAACCACTATCTTATCTCGCAAAAGAGGTTGACAAAACATTTTGGATGTTGACCTACTGAGATTTTCTGTGGTCTCCAAGACTTTTCTGTACTAAGTAGAGACTTTTACAGAAATGAGAAGGATGGCTGGAAAAACAAGAATGATCAGGAAATATAAATTCTAATGACCTAGGCCACCAATTGCTACGTGACATTGTTTTTTGGGTCATTTGTCTTTGGGGAAATGGCATGAGTGTTTCAAAAAGTAATGACAGAGCCTGGATTGAAAGTAAACAGAGCACCAGATGTTTATGTGATCCTCCTCTTCTCTTTAACCTCCCCTCAACCTCTGATGAAAATAAGATATCAGAAGTGAAGGTGAAACTAGGGAAGTAAAACAAAAGGCTCTGTGGGAGAGAAGGGCCTGCTTCTGAAGACACCCCTGCAGAAGGAATGGGATAGGGGCTCACCTGAATCTTTCGTGGGGCAAAGGGCACACTGCATGCCCCAGGCCTCTCCATACAAACAGCAGCACTCGGTGTAAGTCGTTTGCTTGCCAACAAGAGGCCCACTGCACACGTACTCATCACTCAGATGTTCCCAGCACAGGTCCTGGTAGACATCAGTTTCTTCGATTTGTTCTGAAAGGGAAGACATGGTTCCATGACAATTGCGCTGGCATTCCTATTTCACAAACACGGTGGGAGAAGCCAGGAAGTGTCAAACTTTCCACCTCTATTTCTAAGAGTGACTTCCAAGTAAAAGTCTGAAGCCAGCCCAGTCTTTCCGTGGATCAAACCTGTCACCTCCAACTGGGTGTCCTTCACCAGCTGAAAGTCAACCGACCCATCCATTAAACGCTTCTCTCACTAGCTTCCATCATGACATAAAACGTCCTACTCTCTCGCCTACACTTCATAATCACGAAGGCCTTCTCACTTTTCCAATCTTTGCCTTGTCATCTCTTCTCTTCTGTGGAAGTCTTTCTACATTAAACAATGTGTGGATTCATGCTTTTCTCACCCATTTCTTCTTCCAAAGTCCTGGACTAGTGACATTTCATCCAAAGAGCCCTCAATTCTAACTTTTCCTCCTTTCAGTTGACTTCATCCAAATCAGTCTTCTCATTGTGATGACATGTGGCTCAATGATGCCAGTTATCAGTGGCATATGATCTCACTGGGGATGCACAGGGATTCCGCTCACGTGGACCTCCAGGCTTTCTGCCTCCGTGTTGAACTCCACCCTCTGTTTTTCCCAGTCTCATCTGTATCCTTCAGTCAAAGAAACTTCATTATCTTTTTCTGAACTTTTTATTTTCCTCAACTGCCTTTGCAGGTTAAGTGTGATCAATCGCCAGGCATGGAACAACTCTGCCATCTGCTCAGCCACTCTGTGTTCTTGGTCCATTAGATGAGTATGTTCAGGCAGTGAAACCTCCCAGCATATTAATGATAAACATTTACAATTTATTTTTGCATCTTATTTTAATAATTTCAAAAATACCTAAGGAATCAACTTTTCTGTTTTCCAACAGCTCACATTTCAGTTAAAAGGAAAACCTCAGGACCTTTATTTGGACACAGAGTTGCATCTCACATGCAACATACCATGTGACTCAGCTGGTCGTATGCATCTTTTTGCTGAAGTATCCAGGACCATTGGATGGGTACAGACACAGTTGTAAGCACCGTCTGTATTAATGCACTGGCCATCAATACAACTGTTGGGGTTTTGACATTCATCTACATCTTAAAAGAAAAAAAAATGGCGCTAAAGAAAATTCAGCAATCAGTTGCACCTCATACACTTAGCAAGCTTTACACATTAATGAATTTAATCGAGATCCCAGGGGCTGCCGCATGTTGCTTACACATCATCCACAAAGAGAACATGGATTGGAAAAGCAGTATTGCTCCTGCTACTGCTGACATTAAATAAGGAAAGAAAATAGAAACAGGATACGCTTAGAAATTTAAGGCAGAATGCCTCTTTCTGATAGTTTTAAAATTATTTCCTTTTGCTGTATTTTTTTGCCTACTGTATATGGTTTTCTGTTTAAGCATTAAAGTCTGGGTCAGTATTTAAAAATGACTTTCACTTGCAGGCTATGAGTGATGAAACAGAAGGTCCCCAGACCAAAAGAACATTTCACTTATACGACTGACCTGAATTATAATTCCACATTGAATATTAACTCTTTGTTTGAAATCTATTCAAATAGTACTATAGGGTTTTTAATTTTCTTAGGTCTTGCTCAAGAAAAAGATCCACAAAATATTTATAGCTCTTTCAACACATGAGTTAGATTCAAAGACATTGTTTTTACTACATAGCATTACTGATTATTTTCCATCTGTATATTTTCATAGCATACCACACTTTAGCCTCTTAAAACTTACCAGAGCACTGCAACTTAGCAGGATCATAGAATGTGCCTTCCTTACAGTAGCATTCATAACCAGCTTGAGTGTTCAAACAATAGCCGTTCTTGCAGATTTCTTGTCCAAAGAGTAGGCATTCATCTGCATCTATGGGGAAAAAATGGAGAGGTAGAAAAATTAGCTTTAGTCTCTTAGTTAAAAAGATGAGTTTAACTGGCATGCTCTGGTGGAGTAGCAGTTAGGTCAATCACTTCCAAAGAACACAGGCCATGTACTCATGAGTTCAAGTCCTGGGTCCAGGAGGAAGCAACCAGTGTGAACAGTAAATGAAAAACAAAGTGCTTCTTCCTCCTCTCTCTTCTCTTGCTTGCTTACTACTTGCCTAGGACTGCCTTCATTCCTGACTTGAGCTTTCCTTTAAAAAAAGCTGAACAAATTTTGGGCTCAAGTTATGCATAGTCCCAAAATCTTAAAGATACACCAACATAAAATTCTTAAAGCTAGATCTAATTCGCAGATATGGAAATAATCAGGCTTGCCTGTGACAGTGAAGGAACAATGCCCAAAACGCTATTAGAGAAGGTATATCTGTATGTATTTCTAAATATGGTTTCCAAGATGTTACTCTGTGGAATCTCAAAGGCACCAACATTCTCTGAAAAACATACCTCTTAAGAAATACGTCTTTCTCTAAATGTATATTTTGGCCTAGATGAAGAAAACTCCCCAAAAGAGTTTGATGAAAGTCTTTGTTCTTAGTGGTAACAAGCAAATGAAAGACAAGTTGCTTAAGAGTGGTGGCAAGACCCCATTTCTCCACAGAATTTAGAGTACATACCAACGCCAAACCTCAGCTTACTTTGTGATAAATTGAGGCTAATAGAAACATTTACCTGATAGAATTTAAAGAACTAATGAGAAAATTCATGTAGAGTACTCAGTAGACCCCAAAACATGTTATCTATTATTTTTATGTTACTATTAGTATAATTCTAACGTTTCAGAATGAATGTTATCTAGTCCTCAGTTACGAAACTCCAAAGACAAGCCTCTCATAGTTACGCAGCTGGAAAATGGCAAAACCAAATCTGTACTATATGGCTGCTTGAGTCTGCATCTAATCTTCTGCCAAACATTTATAGCAGTAAGATATGGTGAGAAGAAATTTATTTTTATATAAAACAGAGGATGACTTTACAGTGAAATCAGGGCTTCATACCATAATGTGAAGTGAGATTTAACTACATCCTTGGAAAAACATAGTATGTGCCATTTTGAGCTTGAAAACTGTTAAACACATATTTCCAGGTCTTCTTCTTATTTAATTGGACTAAATCATAAATGAATTAAAAAAAACACATATTTCTTATCCAGCTACTGAATTATACTATGCTATCAAAACTTTAGTTTTCCAAAAACAGATGAACGATAAAAATATTTTTAGTCTTTTTTCCAACCACTAAGTCAATTTCAATATTAAACTTTACAGGGAAAAAATCACTTTGCATATAAAAGGTACTAATATTTCTACTATGGAAATATCAAAAGTCAGCTCATGAGGAAATACTCATACATGTGGATTACATTTCACCGAAATAAAAAAGCTACATGTTTATTTTAGAATTACAGACCAATAGCCTTATATATATAAAAGACAACTACTTTTGCTTTTTGTTTCCCCAGGCCATATTATGAATCTGTGCCTATTAATAAAAGCTCCTAGCAACAGTATGATGAGTTCCAAAACAGCAAGAATCTTAGCTTTTTTCATGGTTCATAAAGACCAACATGATGGTCTAATGTATATGGTCCTAATGTATGATTTCTAATATGCCTCTAGAATAGAACAATAAATTTATTAAGTACTAAGTAAATAATTTTTTTGCAGGAAAGGTGCAGACAGGAATGAAGGCAAGTAGGCAAGCAGGCAGGAAGAGAGAAGAGGAAGAAGGACTTTATTTTCTTCAGTCGTTCATCGTTAGTTGCTTCCCTGGTCCGGGGTCTTGAACTGGGGACCTTGGGATGTATGTGTACTATGCCTGGTTTCACCTACTGGGCCACCAGAGCATGCTCTAAGTGAAGATCTTTGTGTTAAGTTCTTTTAAATATGTTTTTATTTAATCTTCATGATAACTTTGAGACATTATCCCAATGTCAGGTGAAGAGATGGAAACTCAGGAGATTAAGTGGCAACCCATGGTAAGAGTCTTAAGTCTTCTAAACGCCCAAGTCATGGCTCTGTCCAGAGTCCTCGGGGACCTTCTTCCAATGATAGACTGAAAGGTTTTGTAATCCTTTTCCCTAACTCAAAAGAACAGCAATTCTGTCGAATCCACGTCATGCTTTTATTTTAATACTGATACGTGTACAGACTGAAAACTCATTTGCACTTGATTCTGACCTTTATAGCTGTCTTCATCAATTCCATAAGAGGATTCTCCAGCAGGGACAAAACCCTTCCCTCTAGGACACATTTCCGTGAATTCAGCTGATTTCCGGAGAGAGTAGAAGAGAAAATTAACATTTTCCATGAATATGTGTTTTAAGTTCAGTTTTATCTTCTCAGATTCAGTAACTTGACAACAAATCTTGTCATTCAGTTCAGGCAAATACATTCAGTATACTCTCAAAAATGATGGGTTCGGTGCAAATTAATCTCATGACTTCAGAAGCTTACTTCTAATCTTTCAAAAACCCTCATAGTTCAAATATACTTTGTCAGTTATTTCATGCTACATCTTATTTCTCCATTATTGTGGCCTCCAGTATCTCAAAAGTTTACTAAGAATCCATCAACCAAACCCTTAGCAAATACGCAAGCTCTAGGTTTGTACAATATTGTGTCATTGTTAGCAAAAAAAAAGGTTTTTTATTTAAAAAAGGAATAAAAGTGAATTATCTTTCTGCCAAAACATCTAATAGAACTTCACTGTAAGAGTATTTAATATTATGGACGAAGGTTTAAGAACTCATAATGAGGTGGGATGATGGTTCCAGCCCTGAATGAAACTCACTATGAGGGAGGGCATCTAACAACAATTTGACACTTCCAGGTACCAATGAATGCCATCCTTTCAGGTACCAAAGTGGGAACATCCCAAGGCACATTCACACCACTTGATAAAATACCACTTGGCTGATTCTTACCAGTCCCCACCACCGGGCAGGGGAAGATCTCACAGTTGTCTCCCCACCCAGCACCCGAGGTACAGCAGCATTCTTGCTTGGTGACGTTGGGGGCCAGCACATTATCACAGAGACTGGCATCATTTAGATTATAGTAGCATTCTTTCTTTTCTTCTCTGGGTTGATGTACATCTAAGTCTAAGGAGGGAGGAGAAAATAAAGAGAGTTAATAGGACACATCAGTTCTACGTATGACAGAATGGTGTGGAAAACACAATGGCAAGGATTGACCGGATGTGTCAATTATGTGAATTTCAGTTACAGAAAACTACTTTCCACTTTCAGTGTTGGAGTCTTCCACTTCCAGATAAAAATGCACTTGAATTCTGAATTTTGGTATATTCCTAATACACCCTAAGAGTGTAAATATGTCAAAATAATTTCTTATTACATTAATCAATTACTTTATTCTTGTAAATGTTGGCTCTGAGTAGTTTCCATATCTGCTTTCTTGCCAAACATAAGACCATTCTTTACTGAGTTCTAACACCTACTTAAATCAATGAAAAGTTTCCCCAACACTTGACCAGATATGTGGAGCTACACATAATGTTTAACCCTTAGGTGATTATTTCACTCAAGCATACCCCAAGCTTTTCTCAACAGTACAAAGTAGAAGATGGAGACTATACTGCCATAAGTTGGAGTCTATAAAAAGAAACTTTCATTACAAAAAAAAATCAAACTCCTCCACTTGTTGCAAACATGTGACTTTGAATGAAATAGTGAATGCCAACTAAGCCTCAGGGTAGAATTTCAAAGCTGGGTTCAAGTCCAGCTCAAGTATGTCCTCAAGGAAAATATATTCTAATGAATTCAGTTTAACCCTTTGTGGTAAAAGACAAAGTGATACTAGAGAATACAAATGATGAGAACAAAATCCATCTACTCTCTGAATAAGAAAAATGATTAAATCCCATCAGATTTGAAATCAGGGAATGTTTATGCTTTTACAAAATGATTAATATTTTGTGTCTAGACTTGGAAAGTAATCTAATCCCCTCTCCTTACCATAGGTTCTAAAGTTCCTATGGCTGCCTAGGATTCTGTCAGAATTTATAAGCAGCTTTCATTTTGTGCCATCTCAGATAAGCTGACTGTTGTCACCACAACTATGTAGATTAATACTAATGAACTATTTTCATTTGAAAATGCTGTTTCCAGATTCTTGGACCCAAAGAAAGTATAGCAACAAAAGGAAAACATTTGTCAGTGAGGGTAAGACTTTACTGTCCACACTTACCTTTCCGTTCTGAAGTTAGTAGATACTTAGGAAAATTTAATTAGTTATTTTAATAGTTCCTATATGTTTATTTTTACAGAGTCAGGTTGACTGTGAAAACATGAATATACCAGATAACAAATCTGTTTTAAAATATAAGGTCATTAAATTCTATCAGAAGCAAAAAGTCCTTTCCACTTCTGGCATAAAACACAAGCAAAGTTGCAAAAGGGTTTTCGACACACACGCAGGGGTGTGTGTGTATGTGTGTGTGTGTAAGTCTCAGAACACAGAGCATCAATAAAAATGGAAAAGACCCCTTGTACACTTGACTCTGGCTCATTCCCTGACAATTTTGTCTTTGACGATTTCAGCTTGGACTCGAAGTTAGTGTGAACAGCTGGTGACACATTCAAAGCTAGAATGAGTGTCCAGGAACAAAGTGAAATGCTGATTTCCCTGCAGCAGCCCTGAAGCTATTTCTGATCACTTCCTTGTATGTGAAATTAGCTAAAATTTGCCAGATCCCAGAGGATAGTAATGTGCCTGGCCCATCCAATGGGACAGGTGACCACAGGAAGGGACCCACACTCTCAGACATGGAACCACCTGGGAAAATGAAGGGGAGCTATTTCAAATCATGACTCAATAGTCATGAATCCTGTTGAAAATGTACTAAGCTTTTCGCCAACATTTGTGAATAAACTGACAGCACATTACTCTCAACAATTCTGCTCAATTATTTGAACTCAGTTGATCTAAAAGTACCAAAAAGTATAAATGAATTTAGAAAATAGATCAAGTCCGAAACACAGCTAATTTTGCCTACCAAGTTTGTAGGTTTTACTAAAAGAGGACTCAATACATACAAAGTTACAGGTATGTCACTATTTATTACAGATGGAATACTATAGAGCAGAACGTCAATGAAGACTGCTAAACTCATAGCAGTCAAACTTTTGAGTCAATGCATATCAAACATATGTATACAAACATTTATATTACATGCATATATAAATTACATGTATATGTGTGTGTGTGTGTATCTAAACCAATGTTTTCTACTATATTTGTTATACTCAGCATAGAAACTACGAAATGAAGTAAAAATATTCTTGCCTTTTTCCTTTTTCTTTGGAAGGAAACTTGCAGATTATTGAATAAGGGAAATAAGCAACAGTATCATTGTATTCTTCCAGTTTTATATTGGTTACTACAAGGTTTGCTCTTATTTTCTTTCCAGGCAGTTTGAAAGCCTAATGTTTACACAGCTGAAATTGAGGGCCAGTCAGGCCCTCATCTGTGTTTGGGAGGAGATGCAAATTCTTTTCCAAAAACAGGTCCACAAAGGGCATTCTGTGAAAAATGACAATTTCCCAATCTTCCTAACGTTTCAATGATGAGCTTCCTAGAGCACTTTCCCACTAGGGTGGCGCTCCGATCAGTAAATACATGTGATATGATTTCTCAAAAGATCCCGTTGGAGTTTAGATCACTGCTGCAGGGCAGGAGGGCTTCTGTCGGAAAATAACTTTGAAAGACCAAACCAATGGTTAGAGAAAGGGCCAAGAATTTAAAAGAATGAATTCTATTTTTCTTAAGGATTTTGTGAATAAGACTGGCCATATTTACATATCTCATGCCACAGACTTCTAAGAAAAATATTTCTTCTCTGTTTTTTTCATATTTGATTTTTTAATTTATATTAAAAGCCTGGCTTAACATCTAGGTATAAGCAGCAGCTGGTGTGTGTTAATAGCAAGGGAGGTGGCTAGTGCTTAGAAGTGAGTTTTTTAATCTTTTACGTATGTGACTTGAAAGAACTTTTACAGAGTAACTCCATGAAATAGATGGTATAGGTTAGAAAGTATCCTCACTTGGCAGAAAAAATAAAACTTAGGTTGGATCCAATGTCCCATGTCTAGAGCTTTCCCCAGACCTTATATGTGAGGCTCATCTTTCTTAGTATGTCAACTAGCATGAGTTTGTCATTTATTTTTTTTTTTCTTTAAGACAAAGGGGGCGGGGACAGCAGAGATTCTCTGCAGGTGTGGTGTTCAGCAACAAGGTCACAGAGAGAAGTTGAGTTCTCTTGCTCTGAGAAAGAGGGGTGGGCTTTGAGTTGTAGGCACTGCGTGGAAAACCCTTTCTAGAAACAGCTTCTCTCCTGGTTGCTAGACAGAGAAGGCTGCGGGCATTCACTGAGAGGATTCTTTCCTTCTTGAGTCTCTCCCCAAGTATGTCTCCTCTTGGCTTTCTGTTGGGGTGAGGAAGCCTGGGACATGTTTTTGGTTAAAATGAACATGACCGTGTCTTTGCTGTTGCTGTTTTTTCCATTTGCACTGCAAGTCTATGCTAACCTGCCTGTACCCTTCAGGATAGACAGGACTGACACTCTGATCAAAGGGTAATATCACAACTAGGGTGACTAAAGAGTGCTCCCCAGTGTAACACCTGCCATAGTCCTGAAAAAGACATCAGTTTATAAAGTTCCATGACTGCAGTAATGTTTAATCAGTTTCTTCCAACTGAATTATTCAGGAAGCTTTATTCTCTTTATTTTAAAAATCACCCAAAGCACCTTTTTTTGTCTACTAGTTCATACTTTTTATAAGAAAAAGCACTCCAATGTAATATTCCAGGGATGAGTAAAAGAACTTGGAAATTCATGGATTTTCCCTCTGGTTTTTTTCTCATTCAAGGACCTGGAAGATGACAAGTGTGTGTGTGTCTAAGTGGAACCAGGAGAAAGCCACTGGGGAGTTTTAGAAAACAAGCACTGACTATAGGACTACAAATAAAAAGGAAGATGTAAAAAGGCAGTAACCTCAGGTGGTAAGATAAGAAAGGAGTCAAAGGAGTTTGAAAACACCAGAGAAATGTATTTTGAAAGAAGATTCCTGCATTCAGTTCCCCTCCTTAAAGAGGTCAATCAGGAGGGCACCAGGCTCTGACAGCAGATAGGCAGGTGTACCAGGGTGAGCTGCCTGGAGAAGGGGACTTTCGAGCAAAGTTCTTGAAACATCAATCAGAAAGAAAAAAATGGCCATAAGCTAAGGTGTGATGGGTGAGGAGTCAAAAAGATACTAGTACTTAGGTCTATAGAGCAAGGTGAGGAAGAAGGGTCTGAGGGAGCCAGACTGTGAATCTCTGGTTCTATTTGTTAAAATCTGTTTTACTGGTCAAAAATCTATCTTCTGTTCTTTTGTAGATGGGAAATTGCATCATAACATAGGTTTAAGGTGAGCATCACTGTAATTGGCATCTGTCTGTAATACTCTAAAAAGGGGCCAATTATCTGGTGACAGCAGAACTGGACTGGTGGTGGTAAACTGTGGCCTGAGGCTGGGGAAGGGCTGCATTCACATGCAGACACATGTCAGCTGTGTTTCTAAGTGCTGGGGGCAGATGACAAGTCCCAGTCTCCATAGCAAAAGTAACTTGCCTCAGGGCCTCACATTTAAAAAGCAGGTAATATGGCTGATCCTAGCACAGCAGCAGTTGGCTTCTGCCTCTTGTAATCCACATACATCTCAAGGACACGGGTTCATGTCCCAGGGCCAGGGTTGGGAAGGAGCAAACAGGATGAACAACTAAATAAAATGTTTAAAATGTTTCTTCCTCCCTTCCTCCCCTCTCTTCCAGCCTGTCTGCCTACTCACCTCCAGGTGTGCCCTGGTGGAGCAGCAGTGGGGTCAATTGCCTCCAAAGGAGGAAGCCACATACCCCTGGGTTTGAGTCCTGGGTAGGGGTGTTCAACCATTGCAAACAACCAAATAAAAATAAAATAAAATGCTTCTTCCTACTCTCTTCCTTCCTTCCTGCCTGCCTGCCTGCCTGCCTGCCTGCCTACCTACTCACATTCATTTCTATCTACACCTTTCCATTTTTTTCTTTTTTAAGGCAGGTTATACTTTCCAGAATACATGTTTGTTGTTTTGTTTTGTTTTCTGGTAAATGAGTTTAGAAGGGAATGGGAGAAGTGACCCTGGGATAGGAATAGGCTGGGAGAAGGTCAAGAGAAAAGAAGGTCTGTGATTGATGGAGATGTACTAGAAAGAGGAGAAGCCAAATGGGCAGATGTGGGTGAAAGGGGTTCCTGGAAGCAGAATAAAATACCTCGAAGAGGAAAGCGGGAGAGTAGCCGGGACGAAGCACGTGTGGAGACAGCAGTGCGCAGACGTCACAGCAACGTGCGCTGGGTCACCGCACGGACACCCGCACTGAGCGAAGGCCTGCAAAAATGGCCACGAGGAGAAAGCCACAGCAGAAGCCACATGCCAACTGTCTGGAAACACTTAAAAGGAAAGGTTCGAGCCAGTCCTCTTCAGGCCTTTAAATGAGGCAACCTCTAGGATCCAAAATGCATTTCCAGTGCGGCAATGTGGGTGAACCTTGCGTGTTAAGATCAAATGGTTCGCACACAGAGCTTGAGCCTGTCACTTTGATCAAGTGATATGGTCATTCAAATACAGACATCTCTATTAAAATCTCATTACTGTAGATGCTCTACAGAGCAAGCAGACAATTTCATGAAAAGATCAGAAAAGTAAAAGCAGAGTTTGGTAATTGTAAACTCTTTGGATGTGAAAAGAAATCTGAACCAACTTTTTTCTTAAGCAAATGAGCACATTTTCCTCAGCATTACTCCATGTATGATATAGATCCATTCCCAATACACAGGACGACCTGAGGGGTTTTATGACATTTTACAATGTTTGCATTCTAAATACTGTGGTCTCACTGTCTAATTTTTTTCCTACCAAAAGTCTTTCTTTCCAATCAGAAATTATTTTTAAAAAACTCTTTCAATGTTAATTTACTTTACAGGTTAACTAAACACATTTAAAAAACCCTACTCTGCCAAATATAACAGCTGAACTGATATTATATGTGGTTTCCTGCCTTTAAGAAAATATGTACACATACAAAACCTGTCATGGACCACACTAGGAAGAGAGGAAAAGAATCTGGTTGGAGTTCAGTTGTCAGAGACTTAAAGATGATTTGTACACATGTACCCTGATAGCAGAGAATCCCACCAGCCCCCTTTGACTTCACTTCTAATTTAACCTGTGTAGAATGGAACTACTTCTACACAGAAGTGTGAGTAGATAATTCCTTGTGTAAGTGTGGTCCCATTAGATCTTTAATAAAAAGAATAATTATTTTTTATTCCACAGAACTAGCTAGGAACAGGAGGGTGGGGTGTGGAAGGAATGTTCCCAAGTGTGAATGCCTACCATAGGGCAGGCACTGTGTTAAGCAGTGAGTTGGGGTCCAGGGGGTACAAAGAGGACTGAGACACAGAGGCTCTTAGAACCACCAACACTGTTAGGAGAGCAGATGGCAGCCCCGCTGAGGGACTGGGAGAAAGCTTGGCAACTTGGTGATAGTTGAGCTGACTTTTAAAGTCTTGAGTAAGATGCCAAGAAAGAAGTTGTATAGGAAGGACATGCAACAGGAGTTAGGGACAAAGACAATCTGGGGAAATGTGACTATGGGGAATAAGGGCTGGGCCAAGGGTTTGGGGGGGGTCTGTGCCAGTTGTGTGGGAGATGAAGGTAAAGAGATGGGTTAAATATAAAGGATCTTGTTGCTCTGTTAAGGGAGCTGGACTTCATGTTGCAGGCAATAGTCAGCAGCTGAAAGTTTTAAGAATGATTTGAAACCGGATTTATGTTCCAAAAACACAAGGCTTGGCAGGAGGGAGAGAGGTCAGGAGGTTACTGCAGTGGCCCAGGGGACAGGTGCTGCAGGACAGGCCTGGACAGTAGTAACAGGAGCAGGGAGAGATCTGAAGGACACTTCGGAGGTAGAATTGACAGGATGTCATGAGAACTTGGATGGGGAGAAAAAAATCAAGTAGAACTTTATGATTTCCAGTATAGACTTTTGGCAATTCATGCATGAACAGAAGGTGAGTGACAGGGAATAGTAATTACTTTGTTTTGGGATACTTTTAGGCAGAGATGCTTACAACACATCCAGTAAAAGGTAGCTGGAAACAGGACTGGGGCACTCAGGGAGAGTGGAAAGAAGATATTTCCTTGAAAGTCAATACAATACAATTAATAGTTGACTCAGAGAAGGGGTAAAGATCTTAGGAGAATATGAGTTAAAAAAAGGAACTAAAGATGTAACTTCCCAGGACACTATTATTTAAGGAAAAGACTATAGAAGGGTCTAACAAAGAAACAGAAAAAGGCCAGTCTAAGCGGGAAGAAGAAACAGGGAAGAGCTGTCCTGAAATCAATGATAGGATGATAAGGAGGAAGAAAAACCATTGTCAACTGTTTGAAACGATGGAGTCAGCAATGAGACTAATGACTTCGGCACAAAGACTCTCAACACTGACCCAAGACAAGCTGCACGCAGATGGAGGATCTGAGGACCTGATCTCAGAGGATAACTAGGACATGGTTCAATCAAGGGCAGGGGGCTGTCGCTGTCTCTTCAAAGAGTCTAGAGGTCAGTGTGGGCAGTGACAATTTGGGGAATTTTCTTTGTTGACATGTTTTTGTGTGTGCAAATGTTCTAAGAAGAATTATATATTTGAATAATGAGATGGAAACAACAGAAGTGAAAAGGAAGCCAATTTTTTAGGAGAATTTAGAATCACTTCCTATATTTAATAATTGAGAAATGTGGGTGAATTTTTTTTAAGGAACGGTACAGGCAGGAAGAGAGAGGAGGAAGAAGCACCATATATATTTTATTTATTCATTTTGGTTGTTTCCACCAGTTCCAGGATGTGAACCCAGGACCCTGAGATTTATGTGGACTATACCCAACCGCTCCTCCACTAGGGCACACCAATAGTTTTATATTTGATCACTATTATTTAATTAATTTACATAAAACAAGTGTCTCCTATTGAGTTGTCAGAGCTATCTTAGAAGCATGAATAAAATCAACCTAGGGTGAGCAAGAAGATCTTGAGGAGTAGAATAGTGGAGTGGAAAGATTCCCTAATTGGATTTCTATACCAATCCTGCCAACCATTAGCTTTAAGAACCTAAGAATAAGATTTACAACTTCTCTCTGGGCCTTGGTTTCCTTGTAAATAAGGAGCTGGGTTGGAAAACCACTAAGGTGGCTGGCTAGATGTCGAAGAGTCTAGGATCTCACTCATGATATTCCAATAAGCTTTCAAATATATTACAGAAACCTGTTATTTAAGGAAGTGTAGAGAAAATGCTAGCATGGAAATAATCACCCCAATACATATGTTCTCCAATTTCTGATCTTATTTGCTTTTCTTAAAGGAACACTTACATTGACTATAATAAGTGTGTATGTATATTTATTTATTACATTGTTTTTTTGTTATACCCCGTTTTAAAAATAAAATCTGAAATAAAAATAAAATCTCTTTTCTACTGCAGAACCACTTCTCTGCACCAATCAAGGCAGAGAACAGCATTTTGTGGGTAAGGACTGAAGGTTTCAGTTGCCAAGACTAAATATTTACTGCTTCCTTTAGCGTGCCCAAGGATATAAAGTTTTATTGAGCAATTATCACAGGCACTGAAGAAATACAAGCATCAGGCTGTATTTCATATCCATACCCTCCTACATGTGATGAGTGGTCTGGTATGGACATTTTGAAGTTATTTCTCTTACAGATGTTTTTAGGCAACATACAGCAATGTAAGTTAGTGGCTAAGGCTCAAGCACTAAAAAACATTAGACCAGACCTAAAAAAAACCGAGGTGGGAGCCAAGAAGCAGTTTAGAAATAAAAATTCCAGGACATTAAAGTTGAGAAGTACCTTAAAGGCTACTTGGGAAAACATCCTGCTGGAGGTAAATGCTGTTCTGCTAGGAGGCATCCCACCTGTTCTTCTACCTCCAGAAAAACCTCATTTCAGGAGGCAGTTATTCGCTAAATAGCCCCAGCGAGTTATTGAAAAGTTCTGTGTACAGATCTGAAACCCACCCTCCTTACATGCACCACCTAGCCCAATTCTGTCCCTAGTGTGATGCTCTTTATTGGCATGTCAGCTGTCTTCAAGAAATTATTTTTTGACAGTTGAGTAAAAACATTATAGGCTTTATTGCAAAGCGCTCTTCCTTTCTGAAGTAATTTGTAGAAAGAATGAGATCTCGGCTGTTAGTACATCATGCATAGCATGGATGTTTTTTTTGATTCTTAATAAAAACTTTGCATCTGAAACAAAAAGCTTTATTCTGTGTGACTGTAGAGCACTTAACTGGCTTCTATTTAACCTGCTTTTAGGATTTAACTGATATTAATGTTTTCTTTCTCTCCGGAAAGCATCCCGACTGCTGCCCACAGAAGGCAGAATGCTCAGTCAGTAGATTTGTGGGTGGAGCCGCACACTTCTGTTCTTAGATGCTCAGGCAGCATTGTGCTAACCAGGACTCAGCTATGTTTATTCTTAAACATTCTGGGCCAGAGTATTGATTACATAATTAAAGAGTTTCTAAACCCATAAAACAGAAAGGTGAATAGATGAGCTGTTTCTAGAAAAGGTTAAAGTTTTAGAAACTTGATTTCCTGAAAAAGAATGTCAGAAAATTAGGTGTAGATGAGACAACTGGAGAAAACAGAAAAAAAACTGTAAAAATCTAGAGGGATTTTGCACTCATTTACTTGGCAAAGGTCTCTAAATTCCGAGTTTCTTTTAAGTGGCTGATGGAGATGATGCATAAGAGATATGGTTTATATAAGGTAACTCATGTAGCACTCTTAGGAGTACCTTGGCCTGGCTTCAAAGATTGGGGAATGAATGTGCACTTAAAGGTTTTATGTTAAAATGTAAATAGTTTTTTCTAATATTTCCAGCATTAATTACTATTTTCAAACAATGGGTCAATTACTGGTTCTCATGGAAGCCAAGTAGAAGGTTTCTCCTGCAGTTTACGGCTAAACTGTCTCTCAGGACACTACTAAAGGCTGACTGAGATAAAGATGGTATTGTAAAGCAATCAAAGAATCCAAATAATCACCTAAACTTTGCCAAGAATGACAAACACTTAGATATGATAGCAGTCAAAGGTGTCAAATTAATAAGCTTCCTATGGGCTCAGATCATTCTGACATGGATCAGTAAAATGACTAGGTATGCAGAGTTATGGGGAAAACACTTAAGAAACCCAGAAATGTAATGATCACATAAAATGTTAAGAAGAGAAACTATGTATTCACTGGCAGACTTTATGAAGCTGAATATTCAAAACAATGTTTTTTTGAAAAGGCAGGAGAATATTTAGTAAAGTCTACCTGGATGAACCTTCCAGAAAAAAAGATCAATAAGGAGAGGAAGGAGAACAAGGGAGGGAAAGGGGCATGTGGTAAATAGGGATTTGGTTAAAGAAAAAGTTAAATACAGGCGCTCAGGAGCAAGGTTTTCAAGACGAGATACTGTGAAGTTCTGAGAAGTACATTGCAGTAAGCTAGTTCAGTCCGGCAGAGAAAGTTCGCATGATCTCATGATCAGACTGACTATTAATTACTTGAAAAAAAAGAAAGGAGGAAAGAAGCTAACTTGAAAATCCTAAACATGAGCCATAAATGAAGTTATGTGAGCTGAATGAACCATTTATTGATGTTTACTAAAACATTCTAGCAAACAGATTTATGTAGAAGAGGTCTACCACTTCAGGAGAGATCATAAAAAGAAGAGAAATATATATCTCACATTTTTGGACAACAGCCTACTGCTTTAATACTTCATATAGTAGTTAGCCAGTAACAAATGGCTTTTACATATACGATTCTTTAAGAAAGTCATAAAACTGCTATTTTACAGGTGAGAAGAACAAAACTCATAGATGTTGAATGATATCCCCAAATTTACACAGCTGGAAAGTAGTTAGCACACCAGGTATTCTAATTAAAAGTATTACATAAATCTTGGAAAATAAAGGAAAAATCTAAAATTTCCATTCATTCCAATAATTTTTTTATGTGTTCTCTCTCCTTTCCTCCTTCCAGATGATACTATTGGAATATCTTGTTTTCCACCCTGACATGATACAGTGTGCATTTATCGTGAGACTAATCTTTATACAGGTGACTCAATGACTACAATATTATGATATGTGAATTATTTCAGTTAAAATAATACTATAGGAGAAGTGCGACTCTATGGAATCCAAGACAAGTAAGAGACAGTTACTTTACCAATTCTATTATTGATCAACTAGGATTTGTGTAGATGGGTGAATTGTGTGTTTTTTTGGACAGTTACTAGAATTTATTAGAAAATCCCTCCCTCCAGTAAGAGACAATGTTTGATTTACTGTCTATCCATTTAGTTTAGCATTTGGTTCAGCTCATCTTAGTGCTCTTCATCTTTCTATATTTAATAATTGAGGTGAAAAATGTGTATGCATGAAAATATTTTCATATTTAATCCCATTGCTTACAAAGATAATTATATACAGACTAGTGTACACCACTGAGGAGTGAGAGCTCGCTTAGAATTATGAATAAAATCCACCGAGACTGAGCAAGAAAGTAGAATGCTCTGTGTTTCATATTATTTGGCTCTCGAAGGACCATTTGGTCTTTTGCTTTTCTTAAAATACAACCAAATTACAGCTCCATGGCACAAACTAAAAGGGCGATCTGGAAGTTGATTAATTTATCTGGGAAACCATCAGTTCTCCGTTTCAATTGGTACCATGACGATTCAGTCTAAATCAAATTTCAAATGAATGCAAACATAGCCACTCTCAAGGCCAAGTTCTGGAAAAACACCTTAAGAATTCCATGCGTAAGTCTTTGTAGATCCTGAGAGGCCTCTATGCTGTTTTTAATTTAGAGAAGTGTCAAGATATGTTTCTCCGAGGGCCAAGAAAGAAGGATTAGGCAACGGAACAAGATGCCATATTAAACCCTGAGCTGATAGCTCAGTGGTAAGCAAGTCCCAGCAGATGTTCTCACCATCTTGGATCCTTTACGTCTCTGGGTTGGAGACCATCTAGCTCAAAGGGTCACGGCCCGCCTCCTGATGTCACAGAGAAGGCAGGTGTGGAAGAGCACAGACACTTCCAGAGAGAGAACTGCCGGAATATTTGGTTATTTTTTACTTCACTCTCACAGTATTTGCCCAAACCTGTGTGGGCAGAGGTCCCTGAGAGAAGCCTTTACACGGTGCCATTTAACTCACCTTCCGAGGCCCGAGAGCGGCACTGCCCCGTCATGGGGTGGTACTCGTGGTTCTCATCAGCACATACACACAGGAAGGACCCCTCTACATTTTCACAGAAGGCTTCACCGCATACACCGCTCAGCAGTTCGCACTCGTTCACATCTGGAAAAGGGAGACAGAGCCAGTCAGACATGTGCCTCGTTCCCGACAGCTCTTGATTTTACCAGCTGTGCCAAGGCTTGGAGTGTCTGCTGGAAACAAGGGGGTCCCCAGTGGGCCATCAAACCCCTTCTGCTATTTTAGGGGAAAAGGCTCCTAGGGCAGGGCTGTATGATTTGGTGTGTATGAAAGAGCAAAGCAAAGTTCCCAAATTCCAATTCCATCTTTAAGGAGCACCCCGGATGCATCCTACGTGCTCTTTGCCTGTTTAATTCTGTCTCCCCTGACTTTTTGACATAGTGAAGTCTTAAATCGTCCAAAACTCAGCTCTTAATTCAAGCACAATGGATACCAATGGCACTTTGGAAACCACAGAATTACTTAGATTTTTTTAAAACTTGTTTTTAATTGACTCAGGATTTTAATTGACTTACAATGCCCATAATTGAACAACCAGAATTCAGATTGTGATCCCTTTGAAAAGTGAAGGAAGAACCTCTATAAATATTATCAAAACTATATTAATAATTCACATGAAACAAAGTAACCCCTAACCAAGCTTTTACTATATCTTTAAAAATCCTGTTGGTGTTCCAATAATTTCTACTGTGCTGAATGTTTGTCTTCCTTACTTAAATATAGTGAATTAAAACACAGTCAAATAATCTACCAAGGATTATGTTTGATTCAATATTACACAGGTACATAGCCCAAGAGACAGGCTAATTTTCTGTTTGACCTTCCCCAGTACTACTGTCTTACCTTGTCTCCTCCTAGGAAATTTTATTGATGAGTACCTAGTCCAGCAAAGAACCTGACTCGACTGCTGGAATGCTCAAGCATTTTATGCATTAAACGTGCAAACATCAGCTTTCATGAGCCAACTCTGAGATGGCTTATACAAAGTTAAACAATTCAGCAACGATACACATCATTCCGGAAAAATCACCCAACCTGTTTTCGCCTATTATACTCAGTTCATTGGACAAAACCTTTATATATCTTGGCTTATTTGGATAATCACCTCAGTTTTCCATTTCACATTGTGTATAAACAAATATAAACCCAATGAGCTGGGTCGTTGCTTATGAAAAGATTGTAACCAAAAGGAAATCAGAGCTAGTATTTTTCATTCGATCATAATTTAGACCAGAAAAATTAACTTTAGAAATTTGTCAGTTCATATTGATCAATTTGAAGAAAATTTCACATGGGACTTTCTACATTTGATTTGTATTATGTCAATGGCTAGTGCAGCCACTCCCACCAGAATGGATTTATTTGATTGAAAAGTACTTTCTAGCCTACTCCTATGAGCCGGGCACTGGGGGAACAATGATCAGGCAGGCATGGTGGGGCCATGTCAGGGAAATTGCCCAGGGAATCCTAAAAGTGGTAATAAATGCTAGGAACGAAAAGTAGCAAGCACTAATAAAGCATGAACAGTGGACCTGAAGTCTGCTAGCGGGCTAGGGAATGACACTGGAACTCAGCTCCATTTGAAGGATGTGAAGAAAAGAAGAAGAAGGGATGGCACAGGGCAGCCAGAGTGCCAGCAGAGGAAGAAGCAGAGCCAAAGGTTGATCTCAGGACCGATTCATTTGTTTAAATTCTACAGAACACCAGCGTGGTGAAGTATGTATTAAAGGCATGCCATTGATATTTCTGCAAGAGCAAGTAAGCAGACACATAAAAGGATAGCTGTTGGGTTCACTAAAATGATAACAAATATTCCTTGTCTAACTGTGGTGTTTGTGTGCGAAAATGAATCATCGACAAGGGCTCAACGTGCTTACTAGCTGGTTAGAAATGACTATTTAGCTGGGGACTTGGGAGCTACATGAGGTCAGTGGTTGACATCTGATTATCTCGAGAGTTAACAGTTAAAATTTATTATGTGCCTACAGTGAGTCAAGCATTCAACTCAACCCAGGAGCAGAGACAAAATTTCAGTCATGTGGAGAAAGGGGCTATAGGTGATGCACACGTGAGTTAATCATTCCAGTCAAGGGTGTAATTACTATCATGGAATATGCTGACGGTATTCTGGAAGCAGGAGGAGGACTCACAGGTCAGCTTGAGAGGCAAAGATGGAGCAGGGATGGTGACTGGAAGATGAAACCTAACCTCTCTCTAGCAGTGAATGGGATGAATCCAGGTTCTGGGAAGGGGAAGTAGAGAGGCTATTCCAAGCAAAAAGAACAAATAATAGCCAATGAATTACATAGCTTCATGAGCAACCACAGTTTTATGTCGCTAGAAAGTAAAAGGTGAGAAAGGAAGTAGTGAGACTGAGAAGGTGGGTGCAACACAGACATACTTGTCACAATATTAAGTGAATATCAGATAGTTTCATCACTTGCTTTTAGTATAAAAGAGAAGAAAGTAGGAGCAGGAACTAGCAATTAAGATCATCTTAGACTAAAATTCATTTTTAATCAGGTGATTTTATCACTGAACCTCCAAACAGATTTCACTTTCCCAGTTTACAGCTGTGCAGAACATGAAATATAAAATATCTTGTCTGTGACCATGTTTTGCACTATATTCTAGAACATCTGCTGATATTCAAGGTCCCTTCCAGCATCATCAATCCTGGAAGACTGAAAAAATAGAGCTGCACAATCTGAAGCATCATTTTCCGGGTGTCATTCCTGGAAACTGTAACTCCTGCCAATAGTTTTCCTTAAATGCACTGCCTGAGGTGGTGCATTTTGAAGACAGACAAGCTATACCACACACCAGACTTTATTTCCTGTGCAGGAGGGACTCCAGAGTTCTGTATACTCAGCTAAGAGTTTAAACAGATGTTCTTTTTCATAGACATTTTAATTCACATGTATGCTTCTAGATTTCTTAACATCCCTAGCACATTTCAGAAACCAGAGACTGTTTTTTGCACATCTCCAAATTGTATGACACAATTATGATACAATTATCTCCCCAAATACCTTGCGAATAGTCTCTCCTATGAGACTTTGGTTTCTTTTTGGTGGGGAAAAGTGAAACAGGTTGGGGGAAAAATGTCTAAAGACTCACCCACACATCCTTGCCCATCCTGTGGGGCTTGAAAGCCCTGATAACAGAGGCAGCGGAAGGAGCCAGCCGTATTGTCACAAAACCCATGACTGTCACAAATAGTGTTGTTTACACATTCATCAATATCTGCAAAAAAGACATTTCACATCAGACACAAAGCACAGACTGACAAACACCAGATATTAATGGGCAGACAGAGGTAACTCCACACCTCCCGATTAGTGATGAGATGACCATGTTTCCACAGAATGAACTTCGGAAATATTTCACATACAGGTGAAATGATTTGATGACCGTGTCTCACTAGATGAAATGCTGGATTCTCTGAGGAACCACGTACTTTTCCTCAGGAAATGTTTTCAAGTGAAACAACAATGGAAACTGCCACTGTCCATATTATCTAAATGTTTTCAACTCTATTTCCAAGGAGACTATATTCCTACAGGGGAAGCATGTGAAAATGCTGTCAGCTTTTTCAGTGTGGTCCTTGCTAATTGTTCTGTCTGCAAAGCAATGGGCAGAGAGACGCACTGAAATGCAATATATGCGTGATATCAAAGATTCTTTAATTTTCTTCAGTAACTCGATGTCCCTTCTCTTTCCAACATTGGGCCCTTCCATCCATCCCTGTCTCTTTTCCCTCTAGGCTTATCTGTTCATCCTTCTCCAGCATCTTCAATGATCCCTCCCTGCTCCTGCCATAACTGCCTTCGAAAGTGTTAAAATTTTTCACTTAGCCATGATGTCAACTATGATGCTTTTCTATTTCTTCCATCCCCACAAAAGGTCTCAAAAGAACTGTCTATGCTCATTGTACCTAGTTCCTCATATATCTGACTCATAAAAAAGAAAATAACAGTAATATAACTACTAATATTAACAATGCTGGTGTGTTCCAAAAATTGCTGCAATTAAATAACACATATGAGGTGCTTAGAACATGGTCTGGCATTTAATGCAGGAATCAGCCAACAAAAATCATCTTCTACTAATATAACTGCTACTGGATTCTCTTCTTCCTCCTCAGTGACCTACACACTGACTTCCTCTTTATCCCACCCATAAAATAACTGCGATAAGCCACCAATGACACAAACATTAACACCAATAATCATTTTCTAATTGGTCACATCACCCTTGACCTCTAAGTTGGTCAAAATCCCCTCTTGAACTCTCTCTTCTTATGACCTGTGAAAGAATAATATTATTGTTCTGCCTTTGGCCACTTTGGCTCTCTTCACTCTTTCTCTCTGAAGGTGGAGGTCTGCCCGGGCTCAGCCCCTCCTGAGATCTGCTGAACCCTCAGGCCTCTCCTTTCCAGGTTCTCTCTATTTCACTTACCACGGTGCTCAGAATGAATCCAAATCTTCATCTCCAGCCAAGATCCTTCTTATTCTTAATAATTTCCATTTAATCTTCCACTGTAATCTCCAACTTATCAGGCATAAAACTGCATTCACTGTCTTTCCCCTGCACCAAACTTCTTGACCCTAGTGAGAAATCTCTGTCACCTCCATCTTTTCTTGCCTTTCATATTTATTGCATATCTTAGCTCACCAACTTGAACTGAAACTTAAGTCAATTATTCCACATCTTAAAAAAATGAATCCCCCTTGCAGCATTGAACACAAAAACAACACTCAATAAATCTGTTCTGATGGATTTTCAGTATAAAACCAGGATCATAACATACTGATCAGAATTGTGAGAGGAGTAACTGCACCATGTCATCAAATCACTTAACACAGGCCACTGCTAATTTCGTACTTCCTGAAACAGGCATTTGTTGAAAAGATTACATTATTCCTTTAAACCATAAGATTTAAAGGCTGGGAATAAATTCTGAAATCCTTCAATTATTACTTATATACTGATGATTTCCCAGACTCTCTCAAGAGCTGGACTCTATTCTTTAGAATCATTCATCAAATACCTACTGGGCATGTTCATAATGAATTAACATCATTCCCCCCCTCCTGTCTCCTAGATTGCCTTCATCAGAGAATCCAACCAGTCATTCAAGCCAGAAATTGTAGTGTCATTCTCTCTTAATTCCTGGACTTCCCTTTATCATATCCTCTTATCTGTCTTTCCAGATACTTCTACTTGGTTTCCTTAGCGCCAGTCCTGCCTACCTCCCTCAAATTAATTCTCTACTAAACTGAAAACCCATCAGTGGCATGTCCTTGCTCAGAATGCTAAATCTCTCTTCTTGGCTATGGAATACCAGCACTCTTCTTAGTAGGGCCTGGAACACACTCATCAGCGGGCTCCCAACTCTATGTCTGGCCCCAGTTCTTAGTCAACTTCTTTCCGGCTTATACTCCAGGCTTATCTGTATCAGACAGCCTTATGGTCTTTAATTTTCCACTGATGATGTACCTCCCCCCCACACACTTCTTCCTCCACTAAAAATTATCTTCCCATCTGTTTTGCTCTGAAACTTCTCCTAGCTGACCAGGAGTCAGTCCAAGGGACACCGCCTATGTGGCGCCTTCCATACCTATTTTAAGAGATTTCAGGGTTGATCTGAGAACCTTTTGTGCCAAGTCTGTGCTTCTCAAGGCTACTTCTGAGGAGGTGAGGAGCCTTCAACTGAACCTCACCAGCAATTTATTTTCCAAAATAAGATGGTGGATAGCAAAGAGAGCAGCCCCTAGAAACCTGGTGCTTTACAATCCAGATCCTTGGAAGTGAGATCTCATCTTTGCTTTTTATTAACTCCATATAGTTAGAGCAGATAATGATTTCTTATGAATGAACTCAGGAACTAAATAACTGACCTTAAGGTGATTAAGTCTTAAGACAGTCATGAATTACTGGGCGGCTTGCTCAGACTTACTGTAACAGTGATTAACAGAAAATTTAGATGAGCAATATTTTGGATTCAAATGAATAGGAAAATGTCACAGCGTTCTGGAGACTAGCTCAACAACAACTAATATTTTATGAAAATGATATAATGTGCTCTCAGCAGTTTCATATTTTCAACAATGAGGTAAGGTAATAGCTTAAGAAGATGTTTGTTTCAATTCTGAGTAATGAATAAAAATAACATTATTTTATTAGAATTTTCTTTGTGATTTGAGCTCAGAGATATTTTTCCATTGTTAGTTCTAACTGTAAAGATATAAGAATTGCTATAATTAAGATTTATCCTATAAAAATAAAGTTCAATGTTAAGAAAATGAACTATTATGTTAAAATAAAGGCTCCACCACAATGCAGACTTCATTAAACGGACAAGTAAAAGCCATCCTCTTTTTGATGAAGTTGAATTTGGCATACATTTTGAAAGGTTCAAATATCACAGGTTTACTTATCACTTAACGAAGAATCTATTACACTGCTAAAACGATTTTGCTCAGGTGCCTGTAGAAACATGCATGTGATCACCCGTCACACCATCATGAGGAATACAGCCATGAGTGTGCAGAGGTCTCTCCCTTGACAGGCCAGAGGAATTAGACTTATGACTGTAAGAGCCGCTGATTTCTCATGCAAGTATTTGCTATTTATATTTTATAGAACAAGGTAAGTATGAATCTTTTCAGTGGAAATGAATTCAAGAAATAACTACAGTGTCCATGATAATTAATCATTAATGTGAATTTCCCAACAGCAACAAATATCAGAAAGAGAAAAAAGGGATAGTGCTTGGTCACTGGAATTGTCAGGGACTTATTTTAAAAGAACCAGTGCTATCAATCACTAACAGACATATACATTTTCTTTTCTTTTTTTTTTTTTTTAAGAAAAGGTGCAGGCAGGAAGAGAGAGAGGAGGAAGAAATATTTTATTAAATTGTTCATCTTGGTTGTTCTTCCCTGCCCCACCCCCAACCCCTACCTCTGGCTCAGGGACTGCAACCTGGGTCCTTGGGAAGTACGTGGACTATGCCCAGTGACCCTAACTGCGAGGTCACCAGGGCATGCCAACAGGCCTACACTTTGAGGGTCTTAACCACTGATCTATCCAATAGATCAATTTCCCTTGCTTATGTGCTTTTTAGTATATTTTCTCAATGGACCACAAGTTTTTCAAAACCTATTGATTGCCACTGTGTTCTAAGATAAGAGACAAACTCCAATCACGTAACCTCAAGTCTCAAATAGAGGTGTAAGACCAGACCCCAGGTGCCACCCTCACCCTGAGAGTGAACTATGAAATAAGGTAAAAGTATGAGAAGAAGAGATAACTTTTGGCATGCCCTGTTGGCTCAGGTGATCAGTCAGTAAAGTCGATATAAAGCCCAAGAATGTAGGTTCATGACTCTGGGCTAGAGTAAAACAACCAGAACAAATAAAAGTGTTTCCTTCTCTTCCCCCCTTCCTTTCTCTCTTCCTCCCTTCCTCCTGTCCCTTTAAAAAAGGAAAGGAAGAGATGACTTTCTAAACAGGGCTATAGGTTCATGGTATGTTTCATTAACCACAAAATCTCAATTGTGTTTAACGATTTCAACGATGAAATCCTAAACCTCAACGCTTCCAAGTCTGTGTATGGGGGAGGAAGGGGTATTTGTGTATATTCTGTCAAAAGATTTGGTTTTCCTTTTCTAGATATAGTCTTCAAGTTCTGGTTTGTTTTGAGTTACAAAAAACAGTGCTTGTTTTTCTCACTTTCTTAACATCCCCTATCTTTGTTTTGTTGACTTTCTTTTTCCTTATTCTGAGAAGACATATCTACCAGCTGGAAGAAGATGCTCACTGAGGAATCTGCCTTCTGCTGCCAGGGCACACTGGAGAGGCAGGTGGTGGGAACCAAGTCATCTTTGGTAACAGATCATTCCCAGGGAAATCTCCACAGCTCTTTCATGATTAGGAAAGAAAAGTATTCTGGTCATGAAAACATTGTGAGATGAATGATATCATTCATCTCAACTTGAAGGGACTTTCAGGAATGTCCTGTTCAACCCCTTCATTTTAAGAAACAGGAAACTGAGACCCAGAGCGGGGAAGTCACACTCCAAGTATTCCCAGTTAGTGTGACACTGGCAAAGGGACAGAGCCCGGTCAAGTAACAACCTTCAGAATCTAAGTTTGTGGCTCCGTCCATCATGTCCTCTTGGTTCCACCATAGAGATGGTTCTATAAGGTCAGTCCTGAGGATTAAAAAAAACTCACCAAATTGTGATTCCAATGATCATGCTGGAGCTTGTTCAGTACAAATATGGAAGTCAGAACGCACCCTCCTTGACCTATGACTTATGGCTTGTAGCTTAATCAAGTACCTTCCTCTTGTTCTTAAACAAGGCCTCCACATCAACTATCATCACATATATTATCTAAATATCTAAAGTCTTGTAGACTCTGATGATGCTATTTTTCTAGGAGACATTGGAAGAATGGCCCATCTAGCTCCAAGGATATGCAAGTCACAGAAGGTCCCCAAACCATGCCTCGCATTGGAACTGTTTGTAAAAAGGATACAGCCCCTATTTTAGCCCAGGGCTTCCTGACCAACAGGAATGGGTTAAATACTTGGTGCCAGAATCTTAGGAAAATAGAGCCAAAGAAAAGGGACTTATATTGGAAGGGATGGAGGGTTCCTGCTTCAGGGGAACTTCTTATTGAAAGAAACAGAAGCCAACCAGGAGACAGTAAACCCCAGCCATGAAGTGCAATTGAAAAATGTTGAACCGGTTGAACAGCTGCCCAAAGGAATTTTAAAATGGCATGGCAACTGGCCCAAAAGAGATTAAGCTCTCTTTCATAGCAAAGGAGGAGGGAAGCCAGGATTAAAAATGGAAGATGAACACAAGGCTTACAAAGAAAAAAATTAAATTAGGCCAATAGGAAATTAAAAGCTGGATTTGGAGAAGGTCCAGACAATACAATAGGATATGGAAAGAGCCTTTTAAAATGTGTCCACTAATGTCTGGCAACATCCACAAGACTGGAGAATACGGGCCTTGTGTGTTATGGAAAAGTAACTTTGTTCCGGGAAATGAGGATGAGCTAGACACCAGCAGAAGACGGGTCCTTGAGTAGAGTCTGACTGCTCTGCTCTTGCCTGACAGATGGGAGGGAAAATCTGGGTGGCAAGTCTGTTTTCAAAGTTAGCAGCTAAAGAGAAGCAATGAGAAATGACAGGGGTAGCAACTGATTTCCAATCCAACTTTCTGGTACATAAATTCTAGGAAAAAAAAAAATACATGAGAAATCTTTACTTTTCCCATTTTTGAAGCTCCTTACTTTTTGTTGTTGTTGTTGTTGTTGTTGTTGTTGTTGTTGTTGTTGTTAAAGGAAAGGTGAAGGCAGGAACAAAGGCAAGTGGAGACAAGTGGGAAGGGGGGTGGGGGAGAAGCATTTTTATTTATTTTATTTTATTTTACTGTTCATCTTAATTGTTCCTACAGGCCATGGGGCATGAATCCGGGACTGTGGGATGCATGTAGACTGCACCCAAGCAGCTCCACCAGGGCACGCCAAAACTCATGACCTTCAAAGAGAGTATACATACACACATATGTGTTGAACAATATAATTTATAAACTGGCCCTAACTAATATATAGGTTCAACTATAAAATATATATTGTTTTCAAATACACAAAGAATACTTACTACTCTGACCACATTTTGAGCTATAGCAAATTTCAAGGATTGAAGTCATTGAGATTGTGTTCTCTGACACGGTGCTCCTGAACTACAAATCAATAACAAAAACATAGATTAGCAGAAAATCCTGAATGTGAACGTGAAGGCACAATTCACTGGTCAAAGAAAAAACTGACAATGTACTTTAGTAATATTATTGAAAAAGTATAATACATCAAAACTTGTTGGTGCCGATAAACCCACTCCTAGAAGGAAATATACAGCCACAAAGAAGGCTAAAAGGTTAAAAATCTCATGATCTAAGAATCGATCTCAATTTGACTTAAAGAAAATCACTGATGTAAGATTGTATCATAGCATTCTAAGCATCAGGTGCACATTGTTATAAATCTACATCTGTATTTACAACCATTTAAGATAAAAAGTCCTAACATATCAGAAATAGAAGAGAATTTCTTTATTTGCTAGAGTCTCTGTTTCAAAAAACTATAGCAAGCACCATAAGTAACAGAAATATTAAGTGCTTTCCCTGCTGACATCAGGAATAAGGGAAGCTAACTACTACCACTCCCATTCAACATTGTAGTGAAGGTTCCAGACAGCAGAGTAAGATGAAAGATGTAATTATTGGAAGAAAATAAACAAAACTAATATTGCAACATAATTGAATATGTACAAAACCTAAAAGAGTCTGGAGGCACACCAACAGAAGTGACAAATCAATTAGCAAGGTCATGGATACAGGACCAAAACACAAAATATCAACGTACCGCTTTCTATATTAGTAACAAACTATTAGGGTAAAAAAAGCTTAAAATACCCTTCACAATATTATAAAAGTATTGAAAATTTAGGAATGTATCTAGGAAATTTTGTGCAAGACTTTACAAGAAAAACTGCAACAAAACAACAAATTAAAAAGAAACCCTACATAGAAGGATGTCAGTTATAGAAGAATCAATATTATAAAGCGTCAAATCTCTCTCAATTGATTGACCAATTTGATGCAATTCCACTCAAAATCTCAGCAGAGTTTTACGTGTTTGTGTATAAAATCGTCAGCTGATCATAAAATGCATCTAGAAATGCAAAGGGACAAGAAGAGCCCTGACAACAAAATTGAAGAATTGAAGAATTTGTAGTACTGTAGAGTAAAATACATTATAAAGTTATTGTCATTCAGACAATATACTATTGATGCTAGGACAGCTAAACTTAAATTTAGCACGAAGAACACAGGAACAGACCGGTACACGTTTGATCACGTGGTTCATGAAATTACCATCACAGATGGCAGGGAAAGGGTACGCTCCTTTTGATGCAGCTGGACATCCCTTTAGGGAAAAAGTAAACCTTGAACTATCTCAAACCATATACAAAAACCTATATTTGGTGATTATAGATCTACATGTAAAATGTATAGAAAAGTTTTTAGAAGACAAAATTAAACAGTATCTTCATGACTTTAGTGTTTGTAAAGATGAATGATGCAAAAAGAACTGATCTCAAACAAAATAATTAAAACATTAAATGCGAAATTAGGGAACCTGGGTCCACTTGCAGTTCATTTAATTTTCAGAAGGCAGGCTGGAGCCGACTGTCGAGTATTCACAAGGGGTGCCTCGCTGGTCCTTCCCAGAGCCCACTCAGCAACTGAGAGTGGGCTCTGATTCTCGTCTCCTTCCCTACTCTGTTGTGTCCTTTAATCAGTTTAAAAACATGGTTATAAATATTTTTACAGAATAGTAAAAAAGTGTTTAAATGTTGTAATTTTGAACATCCAAATGAGTCCTGAGACTCATTCTGAAGTTCTCATTTCCATTAGGTTTTTGTTTGTTTGGGGAATGGAGGCAGACAGGCAGCAGGCAGCATGGAAGCAAGAGAAGAAAGATGCTTTTATTTATGTAGTTGTTCATTTCAGTTGTTCCCTCAGGTCCCAGACCATGAACCCAGGTCCCTGGCCTGTGTGTGGACTGCACTCCAGGCATGGACTGAACCCCTGAGCCACCAGGGAGCACTCCATTAGGTTACTGAAGACAAGAAAGTGGGATAAGTACACCGAGGAAAGTTCTATCATCCAAAATAAGGTTAAGGATGAAAGTCCTCATGAATGAAATCATTTTACATTAACAGCTTAAAAGAAAAAAAAAACAACAAAAAAAATCCAGGCATTCCCTGGTGGAGTAGCAGTTAGGTCAACTGCCTCCAAAGCAGCGCAGGCCACATACTCCTGTGGTTCAGGTCCTGGGTCTGGGTAGAGACAATCACCAGTGCGAAGAACTAGATATAAATAAACTACTTCTTCCCCTTATCTCTGCTTGACAGCTGCCTAATGGCCTTCTCCTTCCTATACCTTTCCTTAAAAAAACAAAACAAAAGGAGTATTTCAGCTTTCATACTTCCAAATGTATTAACAAGCACATACAGTGAAGAACCAAGAAAATGGGGCAAGGGCCCTGTCTGGGTTTTCCTCATTGAGGAAATTCTGAGGATCAGGTTCTGTAGCTGAGAAGGCATCTTCCTACTCACAGGGACACAGGATGGACCTGGGGGAAGTGTAGGGAAGTCATTACATTACATGTGTCAGGTGTTTACCCAATTACAGTCAACCCTCAGCATGAAGGGTCAAGCCCCGAAGTGAATATCTATGACATTTAAAGGACACATTCTAAATTAGATGGAAATGTGGTCGATTTTTACTGAGACCATTTCACAGATGCAATCGCTCACTGTGTCATCCAAACATCGTTTGGAAAAAGAATCTAAGTGCAGTTCTGAATTTAAAGAAGCATTTCTTCCCATCTCTTCTCACTATGGCCTGACATTATAAAAACACTAGAAAAGGGATGAGGGGGACTTGAATTTGCTACAGGAAAGAAACATTTCTAAAGTGGCAAAGGGAAGACTTAAGAAAGCTTTAAAGGATAGTCTCTCCTTTTAAAATTTGCTATTCTATAATGAAATATCACAAGAAGGAGACTATTTGATTATATTCTCCATTATGAGTAAACAACATGCCATTCAGAAAAGTTCTTTAGATGCTTACGGAAAATGTTCTAGAAACTTCAATTGCCTATTAGTCCTACCACAATTACTCCAAAAAGATAGTACATGTGAAACAGGGTTTTGTATTTTCCACTGTGCACATTTTTAAAATGCACTACTATTTGATAACCAGTTTGATTATCTTTGATTTGTTTTCTTTTTTTACACCTGAGATTTTCTAAAAGATCAACATCTTATTCTAGCTGTGGAGCCATGAGGTGTATTTTCTCTCTTCTCATGTAGCCTTTCTTACAGTAACTGGTGCTGCCGAACAGGACTGGGAAAGAGCCCTCCGCACAGGCCAAACATAGCAAACCCCAGATGCATCTTTTTGACACTTAGGCCCCAGAGGCAATAAAACATCAGCCAAACCCCCCCCACCCTTCATTTTCACTATTCTAATTTTTCTCTTTCTATATCCAAATAGGAAGCCAAAAAAGATTGGTTATGAAACTGTGGAAAGCAGACAGTGTATTTCTAGAAATAACAATTCCAATGTTTAAATGCAAACAAGCATATACATTAGGCTTCAGTCTATTGGCAGCTGGTACGTGAAACCACTTAAAACTTGAAACATGTAAGGGGCAAATGGGGAAATTTAGCCCATATGGAACTCTTTCAGGAAAACAAAGAATGAAGAATAAAACCAGTTATATGAAATGAGTTTGTCTACTCTATTTTCTATATGACTTTAAATAAATGTAGGGTCTAAAAATAGACAGAATATAATAATTCCTTTGTATACAGACCTGGACTGTGAACTGCCAGTTTAGTTCACAAATACTACATAATTTGCATGTGTTGTCTATTTTGTAAGCACTAATCATGTAAGAACAAATAAATGTCAAATGCTCCCTCCTTTAGGTGCCCGCATGTTAAAGAAACACTTGGCAACACGAAGAGTAACAGTGTGGGAAGTGTGTGAATATTAATAATTCACCTTCATCGAGTAGTTTCAGGCTACATTCTAAGCTGATATCTGCCAACACTCTGTCATTTTCAGTCTCACAACTGCCCATGCACAATATCACTATCTTCATTACGCACAGGGGAAACCGAGGCATGTGACTTTTAGAAGGTTACCCAAGTTCATGTGCCTTAGAAGCACTGAAGCAAAAGTTCAAGCCCATGTACTCCAGCTCCACAGCCTCAGGTCTTCACGGCTGGTGTACCCCACGGTGATCCAGGGTGCGTTTTGGAGAACCACTCAAAGAACAGGGAAGGCTTCATGACAGTGCAGAACACCCGCACTCTGCAGCAATGTGATTACATGTGTTTCCTGACTGCAATGAGTCACAGACCCTCTCTTCAGCCCTTCATTCATTCACCAAACAGTTACTATCACTTACCAAATATTCTCAGTGGCAGATAAGCGTGAACAAAACAGAGAAGGATCTGAGTCCTTGGACTTAGAATCTAGCAGTGGGGGAACAGGAAGTATGAGGCAGGCGGTGAATGAAAGTGAGAAAGCTTAGGCAGAAAGGGGTTCACCGATGCAGTGATGCTTTAATAAACAACTATGGTGGGTGAGAAGTGACAATCTCTGCACTTACAAGTATAATACATTTACCTATTTTACAGCCCAAAGCATACCAACGAATACTTAACCTAGAGATTTTCTGTGAAGATTCAGTGAAAAAGTAGGTCCAAGGCACTTAACTTAGTGCCTGGCTCAGACCATGAACTCAAAGAATACAAACTATTTTTATTGCTGCTCTTGTTTAATAAAGTTATGAATCAGATGTGGGGGCCGTCCAGTTACCTGGGAGCTCAAGAAAACTACTTAATACTCTATCGCTTAAGAGGCCTAACAATCGACTGACTCTGGAGTTGACATAGTAAGTATTACTATTTAGGTCTTAAGTATAAAAATGCTCCTCAGGATAGCCTTCCTGATGACATCCTAAGGCTCACCAGAGTAGAAGCAAAAAGCCCAGCCCCCAGATACGAGCAGATTGTCAATGACAGAAGGACAGACATTCCCTCTTCACAGACCTCGCCCTCCAGCACAGCATAATGCTTGGTTGAGAGGTCACTTCTGCTATGAATGGATGTTTTCCATAGCTCTGGGGTTTTGAAAGGTTATAAAAGTCTTAGGGAGGGGTCTTGAAATTTTTTTGGTCACTATTTTGAATTTCTTTATAAAAATGCTGAAGATATGAGAGATGAACAAAGCATGGAAAATCTGTATTCTGGGTCCAAAAGCTGTGTATTCCAGCAAAATTTCTTCAGCTCTCTCCCTAACGACTTGAACATCCATGTTCACTCAGCGCTGTAGAAGTATGTTCGCAGGAGGCGCGGGTGTGAAGAACAGTAGCTTCGCTGCAGGAAGCCGCTGCCTTCCTTACCTGGAATGTTGTCTATGATCTGCTTCCTTTTGCCACCTGGGAGAGAAGGATCCTATTATTCACCTAACTTCTCTTTCTTTATAAAAGTAAACGCTCAAGCTACATTTTCTTACTTGATTTTGTAGTTTCAGACCACAAAACAAATTAAAAAAGAAAAAAAAAAAGACACTAAAAATCTTTGGGTTGAGCAGCCAAATGTAATATTTTATTGTGTCAGGGTCCTTCTGCGTCTGACTTGGACAAATCGTTTTGAAAACATTTTCTCTTTAGTGAAAGATAAGAAGCTCTGTCTCCATGCTACAAAACCACCAACTGCTTGGAACACCTTCAACAATGGTTTCATACTTTCTTTCTATACAGTTCGTAGAAAATGTACTTCGAAGTCTAAAAAATCAAACCACGCTCCCAATTCACTATTTCTTTGATTTCACAAAAGTTGCCTTTACTAAGTTTTTTGGTTCTCAACAGACACAAAATTGGCCCCAGTGTGTGAACCCAACTCTTCAGTCTTTCTGATGTCGCTCTTCTCAGTAAACGCCAAGGAACTACCAATCCTTATACTTGCATTTGCTATGTTTTTCCTTTCCAATGAATGAGTTAGAACAGGCTTGAGTAAGCATCTGAAAAGTATTATAGGATTGGAGTCTTGATAGCAGTTTTAAAAATAGGAATTCATTCTTGGACTATGTTAGGTAGAATTGTGGGATTCAGAGTTCAGGTTTCCTTACAAAAAGTCCACTTCCAATCTTGCAGTTCTTCATGTTTGAACTATTATTAGAATTGCTTTGAAACTGGGAGCAGGAGCTGCTAATCACCTCCTCAGTCTGGGGTAATATTTTGAAAAATGAGAAATCAGCACCAACAACATTCAGGGGAAGAAAGTATAGAAAAATATAAAATTAATATGATTCAGGTTTTGACTTTTCCTTCTTAATGAAAAGTGGGTACTTGATAAAAAAAAAGAACCCTTTAGGCTCCTGAGAAAATTCTCCCTGCTCCCCCAATTTCTTCTACCATCAATATCCCTCCACCAGAACGGGTACACTTCTAACCATCCATGAACCTTCAGTGACACGTTACCAACCAACCCACCAGCATCCACCACTGACAGCAGGGTTTGCTCTTGCTGTTTTCTGGTTTATTACTCCCTTGTCTAGACAACAGAATGCTGACATGCTGACAATGAGAAAAGGGGCTTTGGCAAGCCATCTCAAACCCTATTGTCTGCTTTTTGTTTTTATCTCTTTTTCAAACTGGACAAGAGAAGAACTTAGTATGACTTAATGTTTTACTCAGATGAGACATGGTAAGACTTTCTCACACGTTCCCATGATAAAGACAACATGACCAATTAGGACCCCCTGGTGTGGGCTCTCTCCTATTCTTTGCTCAGTCCTCAGATCCCTTTTATTCTGCTCTCTTTTTCTATTTTACATGAGGTTGCTCACTTCCTCACATTTTACGCTGTTTACTTATTTATGACCTCGCAGAAAAGCAGGGAGCATTCTTGTTCACTGACATAGCCCTACTACCTAGAACAGTGAACAGCACAGAGTACAAACTGAGTATTTGTCTGAGGAACGACAGAGGATGCTTTCCAGAAGACAAGGGCTTCAGGAGGTTTGCCTGAGGATTTGTCCATGGCTTAGAGGCTAACCAGTCCTGGGAACCACTGATGCTCCTTCTGTGTTGCTGGGCTCCTTCTAGGGCCCCGGTAAACCAGTGAGGCCATTCTACCATGGGAGCAGGCTGGAGCGCACATCAGGTCTGGTGGTGTCTGAGGTTCCCAACTGGAGTCACACAAGCTCTCAAACAGCCTGGATGCCCAACTGGGAGAGCACAATTGCTCCCAGCCAAGAGAAGGGGCGCCAAGTCAGAGACCAAGAAACATTTTCCATGGGAGTCGGGGCAGAGATGTGACAACACGCAGGAATCCAACCGCCACAAGCCTCCTTACTCTTCTCTCACTCACACACATACTGCTATTATCAAGAGATTCTGACACAGCTCGTAAGTGCAGTGAACATATTTGAATTAAAATTGCAGTGAAAAAATTGGAGAAAAGGAGAAAAGAGAGGAAAAGCACTGGTGTTACAAGTAAGAGAACCTGGACCACGAAACCAAGCAAATGCAACAAGTAAAAAGTTTCCTTTTCAAAAAGCAGAAGGCAGGAGACTGTCCTTAAGATGGAGATTTTGGTGCTGGGTGATGCGTCTATCAGAGTGTTTATCATATCTTGGTGATGTTAAAAACATAAGAAAAACACAAACTACAAAACGGCACCTAAAGGATACTATTAAAAATACAATGTACAGGAATATGAAAAGAGCAACAGTACTGAAATACAATTTTATAATAATGACACAAGCTGCTTCTACTTTTTGATACAAGATTAAAGCTCTGGCTAGAGAGTAAAACGGAGGGAGTTAATCACGGGAGCTGCAGCCCCACGCGTCTCCCGTGGGACTTGGGAAAACAGCCCTACGTTGCATGTAGTACGGAAGATAGCCCTGGACACCTGCTTCTGTCCTGTAAACTGTGCTGCATCACTGAAGTATAAGCACATTTTCCACGTGCACTATTGAACGTTTTACCCCCAATCCTACTCCTGGAATGCAGGCACCATGTGGACATGAGCGGCACGTGTTCCCCTTAGAATTAGGGTGGCTGGTGTAAGACGGCACTCAGCAAGCTGAGTGAATGGATAAATGAGTACATGCTCACCCACCACTTACTTTCCACTCCATTCCACTTGAACTTCAAATAGCTTTGCTGTTCTTCACCTCACGTGAGAGAAACAAGGTGTTTCTCCTTCCTCTCCCAGGTAGGTATTCCCACAGCCGCACAGGCAGAAGGGAAAGGAAGGAGCCAGCAGTGTTTTTATCTCCAGAGAATCCACCATGCTGCTTGAGAGCATTCACATCAACAGAGTTTGCCTTTTCTTGTCCAACAACTGACCAGATGCTGGCAACTTTCCAAGCCATGGGAATTCAGGGGAGGGCCCTCCTTCCCTCAGCTGGGCAGGATCCATTCAGCCAAGGCATGCAGCCTAGTGTCACGGGATGCAGCGCGACAACCAGAAGCGCAGAAGCTCATGCGCAGGCAGGAAGTAAGAGCCAGTAACATCTCAGTGGAACTCAAGTCCTAAGCACATCAGCTCCACAGCTAAATCCCAAACACCTGGCTTCTTTCCTACATCACAGTCAGGGGTAGAATCAGGAGCATAGCACTATTTTCACAAGTTACAGAGTAGTCCAACAAAAGAAACTGTTGACCAATTTACTAGATTGGATTAAACCTATAAGAAATAAAAAGCTAAAAGAACGTATTCTAGAAAGAAAATAGATGCCTAATAATTAAGGAGTTTTCTATTTATACTGCCCTATGTCAGCATAATAGCCTAAATTACCTATTTTATTACTTGTAAACTTGTCCAGTTTCTGGAGTAAAAAGATACTTGATCTATACCAAGTGACGATGAGAGTGTATACTAAAGTGGAAATTTACAAAGCACTAAATAAACACATTTAAACAATTTAAGCCTTCTCCAAAGACAAGACAAAAAACTGGAACTGCAAGAAGAGTGATTATATAACTCAAGTTGTAGAAATCGTACTAAGAAAGGCATAGAATTAAAGAAAAGAGGACAAAAAGCAATAAATATTAATATATATTGACATGGCCTTCTGGAACAATACTACGGTGAGTGAGCACTCCAGGGAACTTACATGTGGTTCTGAACAGTTTTTACAAAGCACACCCACCTTCAGTTATACCTTGAACCATTTGTCATTGGAGAAACTCTAGCCTATTAATGACTTTGAGCTAACTGAAGAAACACACTTGCATCCGGATGCCAGGGGTCTGCATTCTGCAAACCTGTTTCATCACTGACTCCGATGCGGTGACCTTCTCTTAGGAACAATGTGATTTTGCCAAAAACACAGACACATTTAGATAGGATGTTTGCCAGGATATCTGGTCTTACAGCCTGAGATATAAAACTAATGTAAAACTCCAACCACTGAAACATGGAGTCTTTGCAAATCTCTCTTGACCACTTTTTATGATGTTTTCCTCCATTTTTCAACTTTCAGTCTCTTCCAAGCCCCACACTTCACTTGCTCAAATCCCACCCTATACTCTCTCTCCCTCTCTTGAAGCCAAATCTGGCACCAGTGTTTTGTCTGCTCAGCAAGAGAGTGATTTCAACAATCTCCTTCATTTTAAAAGTCATTGATTCATTTATTGCTCAAAATAGAATGATTTGTTTCATATGAACCTGACTGCTCTTCTTCGAGTGGTTGTTTGTGGCGTAAGCACAGACAGCAGACACCTCCTGCTGCACTAGTTTTGAGAGCAAAGAATTTGGGCACTATCATAGGCCCAGGAGAGCCAGTGTGATTTAATGCTTTAAAAATAGAGCTAAGTTTTGATAACCCAGATTTTTAATCAGAAGGACTGAAATTAATGAGTATGGGAATGGTCTCAGTTTTCTTTTTAAAAAACTCCAAAAAATTATTCCACTTATCAAACTATTAGGAACATAAATCTTATGAAGAGAACCAGTGCGGTATCCCTGCAAACAAAGAGAATGCAAATAAGAAGCCAAAAGTGCTATCTCAACATCTTACAACCTCATTTGCTTTCAAGAAATAAATAGTGAAAGATAAGGAAATACACTGTCTTAGCGCTAAGAATATTAGAAGCCTAACAGTGGAAAAGTCTCTGCTGATAATGGTGCAGAGAAATCAATTTTTATAAGCAGAATGATGGAGATAATCTACAAAGCACAATCCAACAGCCTGTCTCTCATTCCATCAGGGTGGTTGTCAGTTTCCTTTAGATTAAACATGTGAACCTAATAAACTCAACACCTCATGCACATTTCCGCTCAAGTCAGGACCAGAAGTTCAATCCTTTGTGAAATCTTTTCACCAGGACAACCCTTGGTTATCCTCTTTGTAAAACCTAGCAATCCCTGAGCTGTGAATTCAGTAGGAGGCAACATAATGAATACATGCATTGAGGTTCCAAATGATGAGTATCTCTTAGTGTCTTGCAATCTTTTTTTTTTTAAATAGAAAGCAATTTCCTCTGTGCTTTACCACTTAATAATTATGTGATCGCTTCTGATTTCTCTTACCTTCACACGTACGGCTGTCTGCAGAGATTGAGAAGCCCTGTTCACAGATACAGTGAAAAGAACCGTGTGTGTTTAAACACTTCCCATGAGGACCACAGAGTCCGGCGCGTTCACATTCATTAATATCTGCAATGAAAAAAGTTCCAAATGCTTGAAATTGAAAAACAACAACTATTCAGTTTTCATGTTATCAGACACGTAGTTAAGTAAAATCTATTACAAAATGTTTAGACACCAACGTTGCGGTACAACCATACTATCTGTCCACATACCAGAACGAAGGACAAGCTGAGTGACCCTAAGACAGAGGCTGTTTATGTTGAACCACATGACTCAGCCAATAATCTACCAATTGCAACCTGCAATAGCCAGCAAGCTCACAGGTTCCACCCAAAGCTTATTTTAGACATTTCAGAAGCTGGAGGAACTCTCTAATGGAATACACACAACTCCCCTGCAAAATCAGTGAGAAAGCTGTATGCTCCCCTTTGCCCTCTTCCACTGCCATGCGAACAAATCTGATGTGGCCAGTGGCACTTTGTCACGCCCAGGCCTAACCATCCCTGGGACAGAAATTTCTTAAGGGCAAGGCTGGACATGTCTTATGTATAGTGGTTGGTGCAGAAACAGCACTTCACAAACGTCGGCTGAATGTATAAATCAATTAGATTCCAATCTACATTTTGTTGAAAATGGATGACAGAAAAAGGTAGTTTTTTAAACCGGGGGATTATTATTTGCACAACTTTGCGATGATCAAATTAGTGAATGAGGGTAAAGATCCTGACAAAGTGCCTAACATAGAACTAAGGGTCACAAAGCAGTAGCTACAAGGATCGAAACTCATGAACAAATCATGCTATCAGTGTGTACTGACCGCCTTAGACTCTGCTTGTCCCCAACAAAGAGCGCTGAAGTTCTCCATAGCTAGTCACGATGAACTGCTGAGCACCGCTACACAGGATGAGTGCAGCACCAGTGAAACTTCCAGACTACTCCAAATTACGTTATCAAACCGAGCCCAAATTGACAACCCAGGGGACCCTAGAGAATGGTTCTTCTGTTCACAATGGTACTAATATATGCAGCGGCCTACTGGCACTGCATTTTAACTGTTACTTTACTCATCTGTATCCCTCATCCCACTGGATTGCTTCTTGAGGTTAACTGTGCATTTTAATTTGGACACCTAACTCCAAGTAGAGCACATTAATAGTGCATTCTGAATGCCTGTCCACTACAGAATTGCTGTTATCCTCATGCTCAACTGAATGATAAGTCATTAAGGTTAAGTGGGGTTATAAAAACTATCACAGATCTTCAGACCATCCAGGAAATAGCCCCATCCAAGTCATTTTCCTATCTTCCTAAGCCTCCTAGTCCTGCCTTTATCTCCTACTAGAATCCTCAACACATCCTCTTAGAAATGCATCTTTAATTAAAAATGTTTACTGTGTGCTTTCTATAAACAAGTTTGGTAGGACCAGGCCCTTGTCACAAGAAGTTCACAGTGTAATAGGGCAGGAAAGAATCAAAAGAGAACTGTAGTTTAATAAATAGGTGCACAGAAAAGGTGGAATTATAAGCCTACCCAGCGACCCCTGTACCACTTGGCTACTAAGCTTGTATAGTCCTTAGTCACCCTTTACCTTACATCTGGGACCTCCTGGAGATATTTTTGCCCTATTGGTCTTTGTGCTATAGAAATCCTGATCATATCATTGATGTATCCATGCCTATGTATTTATTAATCCTGAACGCTTACCCTTCCATCTGCCATTTACTTCAGACAAGCTGGCCTATTCATTTCTTACTCAAAATAAGAAACCAAACAGAAATCACTCCTTTCCTTAATTCTCTTTTTTGTTATTGTTACTATTTTTAAGAGTTCTAAGAAAACAATGAATCATTTTCTACCAGTCTTTCACAATATGACTTTACTCTGAACTTCTTCACTTGTTATATAAAATCTTTGATACTCTCCAAGATTGCTCTCTACTTACTAACAATACCTGAGACTGGCCATCTGTTTTGAACTCTGACTTTCTCTAGTCTGTAGTTCCATTCTCTTTCCAACCTGCTGCTCAGAGTTACCTCTACCTGGGCAGCAAGGTGCCATAAAATTCCACTGGTCAAAGCCACAAACTCAGGATCCATTTCCGCCTTGCTGAGCCTTAGTGCCAACAAGGCCCTTTCCAAGCCGACTGCTCTGCAACTTTGCATCAGGAGTAATGTGTACGAAGCTCTTGCTTCACGTAAAATCACCAATTAACAAATAATTATCTAAAAACTTTGATGACAGGAATTGAAGAAAAATTCCCAGACTTTTTCCAGGAAACCACTGAGAAAGAACAGCACGAATATCTGGAACTGGAGAAACATATGCATTCAATTTGGATTGTTCTTACTGAAACATTTCTAAACTGTGCCGCGAGTAACTCAACTGAAAGCCAGACTATATTTAAGTTGGTTTGCTTTCACGGGTCTGAGATTCCACAGAAATTCACAATTTGGCATGTGTAAGTCAACATGTGAAACTGAAGCAAATTCGAAGCTCAGATGTCTGCAGTCACATTCTTAAAGAAACTATTAACATGGAACTTCCACGTTGTTTGTGCATCAGGGTTATTTTTGCTAGGGAAAGAGACTCAAACACACTTCCATTGGAAAACACCTAACTGAATATGGAACTATCTTCAGAGTACAAGGGAAGGTTTAAAATTTATAACACATTTTTATTCAAATGTGCCCCACTGTTATTAGCATTGTCATCAATGACATCTTCAAGATGAAACAAACTAAAACCTATGCCTATGCACAGGATGGTGACATGATCACGGGATTTTCAGATAAAAACAGATGTACTAACTTCAGGCACGGAATGACCACAGGGCTGTCTCGAGTGACATAGCAAAAAAAAAAAAAGAAGATTCAAATAAAATGAGTGTACATGTCATTGGAAAAGCTTCTGATCGGAAGAGGTGGTTGATGCAGAATATTCACAGACAACATTCTTCAAGCCATAGTAAAATCTAGTTTATGAATTATTTTTATTCACATGGACTTAAATTTTCAAGCAATTTATTCTGGAAAACAGGAATTATCAATGTGACAGAGAATGAAGTTAATTTAATAATGACTGATAGTCAACAAGACATGTTTGGAGTCGGCACATATTTGACAATTGATATCAAATCACAAACACAAGTTTAAGGTACTGAAAGGTGACAATACTAAATTAGTTCTGTGTGAATAACTCAGTATATTAACACTATAAAATTTGCAATATGAAATCATGGTCCATTAGACAAGACTTAGTTTTGCTTCTATTGTGTCAAAAAAAATGTGTCAAGAGGACCTAGAAAGAAAATACTGCTTTTAAGTAAGGCAAAAATGTATAATGCCAATAGCAATTAAGTTTTTATCCCATTTCCTGGCATTTTTATATAAATTGAGATTCATTTTGATAAAAGACAGAAGTCCCAAAATGTAAGTATGTTCACATAAATTGAGAATTCAAATGTTTCAATTCTACTTCATTAAACCCAAGCACATTTAATTTCCACTGGACCAACTGAAAAATTTCAATTCACTTCTTTATAACAAGGTAACATAAATACATCAAATGAGGCACAAGGCATTTAGTCCTAGGATCAGTAAACCATTAATTTTAAAAGACAAAAGTCTTTCATATCAAAGTAAAAGGCAGGTGGGTGTGACAGTGATAGACTAGAGACATAGAGTATAATATTCCAGGACCAAAACTTGAATACAGACACAGCTTCATCTTCAAGAATACTATAATTTAGGACGTGTGAGAGGAGATATAATCTAAAATGACTCAGAATTAAAAGTCATACACATTCAGTAGCAGTTGATAAAGAATAACTGTAACAATTCTTTATTTATTAGTATTAGGAATACACTACAGAGTTCCATAATGGCAGAGGAATGATAAAAAATATTTTCTAAGTATTAAAAATTAGTAAGTATAAATAGCTATATAAGTATGGGTTTTAAATGGAAAATATAGGCATAGATTTATGAAGATTAATAAATATAGGAAAACTTCTAGGGTAGCCAGGTATATAGAAAAACATGTTGGGACACAGTCCAGGCAATCTGTTTTTTTCAATCACAGCATCAATAATGCCTCAGTGTGACACTGGGGGGAGGGGAAAATCACTGAATCTCACTATTTTTTTTGGCTATAAATGAAATAATAATTGTTACAGTAATGTAAGGAAGATTAATAGGGAAAAAGCTTATACGCAAGTAACTAACATTTATTAGGAAAGGAGAATTCTAATTGGCTTTTCTAAGTCTCAGTTACTCAGACACATAACAGATATAACAAATGCTACCTCCTAAATTCGGTAATGATTAAATGAGATATCCACAGTACCCAGAATATAGCAGGTGTTCAACTAAAGCAGTGATGAGTAGTGTTGTGCTGTTACTCGTACCTGTGTCCACTGCATTGTGGTTTGTAAGATTAAACGTGATAATACTTCCAAAAATATAAAATCCTATTCTCCATAAATATGGTCAAATTTGCAATAATGTTTTTTAGAATGAGAAAAGCATTGGACACTTTATCAAAACAAGATTAGGAAAAGGACAAATAAATGTAACTGGGACAAAATGAAATGTGCCCATAAAGGATATAAAAATACTAGAAAGATAATTTAGAATCAACTACAAGGGTTGGCCAATAGAAAGAACAGCATAGTATAGGTGATACCAGTCATCACCAAAGTAAGCTAACTGAAAACACAGTTCCAAAACGCACGAATTTCAGTTAACTCCATGCTATGTGAAGCAAAACTTTCCTGTATTTGTTGCACATCCAAGAAAGGTATTTCAATAATACAAACTGGCATCATTCACTTATATGCAAAGGAAGTTGTAAAACCATAGACGATCATCAGGAAATACCATGGACTGAAGAATTATGACTTACAAATTAGAGAATATGTACAACTAATGTATGACAAGAGTGTATAATGAAAAAGGAAAGTCTCTTCGATAAAAGCGCTGGGAAAACTGGATCAAAAGAATGAGAGGAGGTGACTATATCGCACCACTGACAAAAATCTAATGCGGATGAATTAAAGACATGAATACAAGACCTGAAACCATAAACTACATAGAAGAAGACAACTAATAAGCTTTTGACTTCAGCTTTCATGAGGTCTTTGTGCATTCTTCCCTAAACGGAAAAGGGAAAATAATAAAACAAATGATACTACATGAAACTAGAAAGATTCTCACAGTTAAAGAAACTATGAAAAGACAATTTATTAAATGGGAGAAATTATTTACACACCATGTATCAAAGTGTTAATATTCGAAATATTCAAACAACTCAACAAAGAAACATACGAAGTCAACCAATCGAAAAAGTTTTTTAAAAGGAGCAGAGGATCTAAACAGACGTTTTACCAAAGAACATACAGATGGCCAACACATACATGGATGATGTTCTTCATTGCTTATTGTGAAGGAAATGAAGATTAATACCACAATGAGATTTCACCAAATACCTGTGAGAATGGCTATTATCAAAAGTTGAGAAACAGTAAGTAGAGATTATGCAGGATTTGGAGAAAAAGGAACACTCATGCATTGTTGGTAGAAATGCAAATTGTATATATAGCCACTATGGAAAACGAAATGCAAATTCCTCAGAAAATTAGAAATAGAACTACTATATGATTCAGAAATTCTACTTCTGGGTTACTTGAAGAATATTAAACACGAATGTGAAAAGATATGTACAGCCCTACTTTCATTGCAGCACTATTCATAACAGCCAAGAGAAGGAAACAAAGTGCCCAGTGACAGATGAATGAATACAGAAAGTGTGGAATAAAATAGAATATTGCTCAGCTATTTAAAATAAAGAAGATGATGATACCATCTCACACCAGTGAGAATGTTCTATATCAAAAAGACTGGAAATAGCAGGAGTTGGAGAGGGTATGAAGAAAAAGAAATGCTCCTACATTGTTGGTGGAAATGTAAATTGGTACATTCAACCTGTTTGGACAACAGTATGAAGATTCCTCAAACAAATAAAGATGAATCTACCATTTGATCCAGAAATCCTACTCTTGGGTAAAGAGTATACAAGGAGGATACAAAATCTCTAATCAGGAAAAATATCTGCAGCCCGTTGTTTATAGCAGCAGAGTTCACAATAGCCAAG
Source organism: Solenodon paradoxus (assembly GCA_004363575.1). NCBI lineage: Eukaryota > Metazoa > Chordata > Mammalia > Eulipotyphla > Solenodontidae > Solenodon > Solenodon paradoxus. The sequence goes on from RJWH01002205.1 coordinate 78,340, forward strand.
CCATGGAAACAATCTAAATGCCCATCAACAGGTGACTAGATAAAGGAAGTGTGGTATATGGAATTCTCAATGGAATTCTCTGCAGCTACTGAAGAAAAATGAAACTGTGCCCTTTACAACAATCTGGATGGAACTACAAGGGATCATGTTAAGTGAATTAAGTCAAAAGGAAAGAAAAGTACAGGATGGTTTCACTCATAATTGGGACAGAATGAAATGAAACAAACAGATAGACCCTAGTAAAAATTCACAGGACACAAGATGATGGCGGCCAGGGGAGAGAGAGAAGAGGAGAGAAGGACAGAGGGGTAAAAGGCGGTGGGTGTGATGTGAAATAGAGACAGATCCAATTTCGATATCCTAAAACGAAAGTAAACAAAAAAAATACTAATATTTTAAAAAATGATAAATGAAATTCTAAAAGATGATATCTGGTCATACCTGGTCATTTTGACAACATAGATGACCTTCAGGGGATTAATCTAAGTGAAGTAAGGCAGGAGGAGGAAGAAAAATGCCATGTGATACATACATACATACCTACATCAAATAAAACAAAACCAAAACTTTGGACTCTTGACAACAGAATGGTGGTTACCAGAGGGAAAGAGGGAGGGCGCAGCTGGTAGAACAGGCTGGTGGTGGAGAAGAACCAGACGTTTGGTGGTGGGTGTGGGAAGCTGTATACCTGAAACTTACACAGTGAGGCAACCCAACACTACTCAATGAAAGAGAGAGAGAGAGAGAAATACCTTGACATCCTTTGTTGTCATTTAGCTGGAATCCATCTGGACACGTGCAATCATAGGATCCTCTGGTATTGATGCAGTCTCCTCCCTGGCAAACATTCTTATCCTCCAAGCATTCATTGATATCTATGAGTCAATTTAAAAAATTTAAAAGACTAAATAAACTATCTAAAAAAATTAAAATTTTCCTTTTCCACTATTGTCAGACAAACACAAATTTTATATCCCTATTAACGCATATTTTCCAGTGGATGACAGCCTAACTTTTAGAGTATGTTTTAAATAAAACATGTTGAAAGGACTGTAGCTTTGAACAACACATAAGGTGGAGCTATAACGTCAAATGAAATTAGAAGAGGAAAATTAAAAATTCACTAACAAATCATAATTTATTTCATTATATGTTTTTCATGATGATAAAGTAAAAATACTCTTTAAATACGTATTTTTAAGACTATCTTGAGCACCTATTCAAAATACTGTACTATGCATTATAGGAAAAAATGGAAAGCATTTGGCATGGTCTCTTCCTCTAAAGAAAAATATTTGAAAACACAAACTACATTAATAAAAGCAAGCCCATAAAATATTAAATTGCTTTATAAGCCCCAAAAAATTTCACTTAAGAGTTATCAAAAAATATTATTCAGGTGTCACATGCATTTAGAGAGGTGGTATCGTAAAGGTCAAAGGTAGCTTCAAGGAACAGAAGCAATTTTCTGGAAGCCCTGACTTTGGGGCAGAAAGTGGAGGAGGGGGAAGAGGAGGGGCTTTGGGCAGGAAAGAAAATCAGGAAGATCAAAAGCCTCCTTGAAGTCACTTACTTTGCAGCTTTCACAAAAAGGTTTGATGTTGCCTAGATTTTTTACTGTATATATTTATAGCATATGTGCAACGAAAAATGGTTTACGTAACCAATAATGAGTTCTGACTGTGAGCATGTGAGACAATGAACGACCCCCTTGATGCGTGAGCGCCAGGCAGCTCTTTCAGGGGGGCTGTTTATTACCACACTGATTCCTAGTCAGAGCTCATTATTCCAAACACACTCCATGAGTCCTTCTTCTGTTGTCTGAACAGGGTTTAAATTATTCACACTGAAGAACATGAAGGAACAAAACCTCCTTTGTTTTCTCAGCATTTGGCAAATTGGGGTATTTCTTGCAAATAATTATGATTCCTGCTATAATACATGGAAGGTTCCAGGAAGAAGTGAATGCAGAGATGGTGACAGTCTCTTCATGTTCCTCCATGTCTCATTCAAAAGGCAGGGAAACCAAATGAGATTTTCCTCATAAAACCCTATCAGCTGTGTGCCCTGGTGGACTAGCAGTTAGGTCAATCTCCTCTGAAGGGTGAAGACCACGCACCTCTGGGTTCAAGTCCAGGTCCGGTCCACGGGCAGTGAGGGTGCAGTGCAGAAACAACCCGTGCGAACAACTAAATAAAAATTAAGTGCTTCTTCCTCCTGTCTTCCTGCCTACCTGCCTGTTCACCTTCACCTGCTTGCACCTTTCCTTTAATAAATAACAACAAAAAGAAACAGAACTCTATCAGCCAATTAACTGACTTCTGCACCATTCATGGCAAATAGAAGAGAAATGTGTAAGGGCCTTATAATTTCATCCTGTCAAAATAAAAACAAGTTATTAAAATGCTCACCCAGATTAAAAATATCTAAGTACTGATCTTAAAACTGTAAACACTATTATGTGACGTCACAACTAGAGTGGGTTACCATTTTTTCTTTAATGAGTTCTTCCAACTTCATTGAAGCATAATTTATTTTAACAGAAGCATCTAATTTATAAGTACAGCTTAATGAATTTTGACAAATGTTGATCTATCCTGTGACTCCCCTATCACAATCAAAGTATAGGCATTACTAATGAGATCATATCTGTGAGGATCCACTTTAGATCCTTAAGCTGTAAATGAAGTATTTCCTCCCCCTCTATAAAGGAAAGGTGTGGACAGGAATGAAGGTGAGCAGTCAGACAGGCAGGAACAGACAGGAGGGAGAAACATTTATTCAGTTATTCATCAGTTATGCCCCCGCACCCTGCCCCAGTCTTGGACTTGGACGCATGTGGACTGTGTCTAGTGACCTTACCAGCTAGCTAGGCCACCAGGGTGACCAACAAATGCAATCATTTTCTAAAGAAATGATGAGATCTCCTTGTAAAATATCATTCAGGAGTAACACACATAAAGCCTAATAATGCTTGCTTTTGACTTTTTCCAATCTCACCTTCAACTCTTCATTCCTATTAACTAATTCCATGTGTCTTTTAATTGCCATGAAAAAGATTGTCCTTTCAGATTTATTTTTTGAAAAAAGCGAAAGAATTATGGTTTAAGATGGAAAATATCATAGAGAAATAAGTGTCTCCTACAGAGCTCAAATATTCTAACACATGCTTTATTCACCATTGAGTTAAGTGACCTTAATGTATCAAGACTTCCAAAAGTGCAGCCAAGGTTAACTGAGAGTAGACTTTTGGATATAAAATTTGTGAAAACAAGTTTTCAGACTCAGCTTTGCTAATTTCATAATTTGGAATAGTATTCATGCCAAATGAGAATAAAGTCTAGCCTACTGCTTGTGAGTCTTTGCCATATAACATCTAAGTGAGTAAGTTGCATCAGTCATCACCAAAAACGGGGGGTAGAGACATTTCCATCAGCCCAAAAGGTTTCCTAGTACCCTCTTTCTGTTTAGCTTCTTTTAGCATAGTTTTTGAGATTCACTCAAATTGTGTGAATCAATAACTACTTGCTGCTGAGTTGTATTCCATTATGTGACTATAATACCATCTGCTTACCCATTCACCTTTGGTGAGTATTTGGATTGTTTACATTTTGGCTATGATGAGGAAAGTTTCTGTGCACACTCATCTATTAAGTCTTTTTGTGACCATGTGCTTTCTTTTTCCTTGAGTAAATTCCTAGAGGTAGAATGGCTGGGTCAGAGGGTCAGTTTAACTTTCAAAGAAGCTATTTTCTAAAGTGGCTTTGCAGTTTTACTTCCTTCCTGTAGGGTATAAGCACTTCAATCATTCCACATGTATTCGAATGCTCCATATCTATGTAAAGGGTGCTGAGGTAGGAGATTCTTCTTTAGTGTGACTTCTCTTTGTCATGTAGGAAGTTGTGGTAATGATGTGAGAAACAGCATTATCTGACCATTAGCATTATGTGAAAAATCTCAGTTCAAACCAGAATCCAGAATTTCAGCAACAAGAGAAACACTCCAGTGCCTAGATGTTTGCTTCAGTATAAGAGAAGCTTGTCAGCTTTGTTCACATTACTTCAAAACAATCTGATTTTCATTTGTATTTCAAAAACTAAGAGAAATAATGCACATGGGGAAAAATTTAGTTTTGTGTTTATAAATAACTATGGATTTTAAAAGTCAGGACATTCTGTGAGACTTGGGTTTAAGCTTTGGAAAACCTCTGGCTTTAAAAGAGATTAAAGGTTAAGAGGGGCCAACATGGAATTGTTCTTTCAATATCTAGGGGAAGGTGACAGGTCATTCCTTCTAGGAATTGGGCAACAGACTTTAAGGAAAGCCAGTCAGTCTTACAGCCCTCTACGGCACCTGAGCTCATCAAAGCCATCAATGATTTCTCCTTGCGGAATCCCAGGGTCAGTTCTTAGCCCTCCTCTTGCCTAGCAACACACAGTTCATCACTCTCTCCACTTGGAGATGTTTTCTTTCCTAAGATTCCGCTTTTTCTCCTTCTCCAGTTGCCACTTTCTCTCAATCACCTTTGCTTGCTCCTACCTAGCTCCTCTCCCCTCACTTCTAACGTTGTGGAGGACAGACTCACCCTTCAGATCTCCTCTCTTCTCTTGCTACACTCACTCCCTTCCTGTCATTCCATTTTATGCTAAACACTGTCTATATCCTCATGACCCTCAGCCTAGAACTCACTCCTAAATTTCCATCACATAGGATCAATGGCCTTTCAAATACCTTCATTCCATAAAGGCTCCTCCTCAGGGTCTCAGCATTTGCTGTTTCTTTGAATGAAATTATCGTCCGTAAGTAATCAAATGCCATTGCCTTAGGAAAGCCTCTGTCTCCTTATTTCAAATCACCACCCTCCTCCCTCAGCTTCCCCATATGTCCCTCCCCTTCATTTTTCTCCATAACATTTATCATTTAACTGATATATAGTTTACTTATTTATCATGTTTATCGTTAGTTCACTCTACAATGCAAGCTCCATGAAAGCAGAGATTTTTGTCAGTTTAGTTCTTTGCTGTGTGCTATACTCAGAACAGTGTCTGGTATGTACTTGGCACTCAATACCCTTTTGCTGCATCCATGCCTATGACTGGGAAATAACTGTCATAAAGACAGAAAAAATGCTCTCACTCCTTCCCACATTCTCTGATTTGATCCACAAAGGCATGACCAAGAGAAAAGGGCCACAGGTATACCATGTAAATCACAAATCATCTTCTCAGGCTTTGAAAGGGATCAGCAGGCTGGGAAGGTGCTAATATAGGTGGGTGTGGATGTAAAGATTGTGCCTGGAGGGGAAACAGTCGAAGAAGAGCCTTTGAAAGCTGGACTGCCTACAACCTCCCTAAGCAGGAGAACTGAGGCCACCCATCAGCAGAGACAGTGACTACCAGCCGGGGAAGAAGCACGCAAAGATTAGCAGGACATTTGGGACTGTGACTCTTAGAAGCCAGCAGAATGTGGGATAGCACTGTAAGAAAACAAGGTCTTTGCCAGAGTTATTAGGGGAGAATTGCACATGTAAGTATAAAAGCCAACAAGAAAGACGGCTCTTGCTCCCACAGCTGTGAGAAGCATGTGAACAGTCAGAACTCAGCTAATTACAGCTAAATACCATTGGGAGGGTGGGAAAACAGTGCTAGTGGAGAATGAGCAGGCTGACGTGTTAATACACTTTCAAAGGGAGCTCTGATTAGCTGAGTAGGATTCAATCCTATTTATAACCCAGAATACTAAGGAAACTGGCCCATACTTTCAGAGGCCTAATGAAATACTCCAAAGATGCTTTTGTACGGAATATCATAATATCTTATAAATACATATTAATAATGCAGAGAAAGTTGACTAAAAAATATTTGGGGGTGCACCCTGGTGGAGTAGGGGTGGAATGCAGTCCATGTACATCTCAAGGACCCAGGTTTGCATCCCAGGGCTGGGGAGGACAACCAGGATGAACAATTAAATAAAAAACACTTCTTTCTGCCTGTCTGCCTGTTCACCTTTATTCCTGCCTGCACCTTTCCTTTGAAAAAAAAATGTTTTTGCATGGCTTTTCATGCAGTGGATGTTTTTAGAATGAAAACCTTGGGCATCTAATGGCTACCCATTAAAACAGCAAAATAATAAATAAAGGAATGAGTTGCACGCTCTCTACATTAAGGGTCCACTGACCCACAGCTCAGTCAATGACCCTGTCAGTTAGGCCTGAAACTAGGGAAGAAAAGATGGCTGATGATCAGGTTAGGTTTTCAGTGCCTTCGCAGGTATTTTGCCACCTAATTACTTCTAAAATAGCTTCTTCCATGACTGGCTCCCAGCAGGACAGCCTCCTCTCAACTTTGAAACACTGCTGTGTTGGATCGTTCATATGTCCCCAGATGTTATAGAGTTCCCCATAAGTGATGTTTCTGACAATCCAATTTATTATGTGATTTATCACTGGCTTGGCCGTTTGCCTCTTGTGTCAATAGATGTGCTGATTATAATTTTCATTGGTGTTCTTTAACTCTTGGAAGAACATTATCATCATGAGATAATTCTAGATGATTTCCCAATTCAACAATAATGTACATGTTATGGCCTGAAAATACCCAAATTGCTGTCCAGAATGGCTGTGACCACCTGTGTTGAGTTCTCAGGACAGAAGAGGCCAATAAAGTACAACAGATCTCTCCGACCTCCTGGGACTGGGAGTGAATGTGTCTGGAGCCATCGGAAGACGGGACACAAAACCACTCACTAGAAAGCTCAGCACTTCTCTCAAAGGTGGGGGCTCAGATTCTCACTCAAAGACACACTCTCCGTGTGCAGCACGGTCCTGCCCCTTTCACAGCTGTGCGTGCACACCTGACAGGGGCTCTGTGCCGCAAACCAGCAGGAAAACTGGAAAAAATATTGCCACCCGGGTGGACACGAAACACAAGGAGCTGACAAGGGACAGGCTGGCTTTGCAGCCCCCACACCTCAGAGATGTTCTGAACCTATTGTTTCACAACACCATGCTTTCAGTGTGGGAGATCTGTTAGAGATATTTTATGAAGAAAGCTGAACACTGAGTTAAGGTTTGGCTCTTAAAAACTTGCCAGTGATGTGAAAAATTAACTTGTATTCACTTATTCGGACTGTTTGAAGCTGCCTGTGCATAGACAAGGTGTTAGTGTTCAGGAATATAGACCCAGGAGAAACCATCTCTGCTGAGAAGTGCGACCCGAGTCTGTGTCCCTCGAGGCGACACGACCCTCTAGCACGCAGCTCTGAACAGTGCAAAGAAAACCTGGACTTCACTCCCTGCTTTGCATTCTTGGTTTGACATGGGGAGTATTCCGTACAGCAACCTCACATCTTCAACTGTGACGTTAAAAGGTAGGTGTGCCCTGGTGGAGTAGCAGTGGTTAGGTCAACCACCTCTGAAGGGGGCAAGGAGAACAACCAACGTGAAAAACTAAATAAAAAATAAAATGCTTCCTCCTCCCCTCTCTTCCTGCTGCCTGCCTATTTACCGTGGATCCCGCCTGCAACTTCCCTTTAAAAACAACAACAAAGGTAGGGCATGAGGGCAGAGGTCAAGAGGATGTCCAGATTTCCCTCTGATTCTGAAATCAGGAGTAAGTCTCACCTTCACAGTGGTCCCCAAAGGCGGATGCTCTGTAACCGTGGTCACAAACACAGCGGAAGGAGCCATCCGTGTTCCTGCACTGCCCATGAGTGCAAAGATGGCGGTGCTGGCATTCATCAACATCTGCGAGCAAGACTAGACATAAACTGCACGAAAACCATGTCAATCATGCACGCAAAGGTCTATAAGCTTTTCATTATGTGAATTAAACTGAACTCTAGTAAAAAGCCATTAATCGCCAACCAGGGGAAATCTGATGATTAAAATCTTAACCAATGGGTTAAAAATATGTTCACATTAATCCCACTGTTCAGTGAGGAGTAGAAAGTACTTTTCTGTCATCTGTGAAACTCAACTATGTCTTAGATTCCTTTTATAGATTCAGTTAGTTGAAAAGGACTGAGACTATCACAGCCTAAAGCAGAGTTCGGCAAACTAGTCCATGCACTAAATCCACTTCCTGTAACAGTAAATGAAGTTTTACTGGAAAACACCACCACGTGTTCATTTTTATCTGGCACTTTATGGAAAAAGTTTGCTGACTCCTCATCAACTTCCTCATAGCACACACTTCATTTCTTTTTCATGAATTTACCTGGCAGTCATTTCATATTCAGCCTTACATTCTTTCTTTCTTTCTTGAAAACAATCGTTTTCTGGTCAAATCTATGGTCCTTCCTTTTAACCTGTTTGATATTTACATTGCCACTGAATTTCAATACCTTGGCCCACATATCTTTAGCTTTAGAGATGATTTGTTTTGTAAGCAGGATTCTGGACCTAGGCTCACAATATGCAGGCATCCACACATAAAAGGCACAATCACATACTGCATGTTTTCAGTTTTTTAACCTTCATCTTTAGGTTTCAAGTTTCCTGAGGGCAGGGACTATGTCTGCCACAGACTTGATTACTCCCAAGTTCACGTTATTTGCTGACAGACTGTGTTCAAAACACTTGAGAATATTAGCTATTCCTAGCAATGAGATTAGAGAAGAGATACCACAAATAGTATCCATAGGAACATTACACCACTGCTCTCCTCCACTCTAATCAGAGTACCAATTCAATCAGCATGGCATTTAGAACCTGAGATTGGTCTGCCCCTATCAATAATCTGGTGCATGATTCCAGCTATGTCTGATTTATCTATGGTAGTGACATTGCAAACTCTTCAAAAGAAAGGAGTATATGTATTATAGCCTTTAATGTTAATGAACAGACCTCTTTCTAGTATATTTGTTGTTTTCTAAGCAAAGTAGGCATTCATTAAAGGCTTTGCTAAATGAAGTCAGGAGCTGTAAAATAAATATAAAAACTTTGAGAGGGACTTGTGGAATCTAGAACAAATTACTAATCTGTGTATGTTACTGTGTGTGCTCTAATACGCTCCACTTTTAGGTCAGTCATTGTAATGAATTTGTGTTCTATGCAGGCCTTCTAGCAAGGGGTAATTGAGGAAGGCTATGATAATATTGGTCAATCCATTTGTAGTATTATCATATATTGTCTCTTTTATAACATTATCTCAGGAGACTTTTTTGCTCATTAAAAATTCAGAGTTAACATATAGACATGGGGTATGATTTATTTCCTTACAGTAAGACAACTGGTATAGTGTGTATCCCTTTCTTAAATGAATGACATTTAAATGTTATTTCTTTTCAAGAATTCCAGACATTTGTGCATGTCACAGTGGCTATCATAATATCTTCAAGTTCAGAAACCACATACTAGTTGGGAAGGAAAGTATTTCTCTGTTCAGTGAAACATTTCTAATCTCAAATCGACCCCAGCTAGTTAAAAAATCCACACTTTCACCTGTGAAAACAAGGCACATTTCACAAACTAACTCTGAGTATAAAGGGGACACTATTTCAGTCTTGCTGAAAAGTCTTGGTGAGAGTTTGAAGAAATTGAAAATATGTAAGTGCCAAACATACACAAAAACTAAGATCATTAAATTCCACAGTGTGATACCAGACTGATAATAGCGATCTTCAAATTACTGGCATTTCAGTATGTAAAACTTTTTAAGTGAATCTGATGGAGTTTATTTTCTGCAGCAAGGACTTACACAGAGAGCATTAACTTTTCTTTCTTACATTAATGCCCAACCATTGGTCATTATGCCGACTCTTTTAAACTTAACCTTTTTCCATCTTGTGTACTGATGTTTCGTGATTTTCCGGCAATATAAATTAATTGTCTCAGTAATTTGTAAGGGGCACACTCACTTGAGACAGTGCCCGTTTTTTCAAGGCAGATGTCTCATCTGAATTCACAGTTCACGCCCTACCTTCGCACTGGTCTTTCGCAGCTGATAGCTGGTAGCCTTGCCCACAGGAACACCTGAAGGAGCCCTCCGTGTTCTTGCACTGCCCATTGATGCACAGATTCCCTTGCTGGCATTCATCGATGTCTGTAAATACAAACAACGACAACTGTTTAAAAGTAGTCTGATATCTAAACACCGTCTTGGCGAAACTTTGAAACCACAGTTCTCTCAAGCTGCCACCACGGAAAATGGTAAGACGCTTCCTCAAAGTATTAACCACACAACTATCCTATGAGCTGGCAATTCCAGTCCTGGTTATATGCTCAAAGGATCTGTGAGTTGGGTAATGAAGAGATATTTGTACACCCACACACAACGGCGAAAGATGGAAGCACTGAAGGGGGCGTCGATGAACGAACCGTTAAACAATGTGACAGCCACGCAAGGGAATAACAGTCAGCCTCAAAAAGGAAGAGAATGCTGACAAAGGCAAATAACATGAATGAACCTTGAGGGCATTATATTAAATGAAATAAGCTAGTTACAAAGGGCAAACACTGAACGATTCCACCTACGTGAGGTACGCAGAACTGTTAAACTCATAAAGGCGATGAATCAAATGGTGGTTGCCAGGACTGGGAAAAGAGGGAAATGGGGAGTAATTATATAATGAGTCCAGACTTTGGTTTGCAAGATGCAAAGAGTGCTGGATTGGTTGCGCAACATGGGAACATACACTTTTCCGAAATGAACACATAAAAACTGTTAAGGTAAATATTATGTTGTCTTTAAACACAATAAAAATATACATGAGGGGAGGGACTCTCACTGGCCTTATACTCAGAAGAAGGAACAGGAACCCTAATCTAAGTGGAGTAGTATATTTAAAAAGCTGAATTATAAGGAAACCATGTCTTAAAGATCAATACATTATTATTATTTTCTACAACTATCTTACATTTTTCAATGCTTCTACAAATATGTTACTTTTTAAATGCATTTAACTTTTTCCCAGAACTCAATTGCACAGTCCTTGCCTTTACGTATCACTGACAATTACCTGTTTCCCGAGCAAAGTTATATTTCATAACCTCTAATGAGGCATTAACTTTCAGAATTTTCTCCTGATAGCTGCAAAGTTTCAGGTTATTTCATGTCTCCTTAAAAAGCTTAAATACACTGCATAGTACAATACATCATTCAAGTAATGGGAATACAAATACATGCTTCTTAATATTTTATAGAAATTACTGTGGCTCATTAGAAATTTTATTCCAGTTACTGACTTCCTTTTAGTCCTGAGTCCTGATGCCCACTGACATCCTACTGATGGACAATAAAGAAGTTAGCCGAATTCCATTTTAAGAACTGATTTATTATCTTCCTAGTGCTCGAAGTATATGTTTTAGGAGTGACTGGCAGCAAAGAACAGCCGACGCCATATTTTCTTTCAGCACATTCTACAAAGTACTTGAAACATCATTTTAAGAACTTAGGACCAACAACAGCTATGCAGCTTGGTGGATCTCATGTAATGTCTGATGACATTTTTAGTGCCTTGGACTCTTTTTTAACTTTCTCAAGGATGATGACAAATTAAGCATTTCCATGTGAAGATGTCTACAGCAAGAATATGCCCTCTATTCCAAGTACTGTCAGGGTACGCCAGACATCTCACATAAGTTACTCATTCATGTTGGGAAGACTTCAGAAATAATTCATTCTACATCATGACACACGACATTTGGAATAACTTGAAGCAATCCAGTTATCTAGTAAGGTGATCTTTAGGTCTTTAAATAATCAGGAGGAAACAGAGGCTGCTTCATTCTAGAGATTAAACAACAATTTTTCTTCTCTAATGATGTACAACATTCCTAAGACAAAAGAAAGCTTTATAATCAAAGAGGCATGCAGGACACATGTCTTCTGCTTTGTGCTGAGATAGGCACAGAGAATGTCATTCTCTGTGAAAGGTATTTCTTTAAGGGGCACTTTACACATCTTACTAGGACAGGTCTACCTCAGAATTAAATAGAGATTCTTCCTAGGTATTTACAAATTTAGGACAAAGGATGCAGAAATGAATGAACACAAAGAGAAAAACAAGTAATGAATTATTAGGTGATGTATTTAGACCTGAAACAAGTTGTCAGTACACTGAGTGAGGTGAGGATAAAGTCAATATCTAGGACTATCAGCAAAATGAGATTGGCAGAGTTGCTGGGAGATTGGAAAGGGGACATACTTACAATCTGGTAAGACTTCAACATGTGTAAGCTGATGTGGTTTGGGAAAGATTAGGAAATAATTAAAGAAAAAAAGATGTTACATAATTTATTATTATAAAAAGAAAGGACTTTGGTTGAGGAATAAGGAAAACAAGGAGTGCCTCTACAGGTTTCTAAAGCAGATCTTACCCGATCCTGCCCCGCGCCTGTAACAGAAAGACACCTGGAAAATCAGCATAGACACAAGGGGAGCTGTGGCATGTGCTCTTTCTTCTGCAAACTAAGTTTTCTCCCCTCTCTATCCAGGACTTTAAGACTACGTTCAAAGAGACAGACTTCTATGAAGCTTCTCCAAAAGTACGTAAGCAAAATTAGTCACACATTTCTTGGATTTAATAAAACTTTGCACAGGCCCATGATAGAGTGACTAACAAACTATAACCTGCCTTGTTCTGCCTTTGCATTATCTCATTCTCCATGTATTATCCCAGTCCCTGCATTTCTGACTCAATCCTTCCATCAACCCTAGTAAATACCATTACTGCCTTTTTGCAGATAAGAAAATAAGGCTCAGAGAAGTAAGAAAACTTATCAGAGCTCATACAGCTTTTGAGAGCCACACCTAGGATCTGATATGCTGTCTTTCTGTTGCTGCTGTTTGTCAGATTTAATCCTTTATTTGTATTTCATTTGGTTTTTTTTTTATCATTTGTGTCTTCCTTCTGTTCCAGGGCCCAATACAGGGTACCACAATGCATTCAGCTGTCCTGTCTCCCAGTCATCTTCTCCTTGTTTGTCACAACGTTAACTGTCTTGAGGGTTGTGGGTCAACTCCTATAGACTGTCCTGTCTGAATTTTTCTGATGCTTTTCTCATAAATAGATTGGAGTGATGTGTTTCAGGGAAGAACAGACAAAGCCCATGCCCTAGTCTTTACATAATTTCAGAGAACATGACATCATTGAAGATGCTAAGCCTCATCACGTGGTGCTTCCAATCTTCAATGGTCTGTTGCAGGTTTGCATCTCTTTCAATGAATGAAAAATTTTTTAAGAGATTGTAACCTTTCAGTAACATCAGCAGTAAGCACAGTTCTAGAACATGCTGGATCTTTGACAGGCCTGAGAGGAAGAAGAGAAAAGGACAAGAAAAGCTTCTCTATGGAATCCAGAAGAGAATGGAAAATATGAATGTTCCTAAGGGCAGCATAGATGGTATGAATTCTGAGGTGCTAAGAGACCTGCTAAAAAAGAAAAGGCTTCTGGGCTGGCAATGGCCAAGAACAAGACAGTGGCAATGAGTCACTGATTCAATGTGTGTTTACTCTGAGCATTAACCCTCTCGAGTGAGGGATTAAATGAAAGTTGGAAAAATCTGAGATCACTTATCAAGGGTGCAGAGTGAATCACTGGAAGACTGACAACCAGGTAAACTGTGAGGAATAAGACGGTGGCCAAGGCAGGATAATTCTGAGCAAGGGCTTTGGTTGAAATAAGCAAAGAAAATTCACAAGGCAGTTGTGACATCAACTTGGATGGGACAGAAAATGCAGGTTGAAGAAAGCAGTCGTGACAAATTTGGAACATAAAGAGTGGGACACATAAGATCTTTCATGAAAATGTAGGTTTAAAAACAAAGACCGAGAAGAAGATAATATGCTAGGCTATGTAAATAAATGAGACATAGCAATCTAATAAAGATGAACAGTGACTTCTAATGCTTGAGAATTTCCTCCACTAATTATCCTATATTTGAGGGAGCAAAGAATGCCTTTCAGATGATACTCATGCCGAATTTGGTCTGAAGGGCCTGGCTTAGGAAGCAGTAGGAAATCTGTAAATGTGCCCCAAGAGGGAAAAAATGAGGACAAAAGGGAGGTGTGCATACTCTACAGGCTCTGCTGGGCATGGTTAGTGTTCTAGAAGGAAGAGGCTCCACATTCAGGTGTCTGCCAGCTCCCTCCTTCCAGAGGAAAAGCCTTCAGTCCTTCCAAGACAGCAGGTGTCTGCTCACTGCCTGCCTGGTCTAGTGACAGATGAATCATCACCTTAGAGCCTTCACCTTCACTGAGACAGGAAAGTAAAAATATCTAAAGTATTTCTTCTTTTTCCCTTTGCAGAGCACCCATTTAGGCATAAAATCAGTGAAGGAAAAGCAGAAAGTAAGCAATCATAGATTTGGCTACAGAAAAAAATGAAAATTTCTTCAAAAAAAGAATTATAAAGAAAAATATTAGAGAAACCGTAAGTTAATTACAATACAGAAAATATATATGCCATATACCTGTACATATGTTTATATGTATTATATGTAAAGTGTTCATACATACTGATTTCAAAACTTGATAAATGGGAAAAATATTAAAGTAAATGTTTTATGAAAGTGAAAATATACGTTTAACACATCGCATGAAATATTTAATAATTAGAAATATTCAGGGCTTTATTAAAGGAAATAAGCAGATGAAAGAAATATTAAATATTTTTAGAATTAAAAGAAATATAAATTTAAAAAATTAGAAAGTTTTATCAAAATAGCAGAAAAACATTAGAACTTTTAATCCACTTTGATAAATAACCTTAAAAATCAAAGGTTTATTTAAAAAAGAAAACTGTTACTGTTATTTTTACATAATGATAAGATGGAAAAAAAGTATGTTCAACACCTGGAGAACAGCAAAAAATGGCGACACAGCAATGCACTAGAATACTGTACACTCTCTAAAAATAGTATTCTTGAAAATAATTATTAATGAGAAATGAATGTGATATGCCATTAAGTGACAGATAAGATATGAAAGTTGTACAAAGATCCTAACTATATAAAATATCTACAAAATATTTTCATGCATATTCACAAAAAGATTATGGGAGATTGTCACTTTCTTCTTATCTTTCTAGATTTGCTAAATTAACTCCAGTGAATATATGCTGCTTTTTCCATCAGTATTTTTATTGAGACATAATTCATACCATACAGCTATATTGAAAGTACACAATTCAAACTGGACATCCAAATGCAAAAGAATGAAAGCAGACCACTAATACCAAACACAGAAACTAGTCCAAAGTGGATTAAAGACTTGCATGCAAGACCTGAAATCATAGAAGCTATAAAAGAAAACAAAGGTGATGGATTTTTTGACATTAGCCTTAGAGATGTCCAGGAGCTCGACTCTAACAGCAAGGGAAATACAAGCAAAAAAGGAGCAAATACAGTACAAAAGATTAAAATGTTTCTATACAGTGACAGAAACTACCATCAAAACAAAGAGATATCTTACTGAATGGGGAAAGATATTTGTACATCACATATCTAACAAGGGGTTAATACCCAAAATATATAAAGATCTCATAAAATTCAACAGCAAACAAATAAACAACCTGATTAAAATACAGAGGATCTGAATAGATGCAACTTCAAAGAAATAAACAGATAACAAAAAGGCACATTGAGAATATGTCCCACATCTTTATTGATTAGGGAAATGCAAATCAAAACAATGATATATCAGCTCCTATCTCCTATCTGTGAGACTGATTAGTACTCACAAGCCTGGAAACAAGTGCTGGAGAGGATGTAGAGAGAAGGGAATCTTTGCATGCTGTGAACTGGAAGGTAAATGGCTATAGCCATGATGGAAAAAGAGTATGGAGATTCCTCAAAAATTAAAAATAGGAATCCATACTATCCAGTTATTCCACCTCTGGGTATTTACCCAAAGAATACGAGAACACTAATTCTAAGCAATATACACACCCCCCTGTTTATTGCAGAATTATTTACAATATCCAAGAACTGGACACAGCTCAGTCAGTGTCCACAGACAGATGTGTGAACAAAGATAATGGAAATACTACTCAGATATGAAAAGAAGAACTTCTGCCATTTGTAACCACATGGGTAGAACCAGAGGATATTTTTTTAGTGAAAGAAGTCAGATGAAGAAAGACAAATGTATGATTTCACACATAAGTGGTATATAGAAAAATTCGACAAAAAATAAACTAAATAAGACAAAAATAAACTTTTAGACTCTATGATAAAATTAGCAGTTACCAGAAAGGAAGAGAGAAGGGGAGGTAGTGAAAGGGGGAAAGAGGTTCATTACATGAAGAACAGGACTGGGTCTTTGGTGGTCACTTAATGTGGTATATAAAGATGTCGATTTACAATGACGCACGCCTGAAGCTTATATAATGCTGCGATGCAATATAACTCCAATAAAAACTACAAAGAGATAACTAACCAAATATACAATTCAATGTTTTTTTTATCATATACAGAGCTGTGTGACTGCATGCACTGCTTTTAGAACTAGAAACATTTTCGGTAAATCCATAGTGTATAGATGCACACTAAACATAACATTGCTTTCTTTTTATGATATAGATATGATCTCCATGTAACTACAAGGAGAAGTCACTTTTACTGATGCCAAACAAAATGGGCTCCGAGCAGCTCAGTCAAAATAAAAGACAGCGTGGTTCTCTAAGTTGCTAAGTCACACTAGTTACTCTAACAAACTCTTAAAAGCAGTCGAGATAAAAGAGGGATTTAAGCACGGTGTTCACCTTCGCAGAGCTTGTGGTCTGGAGTCGGGGTATAGCCTCTGTGGCAGACACACATGTAGGAGCCTTCGAGGTTGGAGCAAGAACCGTTGGCACAGATCTTTGGGTCCTGGCACTCATCCACATCTTGAAGAATTTTGCATAATGGAAGGAAAGAAAAAAAACAAAAAAGAGAGAAAAAATAATCAATGAAAAAAGTTGAATTTGGCTAGAAATGGAAATAGTGGCTCTTCAAAAGAAGGGCCAATTTGTAAGGGAAGCTGTCAAATGAGCCCTTAAAGGAAACGCAGCTCTGGGGCAAACCGTGTGTATATAGCATTCTAAGCTTAGTTTACTTCATGCAAGCAACGCCAAAACCAGAACCACACATGCTCTAAGGAAAAATTCAGTGGAAGGCTTATTGTAGAAGTGAGGGAGGAGAGAAGAAAGGGTAAATTTAGCGCAACATCTTTTACACAATAAAATATTCCAAAGAATTACAGATGCGTCAAGGTTTACTTAAGGAGTCAACGAGTTCAGTATGATGTGAGGATCCACAGGATTGTAGAAGACATGTCTCATGATTCAGAGAAATCACAAGAAAAGTTGTATTATTAAAAAGCAAAACTAAAAAGTGTTCTAAGTTGATGTTGCATCAGTGTTATTAAAACCAATCTAGGGGACAAACATCACCTATTGGGCAATTTGAAGGCATCAGCTGAAGAGTCAGATAAAATAACTTTAGCTCATCTTTACCAAGTACTTACCATGGCAGGCACTAAGGGCTTTAGACATATTACCTCATTTAGTCCTAACAAAATCCATAGGAGCAAACATTTTATAGGCATTGAGACTCAGAGAATTTCAATGGCTTGCTCAAAGCCCCATACTTAGAAAATGTTGATGATGACTCTGAGATTTGACCTTGGTCAGCTTAATCCCAATGTTCATATTTTTAAACATGACTGTAAGGTTCTGTCATAAGCAAAGTTAAGTCTAGTGATAGAAACAGGTAAAGAGAGAACACGTGAATTTGTTGTTATTATTTGCTAATCCAGAACATTCACTGATTTCATTCAACAAATACTTATTAAGTTCCTACTACAATATTGCTAATTCAAAACAGGTAAATTTGCTCTATGCCTCCATTTAAATATCACCAGTAAGTCCACTACATGTTTCAGTGAGAAAACAGATAGTGTAGCATCAATAACCAAAAACTTAAGAGGACAAATTAGAACCACTAAGTGCTAAAATTACACACACAGCATCAATATTTAGGCTTCATGTTATAATGATCTATAGATTCATTAGAACATCTTAATTACAAGGCAAACAAATAATAAAAAGGTTTCTGACTGCATCTATTTTGTTTTACAATGCTCAACACGAAAGCAACACAATTTTCCACCTCTTAATAATAGACAGAGGTGAATATATTAATTAATCCCACAATCCAGATTTCAGACTGCACTCATTTGCACTGCATTTCATTGAAACTGTATTCTATCTTCCTTACAATGGAAATCTGAAAGAGTATTACTAAAATAAGACAAAAGGATGTATGTATGTGGATGCTTTCCATATGCATATAGAGAATAGTCAAGTTACCTCACTTTGACAAAATCACTAATTATGGTGAACTGACCTTACCCCAAGACAACAAAAATAGCCCTTCCAGGCTGACTCATTATCATTCCTTCTTTGGCTGTGGGATTCTACTTTTCATAAACGCTAAAAGCAAACAACTTGAAAGAAACAGCCAAACATGGAGCCAAAGTAAATAATGGGACAGAAGGAACTTAGACACTTGGCATGGGAATTCCAGACAGCAATATAAAAATGTCATGTCTTGTATCTGGTTCAGTTTCAAAACTGTTCACAAGTTAAGAAATGTATGGATTGCTCTCTTTAAGTATTCATGCACCAGGGAATATGATTTACAGGGGTATAGAGCATAAAAGCAAAACCAATCTTTAAGCCTGAGTAAAAATAAATTAACAGATACTGCAGATTACCATTCATGAGAAACCTATAAAACTTTTATTTTCCCAAGCTACCACAGTGATTAATGATGAAGCAGAACATCTTGAAATATCTAGGTTTGTCTGACGTGTTGATTCTTTTCTGTTCTTACTACAGACATACCATGGAACCACAAGCCTATCAAGTCTGTCATTTACACATATCTAAGATGGAACTGTGCAAATGGAATGAGTACATTGCCTTATGGAACTTGTGCTCTTAAGGAAGTAAGTATGTAATAAAATATCGCTAAAGACTCTCTACACAGAGGGAAAATATCTACATATAAAAACACTTGGTAGATAAGAAATGGAGTGAAACCAACTCAGTGTTGTATCTTCAGCCCAGACCTCGCCACCTGATGTCTAATAGACACCTTTAAGACTTAAGGGCCAAAAGTGATCTTCCTTCTGCCTTTCCCTTGTGCTGTCTCATCTCCCATATTAGCATATAGGAGACAGAGCAACATAATCACTCAATGTCCAAGCTGGACACTTTGAGTCATCTTTTCTAGAGTCCTCACTCTCCCCTCTTTCCCTACATTTAATTTATTGCCCAGTCCTATCAACTCTACCTACCAAATCTCTCTCAAATATGCCCACTTTATTTTATTCCTACTACCATAGTTCTCTTTCACATGGGTTACTGCCATAGTCTTTACCTCACATCCTGAACTCTCTAACCCATTATCAAGTTTACAGCCAGAGCAATTTTTCTAAAATACAAATCTTATCAATGGTATTGCTACCCCTCTTTCACACTTCCCATGGTTTCCAGCGCTCTTTAACTTAGGCAAAGGCATAAACTGTGAGTCCCTGAATGGAAGTGACAGAAGGCCTGGCCTCAATCCACACTTCCACTTTTGAAAGGACCAATGTCATAGAACACAAGGTGCTCCCTATCCACGCCACCACACATCACTTATAATCTCCTTACCTCTGCAGCAGGAGACGTTATATATCTGGTTTTCTATATTAGAGCTCAACACTCATCTTACTACGAGAATGTGATTTTATTGAGTAGTCACACTACCACATTTTTCAATGTATATGGAGTTCTAAGGGAAGCTTATCATGAATAACAGTGTCCGTGGGAAAAATGGATTCTAAACTTAATATATTTACCAATGGGCTTTAGGAAAATGACAATTTGGCATTTGTCATTAAATAAACTACAACTTCCACAGAAGGGAAGTTGCTAGAGATTTATGAGGTCAGCTCTATGTGGATATTGCAGCTCAAAAGCTTATGAATCCACGTTGTGGTACTATCACCCGGTCCAAATTACTCCTCCTCAGCTACAATATCATATGAGACTAACAAATGCCTTGTTGGAAACCAGTGTGTCATGCCTCCAGGGTTTCCTGATCTACTGCTCCAATCACCCCGAAAGAGGCAGTCTGAACAATCCGGCGTGATCGGTCCTTAGCGAACTCTGGCTGATTGTTAGGGTCGTCATGTCCTCTTGATTGTTAGGGTCGTCATGTCCTCTTATGCTTCCATTCATCATCTGAAGCCTGCAGTCAACAGTTCTTTGTCCAGATCAACATGAAGTTCAATGATCATCAATTCCCTAACTCTACTTTCTTTCCTCTTTGGGGGGAAATGAGGACATTAATGTCTCTCCAGTTCTCTGGCAACTTTCCATTCTCCACAATTTCACAAAGATAACTCCCAGCTGGCCAGCATTCCCACCTGCAAGTTCTCTCATTGTCTCAGGATGTAACCCATCTGGGTCTGGAACCCTTTTGGAATTGCTTTAGTATCCTAGGAACACACAAGGTTGCTTCTAGTTTCTCCCTGGTGGGCATGACCTTGAAGGTACAGGGGGCACTCCGTGGCCATCACCAAGTGTCCTCCCATGGCTGTGCTGCCCCTCCTTCCGCTCCACCTAACAGCAACTTAGGGTTGGTTAGAATTGGTTCCGGGGCAACAGCTGACCTGCGTACTGCTTCCTGTTCTTTAAAGGACTGAATCTCTCAGCACCATAAGCCAGTTATTTTTTGGAGGCATGGAGTGTCATTTCATTCCTTAGTCACCAACATAGATTTTAATGAGTGAGCACTATTAGATATAAGAAAACATCTTATTTCATCAGTCTATCTACTTGAAAACACAGTATTACTCACTACAAATTTGCCACTACTTCAATTATCCATAAACTGTTTTTCATGCATAGTCTTTCATACTAACAATAATGGTGGAACATACTGGACAGAAAAGCTGAAATAAGAGACAGACACTGGTTAGGACAGTGTATGGAAACCACCTCACCTGCCCCTGAGGTAGAGTAAATCCTCAGGATGTCTTAGGTCCCTTCTGCTAATACTGACAAGTTAAAATATGCAGTAGCAAAGCTTCTGACAAAAATGTTATACATTCCTCAAAGACTCATCACTGCTTTTCAGAACTGGAAAAGGCCAATACTGTGTACATCCCAGATAAAGAGGCAAGTGTGATTTCAGAAAGTCAACTCACCAATCCCACCAAACCACACCCACTTCCTACCTTACTTTTTCAAAAGAACATTTTACCTTTCAGCAAAACTCAAATGGGGCTATCTATGGCGCAGGTCTGTCATCTCAGGTTCCAGAATCCCAGCACCAAACTGTTGCTGCTTGTAAGAGACAACCCAGTCACATGGCTCTCCTATTCGTGAATTTTTATTTTCCTTACAGTCTTTCATTACATTGTTTAAATTTTCTTGCATTTACACAAGAGCTAAGATACTGTACAAAATAAAACACTAGCTTTGGAGATTAACGATCTGGGCCAATGTCTTAGCTCTTCCTTGATCATTTATACCTTTGAGCAAGCCTACAAACCTATTCAGAAATACATTTCTGTTTCTGTAGCACAGAAATGACTGTGATGAGCAAGTTAAATAAAGTCAAGCTATTTGTAAACTCTATACAGATTTGTTATCATAGTGTCTCATACATGTTTTTCACTATTTCCTACCTTTAAAGGTAGTTTTTTAGTTGAAATAGCATATAACATCATGTAAGTTTACGGTGCCCAGTGTGATGATCTGATACACATACACTGCAAAATCACTACAACAGGAGGACTAGCTAACACGTCCATCACTTCACATAATCATTTCTTTTTGTGATGGGAATCACTAGAATCTAGGCTCCTAGCAACTTTTTTTTTTTTAAAGGAAAGGTACAGGCAGGATTCAAGGTAAGCAGGCAGGCAGGCAGGAAGAGAGAGATGGAAGAAGCATTTTATTTCTATTTAGTTGCTCACATTGGTTGATCCCCCACCCAGCTCCAGGTCTTGAATCCGGGACCCTGGGATGGATGTGGGACTGCTCCCAGGGTGCACTAGACCATTAGGCCACCAGGGTGCACCCCTCCTCACAACTTACATTATAGAGTATTTTTGACTCACAGTGAATGCTGTGTATTAGATCTCCAGAGCTTTTCATCTACTAGTTGCATGTTTGTAACCTTATACAACATTCCCAATTCCCCAAACTCTAACCCGTGGGAAGCACCATAAATTTTCTCTTCTGTTCTGCTACTTCAGATCTTCTTTGGCATTTAGCAGACAGTCAGTGCTTAATAACTTATTGACTAATTAGAAGACTAGCATCACGAGATTTAGGTAGGATAAGGCTGATGTTTGCATATTTTATGATCTCTCACAAGTAGACACAACTCAGCTGCCATCCTGTATCAAATAAATATAGGACAAAAGTCTTCTATTTCAGATGTCTACTAATATTTACATACTCCGTAGAAGTTAACAATCATTCTTAAAACCTGAAAATCCTAGTGTGAAATGAACTCTTAGGACAAAGAGCTTTCCATGTTTATCCTCCACATTCTCTGCACCTGGTTTTGGTTAAGACTAGCTGATCAGTTGTCACGTGGATTGAATGATGCTAAGTTTTTCAAATGCCTAAGATTGGTTATATTTAGAAAACTTGGTAAGAAAAATGGGAGTCACAAAGTCATCATTAACTTAATTACAGGCTGACAAAGAAGGATGATGCTGATAAAAGTGGCAGAAATTTGTGTTCTTGGATCATATGTTCTGTTAGACTCAAGAAGGGCCAGTTGCATATATATCCACCAGGAGGATAGAAACTGTGTCTTTCAAAGGTCAGCAAAAAAAAAAAAATGAAGGAAGAGGATGGAAATGGCTGTATGACAGAAGCTGAAACATTTGTCAGGAATGATCGATGACTCTAGCATTCTCCAAAAGCATATTCCAGCTAAACAAAAATATGCTTAGAAATGGAAAGTAAACTAAATGAAAATGATTTAAATTCATAAGAGAAAGTTCCTATGTCATAGGGAGCGTTAAAAGCTTTATAACATAAGCTTTAAAAATGACAAAGAAGATAGCTAAAGACATTTGATACTTAACTTACTCTAAAAGCTATCTGTGAATATTACATTTCTTGTATTTCAAGACTAAGGAAGAGCTTAGATTGGGGGGGAAGAAGATCTAATGCATTTATTGGGTTCCACTTGTGTCAGACACCTTACCAGTGACTTCTATTACTTTAAAAATTCTGACAAAAAACACTATAAAGAAAGGACTTCAATTCCCATTTTACAGATATTGAAACTGAGCTTCAGAGAAAGGTCACATAGTCCTAAATCCATCTAAATTTAAGGAAAAGTGATCTTTAAATCAGAGATATTGAATGAAGTATGAGAGAATTTCCTTTGAATCCCGTCTCTAGAAAGTCTTGAATCATGCCAGTTCCCCATAAGTCAAGAGAACCCTGTAAATGGAATACCTGACAAGCTGGCTTCCCTCAAGAAAGGCCCTAGTGGGAGCAGCCAGTTGGAACTGGCTAGCACCCAGGGTGATGAAATGGTCATTTGAGGCAAGGCTCGAGCAGGCAACAACTCCAGGCTGAATGTGAGGTCCAAGGAATACAGTGCTGGATGATGAAAGTGGCTCTCAGGAGAAGAATGGAATCCACAACTTGAAAGAAGCAGCTACATTAACAGAGGAGCCAACAAGAGTTGCCAAAAAACATTAAGGGATGATGTGTGTTAGGTAGAGCCTGAAAACGTTAGATATTTTCTAAATGGACAATAAACTACTGAGAATGAAAGATTGTATGCCCCGAACTGAGCACACCAGGAAAAAAATGTGGTTCCCCCAAACAACACCTGCTAACATTTTACGTTTTCTGTCTCAAACACTTTCTGGTCTAATTCATAAATCAAGGAAAAGCATCAATCAGTAAGATCCAGTTTACACAGCGTGAAGACAAGAGGCCATTAATGGTCTCAGCAAGTTTACTGTTTAGTCAGAGAAAGAAGCAGAACATATAACCGGCATCAGATTCCTGCAAGGTATGAGTCAGATAGCAATACTCCATAGAACCATGTTACAGAAAACAGAGCCAAATCAACATTAATTTGGATTCATTTCTTAATAAAGATAATGCCAAAGGAAAGTGAAATGTTAAAGACTGAAAGCTGAATTATAATAATTAAAAATTTCACAGTGAGAGGAGGGTGGTGGATAAAGGAGGATACTAAGACTGAGGAAGAGAAGAGCACTATCATGTAGAGGTGACCGGATTTAGAAAACAAAAGTCAAATGCAAGACTTTTCTCCACAGTGAGATATGGGAAAACATTTCCAAGTCTTTATAGCTCTCATACATAAAAACTGGGGAAAATCATCTCAATGAATCCTAAATTATCCAAACTAAAAGGACACCAAAGCCATAAAGTAGTCATAGATAACTATGAGAGACAAAAATAAATGGATTGCAAGGAATATCTTAATAAAAAATGTATCATGTAATAACTTCTCTGGTCATCTCAGAATCTCTATCACTCCTAGTCTCCCTTTTGTTACTTTGGGGCAGTCATCATATCTTACATAGCATATACTTTCCTTGCTTACTTCTTCATTTCTAATCACAATGTGAGCTCTGGAGGGTAAGGGCAGTGAGGGAAGGGAATGTATGTGGTTCTCTCACAATCCTCAGGGTCTAGAAAAATATCTGGCTCCCATTTGGCACTCAACTATTAAATGAAAGAATAAATATGTTATATTATCGAAGAGCTCAACTCAAGCTTAAGGAAGACCTGTACCTTCTGAACAGTATTTATTAGCACCATAAGTACAAATGTGAGAACCAGAATCCATAAATCAATAAAACCCAAAAGGGTTTATATTTTCCAAAAGATATGGCTGGGTATTTACTGACCTCGTCAGAGGTTAGCAGAAAATTCCAATTCGTTCATTGGCTCAACATGAGCAGAAATGTATGTTGCAATACCTGCTTTTTGTCATTCTCAACTTTTCAACATTTAAAAGCTCTATTGCCATAAAAAATTAAGATGGAAAATTCATTTCAGTATAATCTGCAAAAGCCCTCTTGAGATATTCAGAAGAGCTGCAATATGAGCGATGGCTGGAGCGGCAACTATATTACAGAGGAGAAGCTTGATTTCTAGATTGAATAGAGACTAACATTTTACCCAAAGCAGAAGAAACGAGTGCACTGCTTACTTTCAAGAATAAGAAACGTGTGACCTGCGCAAGGCAAAAACGAAAAGCTATTGCTTGGAACTAGTGCTAAGTGCGTGACTGTGGTTGAGTAACACAGTGACCTAATATTTCTTCTTAGGATGCTACTACTCTAGTTGGCAAAGTAAAAATCACTTTTAAATGAGATGCTGTTTCTGTCATGGAACTGGAGCAAAGTGGTCACAAGGAGATTGTAAACATACAGGTGTAAGAACTCATTATTGCCCCATCTAGAAAAATGTTGAAGAGCAAGCATTTGGCAATTTGGTCAGCGCAGTCCATTCGCCAATTCATAAACCAGGATGATGTCTACGAAACTACTCTGAATTTTAAGTACTTAAGGTATACTGCTGGCTCTTCCTCTTCGATGATAATGTGTGTCGGCCGGCAGAAAATGAGAACGCAAATGGAACCATGATAGATAACTATGAAATTTATGCCAAATGGGGAAATTAAAACCAAATGCCGTTTCTGATCAGCACCAATTACATTAAGTCCATGCTTATCAGAGAAGCAATTACTGAATGAAATAGTTTCCTCTCCCCATAGATCGGCATCTCACAATTCCATTGACAGGAACTCTGGGGGATGCATATGCGGAACTGAGCGGAGGGCCATCTGCACCAGGTACACTGGCTAATGTCATGCTTTCTGGTGATGAGTCCAAAGCTTTGAAACGGGGAGCGTTTCTGCCACATATACTTAACCAGCCTCCCTAACACACCCAGATGGCCTTTCCACAGCTCTGAGAAGAAAGGCCAACATTCTGAACAGGCTCCAGAGGCCAGACAGGGTCTGCCCTCTCATCTTGCAACAAATCTTCCCAGTTCTCTGTCCTTCATCCCCACATGCCTTTCCACTTCTGGAACAGAACCTGATTCAAACTCCTTGTGTATGCAGTGTCTTCTGCCCCAAATGCTCTCCTTCACCGTTTAGATCCTGAGTTACAGCACAACTCACGACATTTCAGAGCAGCAGCTCATCTGATCACATGGCCATGTTGCACCACAGAACCTTCCTTTCCTAGCACTTTTCTCACTTGTGCATTTGCACTAATTGAGCAGATACCTGTATGGGTGTTGGTTTCGCCCACTGACAGTAACTTCCACGAGGAAGGCTCTTTGAGTTTTTGCCCCTCAATGTATCCTGACACTCGGTAAAAATCTGGGTATGTACAGGCGGGTGTGGTGGTCTAGGACTAAGTCTGCCACCTGTGGCTGGCACAGTCCACGCAGATCCCAAGGACCCAGGGTCACGACCCAGGCCAGGGGGAAACAATTAAGACAAACAATTACAAAATAAAATAACTGAATTGCTGCTTC
Source organism: Solenodon paradoxus (assembly GCA_004363575.1). Taxonomy (NCBI): domain Eukaryota; kingdom Metazoa; phylum Chordata; class Mammalia; order Eulipotyphla; family Solenodontidae; genus Solenodon; species Solenodon paradoxus. The sequence goes on from RJWH01002205.1 coordinate 104,884, forward strand.
TTCCTCTCTCTTCATGCCTGCCTGTCTACTTAATCTTTATTCCTGCCTGCACCTTTCCTTTAAGCAAAAAAACCATCTGGGTATATAGAATTAGTTCTGCAGTATTAGCTCTAGATAGTATTCAGTCCTCAGGAAGCAAGGAAAGAAGGCATGAAGGATTGTACACACGAGCAAATGAAAGAAGGTTTACTCACACTGCCAGAAACTTGGTACGGAGTGGCAAAAGCTCAACTTTTAAGAAAAGATCACGTGGTAGACAGAACCACAAAGGAAAGTTACTGGGGGGAAGTTAACCAGAGCTGGATAATAAGAATCAAAGCAAATGCAGCACCTATCTTCCTTAATGCCTCATGTAGATAATAAAGCCATGATAAATATTTAAATGAACGAATCCACATATGGGGCATGGGCAGTCCATTGAGATTTCTGACATTTGCTACTTCCACTGCAAGTCTGTGTTTGCATGTTCCCCGGTTCTATTTGTCTTTGGAAGTCTATTTCATTCTTCTCTCAGCATTTTGCTCTCTGCCTCTCTCCTCCCTTTAATGCCCCGTATTTCATTGGTTTTAGTTTTCATCACACCAGGGTTAACAATTTGTTTCAATCAGAATGATTTGTCCCAAGTAAAATCTCTCCTTCAGGACAACTTGTTTTTCTTATTTTCTCCATGGTGAAAAGTTACTTAGAATTTTTCTTAGAAGCTTCCTCACGATGACAGACGTTTTCAACAACCTGGTTTTGGTTGTTTCATTTTGAAAGAGGGCTCACTTGACATCCAACTACTTGCTCTGAGACAGGCCAGGAAAAGAAACGAAACCTGGAGAACATTCTAGTACTTACCAAGACACTGCCCATTCCAGCCTCGGAACCCTTCTGTGCAGGGAATGCACTGGTAAGACCCAGGAGAATTCACGCACTGCTCATCCGGACACGTACTTGGTGTCAAACATTCATCAATATCTGAAAAATCGGAAGACTGGGCTATGAACATTTGATCAAAATGCTGAAGCAGAAACTGACTTTCGTAATGAAAGTAGGCAAAGAGCAAGGGATGTTAGATCTATATTTTGGTGAAGAAAGCAGTAATGGGATAAATGAAACACTGACCCTGAAGCTAAACACACAGTATTAATACACAATGGGGTTTATCTTGATTGAAAATATGTATACACCATCATAGGAGGAAATCAACCCCAATTCTCTAATTGGCAAAGTCAGACCCTCAAGATAGCAACTTCTCTGGGGTAACTTTTTGGATATTGAAGCTTTCAAATCATAGTACAGCTTGGAAGAAAGAAATATGAGGAGTGGGCATGAGAGTGAGGAGATCCTATCTCCAGCTGGCTAGAGGTCCTCTCGGCAGACACCAGACACTTCAGGGAAATTCTTGTTTTGGCTCCAAGGGTCCCAGAACATACCAGGTTTGAGTAATTAAGAGCCTTTAGTGTGATAGGAATTTCTCAAAGGTGGAAAAAGAACATTAGGAAAGAATGAACTCATCATATATTTCCAAGACTTTCCAGAAAACATGGTGATACGACCATGTGGTAATATTTTCTGGTAAAAATACAACTTATTCTTCACATTCAGAGCTAACTAGAGTAATTAATCATGGTTCTTTTCTCCATGAGTTGGAAATAAACACACCTTAAATATGGTTGGGACGGTAGCCGAGATTACTATTATGAGAGATTTAGGCAGTATTAAGAATGGTCAAACACCAAAATGGAGAGCAAGTGAAATGATTTAAAATGAGTCATAACCGTCCCCTTTGACATAAGTGTTGTTTTGGAATTGGATTTTGAATACGAGTAGATTTAATGTCTAAGGTTTCCCAAATAAAACCTACATAGGATCTAAAATCATAGTTAAAATAGAAAAAAGTTTCCAGGACAAAAACTGAAAAGGGAAAAGAATTATATAATGGAGGCACTAAATACATACAGGTATTTAATTATCTGCATTTGAGCAAATTATGAAAAATTAACCCCTGTAACATCACTAAACATGTCTAAAAAGACACTCACGGTGAAAAAGTTGAAGATGATATTGATAGACACCAGGGAATCTTATAAAATTTTTTCCCTATAAGCAAAGAATCCTTGCCAATAGGCAATGACACACAATTTTTTCTTTTTTTGGGGTCTGGTGTTTGTTTTTAGGTCAGATGTTCTAGGACTTCTTGTTCTACAAAAAGATGATGCTTGCCAGTTTCACTTTCCAAACAGCACTGCATTCTTGTCTGAATGGGATTGTGTGGAATTACAACTGTTCCATCACAGAAGGTCACTGAAACAGACTGGTTCAATAAATAAGGAGCAATACAAAATAACATCGCTGAATGTCCTGCCTTCATCTCTACGGACCGGTTCCCCCTTTTATAAATTAGGGATAACCTGCCTGTAGCACCTTCCCAGAAAAAGGTAAGGGTATGTGAGATACCATCTGTGAGCTACAATGGATTCCTTAGAGACTGGCGCCGTTTGAAAGCAAATTTGTCAGTGACAGCTGAGAAAAGCTTCAGGGAGCCAGAAGCCCAGGGACCTTTGGTTTGGGTCCATGATAAAATTAGAAAACAGCCACATTATTTGGCTCCTTCTTCTTTTCAAGTCTTTCCACAGGGACAGAATTATTACTTACTCAGGGAACCCTGGTAATTTTTCTTTAAAATAATTTCCACATTTTCAAATATGACTGAATTGTGTCCTAACTGCTTTCCATCTATTTAAATACAATTCACATTTCTTTTCGACTCCTTCCCAACCTTCGGCTGTAGTTACTAAACAACGTGTCGTCCTGTCTTGAGACTCGATGGAGAACAGAAGAAGTGTCTTTGGGGAATGCTTCAGGGTAGGTAAATACTTGTCATATAAACCCACAACCAAAAGAGTCAGAGGAGGAGGACACTCAGATGAACTGACACTTCTGGAGAACAAGGTCACAGACACCGTAAAGAAGACTGCACAACGGTGTGATTTTTATGATGATCCTGAATATGAACTTCATGGTTCCCCTTTCATAGGTGATGAAATAAGGGTCAAAGGTGCCAAGTAAATGGCTCCCAGTCAGACAGTGACTACGTATGAGTGTCATGAGCTGCTGCCACAGTCCACAATCTCCATTTTCATTCTGCCTCTCCAGAGCCCAAGGAGAGTTTCCTGCTAGAGGCCGTGGGGACACTTCACACCTGCATCGTCACCCGTCCTCCATTGTCAGCAGAGAGGTCAGAGCCCCATTCTGATATGAACTGATCAGAGATGCAGTCACATAAAACACTCCCTCTTCTCTCAAGATTACAGCCCAAAGGGCCGAGGTAAGAGGCCAATAGGAGAGGCAAGTGCAGAATGTCAAAAAAAAGAACGAATTAATTAGCTCTTTGTCCTAGATCATTAGACTTATAAAGAAAACCTTCAGGCAAAAGACAAGGTCAGCTGTGAGCAGCCTGGTCAATCTCCTCCACCCTCTCAGTTTGTAGAAATAGGCCCTTCATACACAAGGTGGTCCACAGACAGCCAGGCTCTCACCCCACAGACCACAGAACCAGCATCCCCCACTGCCCGCCGCTCCTCGAAACCTTGATCAGAGCCACCTGGTCCTTCGGGATTTAAGGAGAACTTCAATATATGTCATCATGAAAATAGTTAAGAAAGTACCGTGGTGGTAAGAAGAATCTGTGTCATTTGAACACACATGTGGAAATATACAATGGTTAATCATTTTGGCCAAACTAGAAATACTTTTCCAAACACTTTTATAATGAGAGGAAACTCATCGCTGGGGTCGACAAGAAGGAAATTGTATCCAGCACTGTTGGAATCTGACCCGGAGCTGGTCAGACAGTGCTCCTGTAGAGACTCTGCTGCAAGTCCCAGGACACATGTGAGAGGAAGGAATGTCAGAGATGAAAAGGTCAGAAACCAAACATCAACATGGGCCGCACCTGCACCAGGTCCCCAGATGAATGATCCAGGCAGTAGAATTTGGTCTGCATTTATACTAAGATACCCTGCAAATAATTGTTCTAAAGTAGTTTCACTCTCAAAACCAGGTGAGCAGAGATTAGTGTGAATAATAAAGAGCATAAGGATGGAAAAGAATCCAGAGAGTCACCAAAGTAAGGCAAGAAGTTTGTGAACCCAGGAGGCAGGAGCACTCGGCTAAACGGCATCAGGCAGGGTCCACCAGCCCAGGACACAGTCCTGCACTCAGTCAGACACTGAGAGGCGGCGGTTCCCCATTCCCTGGGAGACTCACCCTCACAGCGGCCTCCCCAGGCCATGCGGTACCCACTGTCGCAGTATTCGCACCGGAAGGCCCCCACGGTATTGATGCAGTGTCCTTCCCCACAGACGTCGGGCCTCAGGCACTCATCAACATCTACAAGGCAGAAAACATCAGAGTTTGATGCCCCCAAAGAGAACGGCAGGCCCTCCCCACTCCCAGGTTAGTTGGCATTGAAGAGGACACTACATATTCAAGTCCCTCTATCATCTGTCGTTTGACACACATTAAACTTGAGAGGCCTTGAGTTATGCAGGGGTCCCGAAGAAACACCGAATGCTTCTGTCTTTGCACACATTTGACATTTAACTTAAAACGGTGGGAGAAATAATCCATTTTTATATCTCCAGTATCTAGCCAATTACCATGTCAGAACAGATGTGTAAATATTCTAGATGCTCATCCAGATGAGCACTGGACTGATCATGTCTTAGGGGCGCTAGAAAGCCGGTGCCGGGAATTTATACATTAGCTAAGAACACTGCTATTACCTATACAATTAGTATCCGTCTCACTGGCCATAAATCCTGCAGGGCAAATACACAAGAAACTTCCCTCGGTGTTTTCGCAGCGTCCCTGGGAACAAAGGTGGTGGATCTGCGTGCATTCATCAATATCTATTAACAAAAACAGGGAGGAGAGGATTAGCCTCATGGCGCATGACATTTCCAATCTCCCTGCTCATGAAACACCAGCACCCTCTCCCCTGTGCACCAAAACTTTCTAACTGAGAAAAACAGTCAAAGGAGACATGATAGCCATCCTCAAACATCTGGTGTACTGCTAGTGGGAAGAGGGAGCAGCACACTTAAGACATACCACTTGCAAAGGCACAACTGCAACTGCGACCTAGGTGCTCAGAGAGCCGGATTTCAGGCCGACAAGGACGGACTCGCCTGGGACCTGGAGTCATCTAAGCACTGGGCTTTGCTGCTCAACTCCCAGGGGCCACAGTGGGGACCATCAGAAATGTTGTGCATGGAATCAGACTAAATCATTGCAACTGCTCTTTTCAACTTTGTGTGTTAAGGATCTAATAATACATATTATACATGCCATGTTACAGAGCAAGCAGGTGCCCTCCTCACCTCCTTACACAGACATGTAAGAGCAAACTGCAAAATTCACACATCTTGTATAATGGCACTGAGCAGACTAAAGTAGTACTAATTAGGTCTTTGTCTTCGTTGATGCATATTCACTTTATAATTCTCTGTGCTAAACTTTCTTTTTCCAAAAAAATTATAGTAAATTTAGTGTTAACACATTAAAAATGATTTGCTTAACCAGTGCATCATTTTCCGAGATACATTTTTCCAAAGATGATATAGCAAATTTAATAATAGCTTTGTGGCAGCAAATATTTTCAATTTAGAAAGCCTTTTGGAAATAAGACTTTATGCACTTTGATGGAAACAACTAATACTAATATATATGAATATTAATATAGTTTGGTTAAACACATGTTTGTGGGTAGCTACTTTGAAGAGATATTACTTTACTTACAACTCCTCAAAAACTTTGGAAATAATTTCGCCTTTATATACTGCTTTATACTTCGCAATGAATCAAGAGATAAGAGAATCCTGAGTTTCACAATCTCTTTTTGAGTTGTAGTTCAGGGTTAAAAAATTGTTTTCATTAAACACAGTAATATTTTCCCACGATGAAGATAAAATGTTCTAAATGCACAATAGTTGATATTTGTCAAAAGTGTCTCTTACCAACACATTTCCTCTGCTGTTCATTGAACTTATAACCCTCGTAGCATATACAAGTATACCTCACTGGCAGATTAATGCAGTGTCCAGCTCCACAGATATCAGGGTTCACAGTACATTCATTGATTTCTATAAAAAGAAAAAAGAGATATAAACAAGGATTCCATTGCTATTTGCAAACAAATACTTTGTACTTTCTAGTTGGCCAATTAGGCACTTAGAAGACAAAAATCAAAAAATCTAGACAAAAATTAAATTTAGACAAAATTAAAATTTAAAATTAGACAAAAATCTAAAATCAAGTATAAACTCATTAGACCACTTTATAATGTTTCAGTTAGCCCCATCCAAGGTCATCAATCATGGCCAAAAAACAGCTTCTCAGATAACTGCAGTGAGTGGAAACTCAGAAAAAGGCCATGCAGAAACAAGCAAGATAATCGGTACTTCTCAACTTGAAATATGGTCTTTGAATGAAGGAACCCATTTGCTCCAGTGCATCTGAGATGATGGACTTTGAATCATCAGGTGATTATTGCTCCAGATAAGAAATATATGGTGACTTTCCAGCAGGCCAAGTTGCGACAAATAATTCTCACCGCCTCCAAAATTCTCATTAATTCTCAAGAAAGATCGACCATTTCTAATCAAAGCAACACGTCTGGGTGATGTAATTTTCTCTTAATTTGCCCACTTCGACAAGGGCGGATTTTATTTATACTGGTATAGTCAAATTGTCTTCCAAATCTTCTCTGCTAAAGTCCTCCCTTATCTCCTAAAAAGCCTGAACAGATTAGCCTGGCCTGAGTCCTCATCCACTCAAAGGCACATGGGATAATCGAGGCAAGGTCAGAGAAGTACACAGTGGAAGAAGGTCATCAAAATGAGCTTAAGTATCAAAAGGAACTGAGGACTCACAGATGGCCTTCAGATTAATTTCTCCCCTCAGACAGACCTTGGTAAGGATGTATAATGAGATAGTGGGGGTGTGTAGAAGCCCAGGCTGGGAGACAATACAGGCACAACTCTTTCTGCCCTTTCCTGGCTCTGTAACATCAGGCAAATGAAACATTCTAATTCTCGCATGTCCACATATTTAAGATGGAAATAACCACAGTGCCAACTTCAGGGTGTGAGGGTCAAAGGCAATAATGGAAAATAATGCATGGAGCCTAATGTCTGGTACGTTATCTGCACTCAGTGAAAAGTCATTATCATCATCATATTGTTTTCCAGACTGATTAAGAATATACAGCAAAGAAACAATCACATTTATCACAACACCGTCTTGGGCAAGTACATACCACACGTGTAGTAAATAACGGTTATGACAGATACTACATGTGTGAGCCCAAGGAAGACTGGGGCCTCAAGCATGACAAGCAACAGCACGGCTAGTTAAAGGGGCCTGGGGTTTGAATGAGAAGGAAAACAGTCATGATCCTGAAGCAAAAACCCTCTCTGCAATCTGCAGAAGGATGTGAAAAACAGGTCTTTAACCAAGATTGACTACGGAAATGACCTCGGTTGGGGCTGAGGTTGCCTCTTCCACATCCAAACCACATTCTTTGTTTTTCATCAAGTGTTACTGACCGGACTGTGACTTTAAGACAATGGAGACAGTCATCGGAAAAGTTACTGGACTAAAAGGAAGCATATGAAGACAGAGCTGCAGTGTTTTACACAAAACCACTTGGCTTATATGAGAAACACATGCATTGACAAATTATCTTTTGTGAGTCTTTCTGCTAATTCACTATCAGAAAAACTGATTTGTTTAGCTATGATAATATAAAATTACAAAAGTATTTATTATAGTTATTATAATATAAAATTATAAAAGTAATTCAAAAGACTAGAAACCCAGGGTTACATGTGTGTTTTAACCTCATGGACTGGCAGTACCAACACATGAATGATGATACATAGATTGCACAGAATATTACATAATCGTGAATGGGATAGAAAAATGCTCACTTGTTAAATGCAGGTTTGTACAAGTTGTATGTAGCACGTGATCTAAACTACAGTATACACACTAAAAAAATGAGAAGGAAATAAATCCAACTATTACAATGATGTTTTTTCAAAATTTCTACAATGAACATGCATTGTGTTTAAGACTTATATACTCATAAATATCTTTCTTAATATATTTTTTCTATGTGCCACAAAAATCTCAAGGTAAAAGGTAATCGTTTGCAGGCTAGCCCTGCAGGTAAAAACTTCCCTCTGTGTATAAGAATTCTTTAGTAGAAATGTGTGAGATACACCCCTGAAAAATCTATTCTCTGTACAGAGATGCCCTCTTTGAAATCTATTGGTACTTTCTCAGTTCTTTGTAATTACTGACCTTCCTTTATATTCTTCTCAGATATTTTCATAAAACAGAAAAGACATATTGATCATAGGTGCAAAAAGAGAAATTAGATTCATGCTCTAGGAAAGAGGAGTCAGAACAAGTGAAGAGATTCTAACTCAGGTTTTCATTAAACAGTTTATCAATTAACTCACCCCACCCCTTGCACATACCAATTTTTTGATTACCAAATACTTCTTGTCATTTTTCTGGCATAGTTTTAGAACGGAATTTCTACACAGATGAATAAGCATCTTCAAAAATATGTGCTGCTTAATTCAAATGTCATTCATTCCTATGCTACAGTTGGCCAACCTATTTAAATCATTTCTTAAGTGGACTCTAAAATAGGAGCAATAGCTAAGATTTATCATTCCTTTGTCTTAGGACATGAAATGAGTAATAACGGCCTTTCCTTCACATCTCGTGTCTTAAATAGAAGCTATGAGGTTGAATTATGTTTATAAGGCATGTTTGAGGATCTTAGCTGATTACCTCATAGATTAAGTATAGAGTGAGGCAGCTTGAAAATGTAGATCCCAGTGGCAGATCACCAACATGTTATAAAATGTTACTCTGATACCACTAGAGGGTACTAAGAGATACATCAAAGGAAGGAAGGGACTTTTACTGAAATATACTTTGTCTATACTGCTTGTCTCATGTTTACACAGATGACTAACATAACTTACATCAGTTTGACCTCTCATCCGCTTGCTAGATAGGATTCCACCCTTCTAGGTCAGAGAGAAATGAGCTCTAGCACCTTCAAGGCATCTCTATTTTCCTTTTGCTCACTATCAAAAATTAGTCAACACCACTTTTTAAGGTTAAAAAAATTATTGGTACTTCTATTATAAAACTTGTAAAGCATGTCTCCCCCCCACCTCTTCCCAAACCTCTTCTTTTCTGTTCAATTTTCATTCTCAAGCACCTATATATATATAGACAGAAGGGTGAGTCTTGAGAGTCAAGTCTTAAAGAAGAATCTGAAAAGCTTTTTTTTTATCTAATTCCATGTTTTATTTTTAAAGTCAAAGACATTACGCTTGATATGTCACTAGGAGATCACCCACACAGGAAGGAACCTCTTTGCACAAGACAGATCGGTTCATCTCAAAACTTAAATTTCTTTGAAAAGACTATGTTTAACATAAGCTCTGGCAAAGCCTCATGCAGAAAACCTAATTACTGGTCTGCAGGTCCCTCCATTTAATGGTAATGTCTTGTTTTCAACATAATCGGTTTCCCGGAGAGACCATCAAGGACTGTTCCCACTCAATTCTTCCAAGTGTCTATCTCCATGATGCCCATCACACGGTTCCCTGGTTCTCAGGACTGCCTACCCTTTCCAACCATATGTACCCCCTGAAACACTTCACCATCACCAGGCCAGGAATCCTATTCTGCTTCTTTCCCTAGAGTTTATCTAGAATTTGCAAGAAGAGCCAAAAACCAAAAGTCAGTGGGGAAACCAAACACTCAATGTATCCTGGTAACACGACCAATGGTAGATTTAAGACTTTGCTACCTTCATTCCATTTTTAGAGTTAAATGAGAAAGAAAGCTTTAGGCGAAATAGGAAAACAAGTATGCTGACCTTCAGCTTTTTCCCATTGTGAGTACTCAAAGTAAATAGAGTTGAGCCTAGAAATATTGAAGTATGGTGAATTTACATGAAAAACATTTTCCTTTTCCATCAGCATACATACTTTATTGAAGCTGTAAGGACACTGGTAATAGGCTTCAGGGACACATGTTTTTAAAGGGGTCAGTTCTGAGTTCTGATGAGCAAGTAATTTTTATAATGTCTGGGCCATGAAATTACAGAGGTTTCCACAAGGCAGTTAGGAAAGTCAAAGAATAATTTCTGGCTGGTCTGCAATGACCATGGAGAAAGTCTGGGAAGGGTAGCAGGAAGGCAGCAAATGTTAACTCATGGAAAGGTTTACAAAAATGCCCTGGCTTCCTAGCTGTCCCACAATGAGCATAAATTGTCCCACAACAATTGAAACAGATGTTTCCACTTTGTAAATATTTGCCAGAGGAATTAAGATTTGATTTTTCCAACCTATCCCTGAGCTATCAAGACACTATGTGAAATCGAGAATTTATATGCTGAAATGTATCATTTATTTGGAAACAGTACACCAATTTTGCTGCAAGCCACCAACTCAGTTCTTAAGAGTGGAAAATACCACACTGCTTTCTTGCAAATATGTGGCTCACTTTATATAATTATTACATGGCAGAATGTGTCTGACAAAATCTGAGGCTACTTTCAATCTCACCATCATAAAGATATCACTAAGCGATGTGGAACCAGTTTTATTTTAGAATTCTACTTATTATTCTCTCTCTTAAACTTATAAGAGAAACTACTAGTGACATATAGCATTTACCTCCTCTGTTGTAGGAAAAAATGCATAATGTTCCTGAGAGAATTGATTTACTTCTTCCATCTACGTTTGGCTCTCACTGGGAACCAAAGGGAACACCTACATTTGGATTTAAATTAAATTTAAATTAAATTTAAACAAAACAGTCTTGTTTAGTATAGATGACTCATGACAGTGGAGCCCCAAAGTTGCAAACCATTTTATTTCAAAAACTATTCTGTTTTCCCCATAGATTGTTCCAGAAAGATGCTATTATGATAGGAAGTGGGAGCACCTACAAATGCTGCATGGAAATAAAATTTCTGTGTCACTTGTTTCCTGGAAGGAAATGTTTGTGCCTCAAACATGTGATACCAGATGTTAGCCGATGTCTGCCAAACTCAAATTAAGCTGTCTTCTAACAACTTCATATAGCGCAGCTACTTTCATTTTTTTCAATCAGTTCTGTACTTCAGTTGAAGTTGAGTCATTTCAATTTGTTATTCCTCACACAGCTGCACTTAAAGAATGAAAATGCATTAATCTAGCCAAATGTAATTAACCTCGACAAATTGAGTTTCCAAGAGGTGTGTCCAGGGAAGCCAGTCATTGTTGAAAAGGCACAAAACTAAAGTGCAACTTCATACTGGAAACTGGAAATAAAGAATTTGGAAGAATTCATGAATTATATTTTCACACTGCAATTTTTCTGTTTAACACTGAGATTACTAATGAGAAGATCATTGCTGACCATGATAGTGCATGACATGGTACAAAGACAGTCTCTTATAGATGCTCTCAGCTGAGTGGACAGACACATATGACTTTATAACAGAGAACCAGAAGTGTGGGCACAGTCATTTTTTAACATCATTATTGTATAACTCTAGAAATATTTAGACTAGTTAACCTTTCTGAATAGCATTTTTATTCAGCATTTATAATAAAACCCAAAGGCAGCCGCCTTGCACTGTCTACGGGGAAGGCCATGGCTCTGGAAGATCTGAGAACTCTGAACTCAGTGAAAACGCACTGGTGAGTCCATATGTGCTTTTGCCCTCCTTAGTCATCACCTCGCCTGCTTTACACCCTGGGACAGAGATGCTTTTGAAAACTACTTTCCAGTCCACCCTGAAAAAAAAAAATCTAAGAGAAATTAGATCTATAATTATGACAAAGTGGCTAAAATAAATATAAAATTGTTTATATTAAGGTACACAACTTGATACTCTGATATATCTATATATGTGTGCACATATATACATAAACACGCATACACTGAAGTCACCACCACAATCCAGCTAATTAACATATCTCTGAAGCACATTTCTATTTGAAATGATGTACATCATATGTCTGAGAAGACAATATTCTAAGGGAAAATGCATTACCTAAGAACTTAATTAATATGATGCATTTAAGTGATAGCTGTTATATATATATATATGTATATGTATATATATATATGTATATATATATATATACATATACATATATATATATATATACTTCCCCCCCCCAACTTTAGAATTTGTAGAATACACAGACTGCTCTCTCAGATTCCACTCCAAAAAATAATCACTGTTCGCCCTTGGTCTGTTTTCTTCTAGCATTTTCTCAATGGATACGTCTTTGTTACAGAATTGGTACAATACTTTAGAGAGTTTTCATTTTTTATGTACTTCATCTTGAATTTAATAATATACCATGACTATTTTCTGCAAGACAGTAATAAAACTTGTTCAAAAATACTATTCTTGATGGTGGCGTAATATTCCAATATACAGATGTAACATATAAATTTATCTCCCTATTATTAAATGTTTAGATTATCTCTATTTTTTTCTCTATTACCACAGTGCTGTGTTAAGTACCCATTTAGATAAACCATTATCATAGTCATTGGGGATATTAGCTCCTTACACTAGATATTTCAACATAGGATTACTGAGTCATAAGTTCTAAATACTTTTTAAGATTTTTTTCCTTAAGTTTTACTTAAGTAACATTGTACAGTAATATTACATAGGATTAAGGTATGCATCACTGTAAATATTACATTGTTTACCACTAACAGTTTAATTCTAGTCTTCATTACATTTGATCCCTTCTTCTCACCCTTTTCCTCTTTACTATTGTGACTTTTCATAAAAACTGAAGCAGTTACTCCTTTTAGCAATGTGTGAGTTAACGTCACACTAATAAAAATTAAATACTAATTTAATAATAATTCTCTTCTTTTACTTTGCATTCTTTATTAGCCAAGTTAAAATTTCCTACTATGTTTCTTGGTGCTGCTTCATTATCTGATCATTTTCCCATTTTTAATGTTTTATTATTTCTTTTGTTTACATTCTATGAGCCTCACAGGATATTGAGTTTGTACCTGAATCTGTGTGTATTTCACACAACACCCACCACCAGACATTTGGTGCCCTTTCCCACCACCCATTTCCCCTTTTTTCTATTAGCATTTTTATTGTTGATTTGTAAGATCTCAAACAATTAAGAATATTGATTTTAGACTATTGATTTCTTTCAAATTATGACATATTTTTCTAATTGTCACTAATCATTAAAATGACGTCTATGATAAGGAATTTTGAAAATACATAAAAATATATTGAAGAACATGAAGATTACCTATGATCCTAATAACGAATAATGATGGAACACTTTGATGTACTCTTTCTGTGTTTGTTGATATTTGAAAAATAAAACTGGAATCGTTTTATTGTGTTCCATTGTTTCCTAACAAATATTTCCTAAGCATCTCCTCTTACAATAAATATTCTTTTGTAACATTACTTTAATAGCTACATGATATTCCACTGCATATGTATCATGCTTTAGCACATTCTTCCTTTCAACAAAATTTAGATTATTTCCAAATATTTGCTATTAGGACAAACCCTGCCATGAGCCATTTTATACATGTGACACAGTTTGGATACCACATGAGAAATGAGGTTCATACAATTATCTCTCCTGTGACAGGAGTAAGCACACCTACCTGTTACTTGAGTAGGTGCGATCACTTGGCTGGCACTTGATGTAGACGCTTCGGGAGCCACCTCCACAGGCACAGGAGGGGATGTTTTCTCAATCACTACTATAGGAGGAGAAGAAAAATAAAGCCTGTTACATGCACTGAAATCCCATTTCAAAATGCAGACAGAACTTATCTAATAGTATACCACAGCAGTTCTTGAATATTAGGTAATGTTATTGGTCCTTTAAGTTCATGGTTTTAATCTATAGAGCCTCTTTCAACATTTGCTACGAAATATGAGAGCAATTTGGAAGCTAAGAAAAACAACCCTTCATCCAATAACGATCCTCAATCATGTTCTAATGTACTACTCCAGACCACAGAAAAATAGCGAAAATTTAGCTGTCTTTTATCATTATTTCACTTAAAGAGTTCTGTGAACATATGAACATATTTAAGTGTATTTTTCATATTGAGCTTCACTTATAAATTATAATAATTCACTAAACTTAAAATCAAAGACAAAAATAATTCTTATCTTGCTCTTGCTCAGAATATTCTTACAAAAAGCACAGATCAACCCTGGCTACCTGGAAACTGTGGGTGCAGATGAATAGTTGAAATGCCTGGAGAGAGCTGGGGTTGACCAGGCTCAAGTTTGGTTTTCTCTTGATCCAATGAAGGTATTTCCTGGGTGGTGGTATGAGAAAGAGACAAAAAAAATGGAAGCAGAAATTATTTTTCAATGCCCACATTTTACTATTTTTATTTAACTCTACTCTTAGAAAGGCAATGAAATATCACAGGATATTAGCCAAAGCTCTGTGTAATTGTCTGAAATGAAATGGTATATTCATATATGAACTTCTGAGGGGCCACTACCATGACAAGCCCTGAAGCTTGGGCAGCAGAGCTCACCTGTACACAAACTCTCTCCCATTTCAGAGGGGCCCAAAGTAAAATTTCCCTCCAGACCTTGTAAGCAAATGCCTTGGCTCAGGGGTGCACGTTTGGTCTGGAACAAGACAACATCAACCCCAGGAGAGAACTAAAGCGACACCTCATTGACTCATCTCTGTTCTGGTTAGATAACTAGCCACACTTTGCAGATTCAATAATAGATACAGCAGATGTCTCCTAACAAAGAACACCTGATAAATATTATCAGCCAGTTATTATGACCACCCTTAACCTCACATCTATTAGGTTTAAACCTCTAGCTCTCAGAACTGTGAGGTCAAGAAGAACAACAGAAAAAAGGGGACTTGGAGGACCACTGGGGCTTCTTTCCAGGTGCTGTTGCCCATTTCTGCTTCCTGGACACAAGCAAAGAGAGACACGAACCCACGGATCAGCTTCCAGGTCCAGCTCCTCAGGACTGACGTAATCTGAATAATTAGGTTAGTTAAGGATTTGTGCTCAAAGCCCCTCCAGTGTGGGGCCAGATGGCTCATTTGATTACAAGTATTCATCAAGCTACTTGGACACTCAGCCCACATAGGCCTCCTCTTGCTTTAATTACTATCATCATGCAGAAAACTCACTACTTTGGTTGCTATTTCCCTCCCGGCTTTTATTATCACCTTTTCTGCTTTGTAAAACAGGTATTCTCTCTGAGTATTCCCACAAAGATTCAATTTTGTAAGCGTGATTGTTCACAGAATAACTCCATGTGCAGAGTCCACACATACCTCATTAACCCGTTCAAGTTTAGAGTCAGTATGTAGTCCTACTTACTAGTATGTAGTAAGTAGTATGTACTTTCCTTTCCCCAAGCCCCACCCATTTACACTATTCCTTATATTTGTTCATCCTTTTTCATGTCCATCGCTGCCACTAAACTAGCCTAAACTCTTCTCTCTCAGTTTATTGTGTGGATCTAATTGGTTGCTCAGGTTTTCTATTTCTTCCTATCTCAATTAATCTTACCATGATTTATCTTCTAGAAATACTGACCATATTACTTTTTCTCACATTTTCTTTTCTTATAAATACAGACTAGCTTTCTGTTACCTACTAAAAATGACCTCAATCATTCCCTGCAGTTCATGGCCAATGCCAGCAAGGGCAGACCAAGGTCAGAAGTTAATCATTCCTGCAGCTTACAGGCAGAATTCCCCCTCCAGCAGCAGGCAGCAGTGTTCCTAACCCGTATCACTTCTCCATGCACCAGCAGGGGCCCATTGAGGAACAAGTATTTCCCCAGGGATTCGGTTTGGTATTTCAAGTCTTTTAAAGCTGCCCCAAGTTCTCTTTCCACCCAAGTCTCTCATGCTCCCCTAACTGACCTCTTGCTTTCCCCTCCACCACACCTTTTCTCAAATAATTTCCCACACCTGGACCACCCTGCTTTCTCTTTTTCATCAATCTTTAATATCATGTGCCCTCTGCAAAGTGTCAAGACCACAGTCTGTGATTGCATTTTTCCACTGCCTCCTCTCCAAATAAATTGCAAAAAAAGTAAACAAGAAAAATGTTAGACCCTCTTTCAGATTTTTAAAGACTGTTACCATAAACTCAATCATGAAAAGAAAAGAACAAAACTGAGCTAAGTTGAGGCTGTGAGGGAGCTAGCTGGCTCACTAACACGCTTAATGGTTCCTCCCATGTGTGAACCACAGCTAAATTTAAAATCAACAAAATTACCAAATACTGTACATCAAAGATCTTAAAAAAAGCTATTGATGAGCTGAAGTTGTGCATGGAAAATACACATATCTGTTGTACTTCTTTTGGAGTCAGTATAACTTAAGATTCTTCCTTCTTAGGTGATATCACTCTGAAATCAAACTTCATTCATCCTTTCAAGAGTACTGCAGCATGTATGCTCTAACATTTATGTTGTTTTAGCCCATTGTCACAAGCTATTTTTAAAACTACTTAAAACAATGTATTTAAGTCTATATCCCATCTAAATTCTTATACTGTATTCTTGTCAACTGAATGAATAATCCATAAATGAATAAACATTTAATAATTACCAAATTCTCATGTTACAACTAAATAATCAAAGCAAGATTCATGCAAGGAACAATATGTCTGTATTTCCTACTAATAAACCACAGTGCATATGTTTCATTTTATGCCAAACAAATCGATAGGTTGATAAAAATTTCTCTAAAATTCTAAGAAGCAATATTTTAGTATTGGATAACTTTTGATAATAAGCTCTGTTCTTCTGCCAAATATGCATAAGTTTTAGTTAAATTAAGAAGAATTCTGTACTCAATGTAACTGCACTGTGAGAATAAGCAATTCCATAAATACATCAGTTTTCCTTTCCACAGATGGTCATGGTCTAGGTCAGTTAATTGCTTGACTTCTCTTTAAGTCCCTAAGTTTCATTCGTTCCATCATTTTCTTCTCACTAGAATTTAAGTTCCATGAGAACAAAGAGTTTTATCTGATGTGTTCTTTATTTTACTCCCAGTATTTAGACTAGTGTCAGACACATAGTAGGGGCTTAATAAATATTTCTTGAATGAATGAAAGTTACATTTCCTGAAACAAATGATGCATAACAGGCATTTAATGTGTTTAAGAAAGAAAAGTCACATAATTCTAAGAGAAAAGTAAGGGGGAAAAAAGACTTGCAAATAATGAATAAATTACCTTCTCAGGGGGTGCAGTTGCCACTAAAACCAGAAAGGAAAGAAGGACATTAGTACAGTTAAGACACAATCTTTCAACAAAATACTACATATTACAGCTTTTAAAAAGCAATGAAAGTCCAGTGTTTTTCCAAAAGAATTAGGAGTCAAATTAAATCCACTGCAGAATGTGGTCATCTACCATGTGGGAGAGCTTTGCATATGCCTGACAAGGAAAGCCATCCACACCATGTCACCCCTCAACTACAGGAGGTCACAGCGAAGATGTGATGAGGTTCTTTGAAATTCTGGAAACGTTAAAGAGGGTAACACTTTCTAGAACATTATTTTGTGCCCAACCTCAATTCTGTGGAATTTCCCATAACTTAGAAAACATTTTCATCAATTAGATGCATACATATGCTTAACATAATACATAATGTTTGAAATACTTTCTGACATCAATGTTAAGAAAGGAGGCCACCTGTTTCAATAAGAATGGCCACTGCAATTTTCATGCACACTACTCTTTAAGGAAGCCCTGTATGTTTTTCCAGGAAGATATGTTGACTAATTTATAAAAACAAATTCACAAGTCGGTAAGATCCATTTAGACAGCGGCAATGATATGTCAACCACATTACACAATCATAAGCACTATTGTGGAGTGGTGAGGTCATGACTTTGAATTATGACAGACTTGTTTGTCATTAATCAGTCCTTAGCATTAGTCCTCAAGCCTTAGGCTAACATTCACTGTGATTTTTCTCATGACTAAATGTCTCCATAAAGAGTAGTACACAGATTTGGTACTGCATTAACTCCCCCCAAAATCAGGTACCAGATAAATTATCATCACTTCGCAATATCCTTGGGGTAGAAAAAATCAGTAACCTGCTTTACAGCCTAACCCACCACCAGGGAAGTCTTGAGGCAGAATCTGTAGCGATTCCTCCTGTCTGTGCATGAGTAGTTGCAAACATCTCACCATTACACCCCAAGTGCATAGGAGCAAACTGGTCAATACTATCAATTCTAGGTGAGGTCGCACCTGCTCTAACCAAGGACTAAGTGCGGCAAGTCAAAGAACGGAATAAAATTGGCTGGAACACAGAGCCCTGAAAAAAGACCTCCCTACCAGGAAGGAGGTCTTGACAAATTCAGCAACTCACTAACCTGAGCACTTTCTCAGCCCACAAAATCCATATATGCGCACTCTGAATTCTGACCAAGAAATCAACTGTGAAAAACCTTTGGGAGATAAAATATGCATATGTTCTAATAAAGATATGTGTGTGTGCTTATATGTATGTGTGTATGTATATATATGGGGTATACACACACACATATGTGTATATATATATTCCATACAAATCTAAGATTTTGAGCTGGTGTGAGAATTTTTGTGGTAAAAAGGTCTTCAATGGATCGATACACTGTTTACATGAAGACACAGAGACATAGAGAATCCCTGTCTCTGAATGTCAGAGAGACAAAGCTAACTGTCTTTAGACTCCTTCTGGAGTAGAAGACCCTAATGGATTCCTTAGGAAAATGTGTTCCTTGGTCCAACCACCAGCACTAGACGATATCAGACAAGTCATGTTCCTGCTCTAGGTCACAGGTTTCTCAGGATGTAAATGACAGGACTATACTTGATCATCTCCCAGATCTCTTCCATTGACTGCCTACCTTCCCTCAGTTTGCCTCCCTCACAGTCACTGGACTCCATTTCAGTTGAGCTGTTAACTTTTTTGAAATCTGGACTCCACTTGGAATGTAAGTAAATGAACCATTATTAAGTGGCCCTCCAGACACAGAAGTGAATTTGGGCTATGCTCTGCGGGATCTAGACACTGTTCGGGAATAGACGCCCTGGGTAGCTACCACAGAGTAAGACAAAGTCCCATGGACATACTACTCGAAATTAGTGGTTCTCTAACAGGGGTGTCTTACCCCCGAGGGGGCATTTGGCAATGCATGGACACCTCTTGGGTTCAAAAACTGGAGGGGCAAAGGTGCAATTTCCATATAGAGGCTGGAGACCAGGGACGTTGCTAAGCATGCTATAATGCACAGAGCAGCGCCCTCCATCAAAGAATCATTCACCCTGATGTCAATAGTGCCAAGGTTGAAACCCCAGGTCCAGCAGGGTAACAAGACAACCAACACAAAGACACCTAAGACAAATGTCAGGTCTACGACCCACATCCATGCTCACCTTCTGATTCCGCCACTCCTGGCCCATGCTCCCGGGAGAAAGTCAGGGCCTCCACTGGCTCTTCCTTGGCTGGGAGAGGTGGAGGATGAGTACTTTTAGCAACAGGTTGAGTGTTCTTTGGCTTGACAAATACAGGTCCTTTACCTACATGGTGATGGATTGGCCTGCGTCTATGAATGCCAGAAACCGTATAACCCATTCCACCAGGACAGATTTCCTTAAAAGCAGCTAGATTTGGGATGGGAAAATATTCCTTTTAAAAATCTAAAAGTGCAAACTTATACAGAGGAAAATATCATGATGAATATCTCTTAATAAACCATCACTAACATGGTTACATTTAAAAAACTTCAAAAACAGATGCAAAATACTTGAAACTGTTAACTTGCATAGTTACAGAAAAATCCAACTGGTTTACTAAACATTTCTCTATCTGTTACTGCCTTATGCTATCCAATAAGCACATACAGTACATATATTTTATGTACCATAATATATATCAACAATTAACAATTAACAGATATTATATTTTTACTATATCATTTTACATATTACATATATAAAACATGTAATATATTAAATTTCTATAGAGAGGTTTTATATATATTATATATCTTATGGGGGTATGTATATAGTATCAATAAAAATCAAGCCTATTTTCCTACTGCCTTGGTTTAATTGCATTAGCTATTAACAAGGATCTCAGGAACACCTAAGTTAGATGAATAACAAAGAAAGTTACAAAAGGAAAACAAATCACTATTGAGGGAAATGAGGTGCTAAAATCTTCATCATTTGTTTCCAGTTTAAGAACTCAAAAGGATCTTCATCCAGAATGGAGTGTCTCAGCTGATATGGCAAGGCTGGTTAAGAAGAATTGGGAAAGGAAATGTTATTGATGAAAGAATCTTGGGATAGTGAGGAGGACATGACGGATAGCAATGGAGAAAGAGAGGCCATGCCACATCAGAATGTAGTTATTTTCAAGAAAAGGGAAGATGAGTAGTTAGAAGTCTGAGCCTGATCAGCTGGTTTCATTGCCCAGAGGATAAGGAGATAGCCAGTGTTCTAGAACAGCTATCCCTGCAGGAGAGTGCTGTCATAGACTTCAAAAAGTGATCAACTGGGCACTTGTGAATTGCTAGCTTCACTGCACAACTCCCAGGAGTAAGTAAAAGGGAAAGACAAGGATAGCAAGCTATCAAAATGTGTCTAATAAAAAGGAAAAAAACACCCAATCCCTTGCTGTTGGTGGCAAGATACCAAATGCTGGTAGTAAGGAGCCAGCAGTCAACTCTTATTTCTAATTTTATAATTGAAAGCAAAACAAGACATTTCTCACTTCCACTGAACCAGAACTCTCCTAGTCAACTTCTGGACCTGAAATTAATCACCAATAAATAGGAAACTCCGAAATACTCCTTTAAGGCATGATAAAATATTGTCACACATTACATGGTAGACGCTCATTCTAATGCTTAAGTATGACATACAATTTTTACTTGCAAGAATAGGTGTTTCTAGAAAGAAACCTAGCAAATACTTGAAGTATTAATAAACAGAATATTTTTATAAAAATCATCATAGAATCAAAAATTGGTTAAATGTAAACCTTATATCTTTAATATTGTTTTCAAATTTAATTACTGTGTCTCATGGAAGAGTCTTCTAAGTCATATTCGGCAAGCTTATATTTTTAATTCATATGAGGATTATGAAGTTAACAAAGTTGAATCTAAAGAGAAATATGTCTATGAGCACAGAAATAATTTCATTATTACTTTAAAAAAATAAATGGATCAGATGTCGCAGGTGAATACTAGGACCTTCTGGAGACTTCTAAAATCACCAAGTCTACTAATATGCTATCGACATTATTCTATTTTCTACCTTCCAAGTGCCTTCTGATCCTACCGACCAACAAAAGTGGATCATGATACTTACATTTGTACTTAAAGTTACGACTTAAAGGCATTAAATCACTGTATGAGAGTTAAGATGCTTCCTACCTAGGGAAATGCATTATCAAATAAGAAACTAAGTATGGCAATCCTACGCCAGTCAAACTGGGGTCTCCCCTTCTTTGATACTATCATGCCCAATATTTGCTGGGTATGTTTTTTCTCTTCTATTTCACTCTACTTGACCCTACTGGAAAAGGTTGTGACTTCTTGGAGAAATAAGTCTCCGGGAGAGAAAAATTTATTCCAACATTAGGTAATGATGTACCAAGCTGAAAATACTCAGCTTAATAGTCAGCTTCTCCCAGAAGTTCAGAAAGGTTGTTGTAGGATCTGCCCTTGAACTGCTAATCATCACAGCATAACTTCAATCATGAATGAACTCCTTTCATTGTTAGTTAGAGAAATGACGCGCAAGCAGACGCTGGAGAAGGAGAGAGAGAAATTGCAGCATGAGGCCCAGCAAAGGTACGGGAGGTGAGCAGCCATTCCCAGGAAAGCGCACACTCCAGCACAGCCTGCTGGTCTCTCCACTTTGAAACAGCAGACTTAATGTGCTAGAAGCTGAGAATAAAATGTAATAGGTTTTCTTAACATTTAAAAAGAAGCCTCATATTACACCAGCATGGGAAGAAAATCTCTTTGTATGTAACGTTTTCCAGTGACTCCTCCTTGGATGCTCATGGTGTCTACATAAGTGATAAACACATGTCGTATTATTAAAACTAAATTTCAAGTCAGATGCCGAAAATGACCCAAGCTGCCATATCATCCCGGGCACGTGTGCGGCTGGGATTGCACGCCCCTGTACAGCTGGGCATGTCTTACCTGTGCCTGGAAGGGGACATTTCTCACAGTGTGGGCCCCAGGCCTTGCCCACGCTACAACAGCAGAGCTGCCTGGTGAGGTGAACAGACAGAGGGTGCATACACTGTCTTCCGGCGCTGACAAGTCGGTAACAGGGCCCTTTCTCCTCAGCCATCACAGGGGTATCCGCTGAAGCAGAGAGAGAAGGCGGGACATCACCCAAGAAACAACAACCAGCTCGTCTTTTCATGTCATAGTTACATGAACCTTACAGTCTGGGGTAGAAGCCAAACTTCAGAGTGCTCCTCTCTAGATTTAGAGCATCATCTTTCTTGATTTAAGATTCCAGGTACCAACTGATTTTTTGAGTCAGGTACCAAACGTCCCTGTGCCCCTGATCTCCTCTTCCACTTGAACAATCATGAAATCAGGTATGTGTGAGTAAGAGGAAACACTTCGACCAAAACCCACCTGCCCAAATTAACTTCATCACCTGGCAGCAAAGTCACAACCTCATTTGTTTTCTTGTGTGTATCCTTCATAGAAGTATTTCTAGAGCAGAATTTGGTAAATAATGAGGCACTAAGGAAAGTCAGCTTAAGAGAGTTAATATTGCAAGTCACTTGTCACTCCTCTCGCTTTGGGGACAGTGAGAGTTTACAGGGGCCCCTGTGTGATCTTGCTGCAAGCCAGTGAACTGTCAAAGGAGGCAGGGAGCTGTTCCTTCCTTGTAGTGCCACACATGGTCCCTGGTACCTCCAGACAGCATAGCAGAGAAGGAGAGATGCTATATTCAGTCCCCCCGAAAATCACACAAGCACACCAGGCTACTTTCATTCAAAATCTAAATGCTAATCCTGATTCTTCTGCTAAAAATTTAGTAGGTAAGACTTTATTAATCTAGTAGCTAAACGGTCTACTGGGAACAGAGAACAAAACCTGAGGACAAATAAGATGCAGCTCCACCTTCAAGAAGTCCGATTTCTAATGCAAATGTGGGTGTAGTATGTCCCACAGAGTCAGTTACTGGCCAACTCAAAACTGCCAAACCCCTATCCCAAACAAAATTCTTTGCTGTGTCACTGTCCAAATGAGGTTTCCCCAAATTTGCTTTTACCTTATCCAATTTCTCTATCATCTGGCATTTCCAAATTACCTCTTCTTTCCTTCCTACTCAGATCCAAATTTTCATTTTCCCCAAAGGACTGACATGCTCTCCATGTTACAAGAAATAATCAGATTAGATGAGCAAGTGATCACTCAGTGACAAGAGTCCAACAGAACTGGTTTTTCATGGTGGATCTACCACTTGCCAGCAACATAACTGGAAAAATCACTTTGACCATGATGGTTAAGCTGATGTGTCACCTTGGCGAGGTCATGGTCCCCAGTACTCAGTATTTGGTTTTTGGCTAAAGGTAGGTCTGAATGTGGCTGTCAAGATATTTTTCACATGAAATTAACATTTAAATCAGAGACTTTCAGTGAAGCAGAATGCTCTGCAGAATGTGAGTGGCCCTCCTCTAACCAGCTGAAGGCCTCACAAGAACAAAGGACTTGTCTTGCCCAAGGAGGAAGGTATTTTGCCAGCAGATGGCTTCTGAACTCAAGCTGAAACATTAACCTATCCCCGAAGCTTTAGTCTGCCAGCCTTCACAATCATGTCAGCCAATTCCTTAAAACCAAATCCCCCAGCCCGACCGCCCCCCAACTCACTCCCCTCCCTCCACACAGAAACCTACTGGTTCTCTTTCTCTGGAGAAAATCCTGACTAATACACTGACTGAGCTTCGAGAACTTCCTCACTTACATGATAAGCTCCGTGTACAGGTTGGAAATCTCATACGCGAAACTTCTGTAACACAAAATACATACCGGCCACTGATGCTGATAGTAAAAGTAGATCGCTCCATTCTCTCAAGGGTATTTACACCCAGCTTATTACTGCCTAGAGGTAGAATTCAACCAAGAGTGGGAAGTGAAAAAGAATTCCAGGTGAACTAGGGATTGAGAAGAGCAGAGGAACCCTTTCTAAAGCTTCAAAACTTGTAAGTATATTGGGTTAAGCCAGCTTTGTTTGCCCAGCCCTATTAAAAAGCAGTAAGAGAAACCTGAGTCTTTTTCTCTCTATTCTGTTTGTGGTCAGGAGTCTGTGGTAAGTAAGCAATGGTTCCCAAGCAAAAGTAAAAGAAAATTGAATAGCTTGGCTAATACTCCCAAAAGAACGAATCCTCGGAAAGACTGACCTTCACACATGGGAGTTTGTCTATACATTATGCTCTCTCCTCCCCCCTCCCCTACTCTCTCTCTTAATAAAGGGAGAGGAAGAAGCAGCATGTTCATTTATTTTTGGTTTTCACCCCTTGAACGCTACGTGATTCATGTCCCAGTCTCCTCAGCCACCTGAGTCACGAGGGCAGCATAGGCTGTACAATCTTAAGAATCTGTACATTAGGTCACACCCTCTGGCCCAGGCGACTGAGACACTGCCATGCAGATCACACTAAGCCAAGGATTTGGGCTTGAAGTCCTGGGGCTGGATGAAGAAAACCAAAATGAACAACTAATTATAAAGACTTCTTCCTCTTCTTCCTTTCTTAAGTGCTTCTTCTCCCCCTCCCTCCTTCCCTTCAAAAAAAGAAAAGAAAAAGAAAAAAGAACCTAAACATAGTTCTAGTATAATCAGCTTGCAAAGGAGTTTCCAAAATTTTCTCTCCAAATTGTTTGGAACTTACAACACATTTCCATAGAAACAATGTCAGATCAACTCACAAGAGCCTATTTTACACATGGCTTAGTTCTAATACTAGTCACATTAGTGTTAGTTCTAGATTCCAAGAGTAGGAGTCATCCAGAGCAGGGCAGTTTCCTCAAATCCTTAACCTTGGCAAACTATAACACTGGCTTTCCTTTCACACTCACTTTCTTGCCTCTGCCTCCCCCATATATCAGGGAGTGATGCTCTAGTGGCCGTCATCCCTGTCATACTTATCCTGGTCCCATACCAAGTACTCCAGTGCGAAGCAGCCTACTGTGCCTGCCAACACTGAAACAAAACCCTAAATCAAAAGGCGGGTGTTTTAAGAGAAGAATATGTGTCTGTGTGTCCGAGGATTCTAAGAAATAAATTGTTAATAACAAATTAATCAATCTCTGGTTTCATGCCTTGAACGAAGAAAGTAAAATCTCAGGCATTTATGAAGAATAAAGGTAGATAGAATTCTAGTGAGCTAGCTAGTAACACGCTCCCCTTTAAGTTGTTTCATGCGCTTCTCGCCTCCCCAAAATTCCTTAACCCAAATATTCTGCATAAGCATCTGGGCTACTGGCATTTTGCTCCACGACAGCTTCCAAGGCACCTGTAGCGGGAGTCTTCAGGTGAGCAAGAGAAGTCTCACCTTGCAATCATCAGTAAGTTCACTGCCGTTGAATGCGGGAGTGTCCAACCTTGTTCCGACCGAGCAATTTGCCTCACCCCATGTGCAACTAAGAATAAGCAACTAACTAATAAAAGATGGCTTCTTCACAAACAGCAGAAAAATTAACAAAGTCCTTTACATACTTAAGTTTTACCAAAGCCTCCACAATTCCAATTTTCTTTATCTACAACTACATGGAACAAAGAGAATGGAAATGTGTCTCAGATTTCTATCACAGCATATCTCCTTTATAACCACTCCTTATTAAATACCCAAATGTCCTGTTATTCTTCTATCATTTCAAATGACTTGGGTGTCAATTCCCTTTATTTCACGAAACATCTCCAGATTAGTGTTGGGATGTAGGTGTGGGGAGCAGATCAAGCTGTTCTAAGGACTCTGAGAGGCGATTTTACCAAAGAACTAAGAACTACTATTATTTGAGGGAAATAGGTTATTAAAAATAAGTTCTGAGAAAACCAAAATAAAAACGATTCTAGAATCATTGCAGAGTTAGTCTATCTTCCCCATGTTGTGGTGACTGAAACTAAATAGCAAGCTCTCCTTAAATAAATGACTCATTCCTGTCAATTCAAACCATTTTCTTCCTCCTGATGTGAGCTCGATTTGTGGAGCAAGACACTTTCAGTTTCAAATCTGAGTCTACTACTTGGAGGCCGTGTGACTTTGGGAAAGATATTCACCTCTCTGTGCAACTTCATTTTTAAAATAAAAGGAGTAAGACTAAAAACCTCAGAGATCTCCAGTAGTACAGAATGCTTATCACAGTACCTGGTACTTAGTAAATGCACAGCAAAAATTATTACCCACTGTCACAACTTTTGCCATTACTGTTACTCAAAGTGAAAATCTGCAAAGATCTCTCGAACTCCCAGCCCACAAGGCTGTGAGACTGCGAAGTGAGGGAAACCAGGACCTGAGCTAAGACAGCCAGTGGGGAGGCGGGGGAAATGAAAAGTGGTCAGATAAGTGATGAAGACTGACATGACTTTCCTAGAAACCAAAGGGGAGCCAAGAGTCAAAATTGACAATGGGGCTTCAGCCTGAGAGTCTGGGAGAACAGTGTTACCATGGACAAAATCACTGATTCATGAAGGAAAACTCATGTTAAGGGCAAGTTGGAGAAATACATTAATTTACTCAGGTGACTTTTCAAAACATTGATCTAGAACAATGCTGCTCAACACAGGTCCAAGTCACATAGGGTGTCCACTGCAACTTCTTCCCAATACCATTGTAGCATGAAAGCAGTCTTAGGCATGATGTAAATGAATGGGCATATCTGTGTTCTGATAAAACTTTATCTACAAAACCAATGGTGAGCTTGATTGGACCTGTGAGTTTTAGTTTGCTAACCCCTGGTCTAGAATGATAAATTTGAAGACACAAATTCCAGTTGGCAATCTCACATATCTGTGACTAGCTGTGTGATCTTGAGAAGTTATTTAAACTTTTTCGGGTTTTAGTTTCCTAATTTAGAAAATAAGGATAATACGTCTCAGAAAGATGCTGTGGAAATTGAAAAGAATGTGCATCCTTTCAGAAGGGCTGTGTCGTGCAAATCCTGATTTGCAGGATCATGACACAAGTTTTGAGCACATCCTCCCTCTGATCCTTTATTTCTGTCCATCAGCACTAAGTTCATGGGTTAAGAATACTACGAACCTGCAAACATCAGGCTTAGAATCCTTATCTGGGTCCTTTTCTATGGCTCTCTGGATACACTCTGCAGAACTCACTTTGGAGCTCTGGAATTCCTGACAAAAAATTAACTGCAGCTCGGAAAACCAGTACATTTTCCTACTTCAATTGCAAAGGCTTTTTTTTTTTTTCCCCATTTTTTTCTGGATTGGCTCTGACAAAACCTACAATTTCACCTTCCTCCTAGGTAGGAGGAGGTCTCAAGACTGCCACCGCACCATGCAAGCAGAAGTAGCACCGGCCAGAAGCCTCCTATGTTTCAACTTTCCACTTGGCTAAATCAAGGACAGAGCGGGAAAGGAGAGAAAGCAAAATGGTTGCAACCTTTGGCTGGAGTTAAGGAATTCTGAGTGTGTTCACCTCAGTGCACTCAAGAACCAGGAGAGCTTTCCATTGCTCCTCATCATTGCCAAGCACATTTCTTTGAGTTCAAAGAGTCAGCCACACCTTTGATGGCCCGGAGAAGGTCTAAGTTCATATGATCCAGAGTAATGCTGTCAACCTCCCTCCATCTGTTTGCCTACTCTCTGTCCATGACTGCTTTTATCCCTCTCAAGGACACAGATTCCAAACACTAAGCAACAACTTTGCTCACCATCTTTGTGTGTGTGTGTGTCTGCATTCATGTGTGTGTGTGTGTGTGTGTGTGTGTGTGTGTGAGAGAGAGAGAGACCTCATCTCCTGCTACTTCCCCGATTATCAAAGCCACCACCACCACCTTGCCAATATTTTTTCTCCTTACACTGTGAACATCATCTTCTCACCCGATTCTGCTGTCTTCAGACACCACCATTAATTTCTTCAAAATATCATTCACCAACAAATCAAAATAGATTGACCCAAGTCACAACTGCTGAAGGAACACCGTAGCTCTGTGATGTTAGATGTAGAGAATTCAGAGGAAGGAGAACTCAGTCTGCCCACTCAACACTGGTACAGAGCCCAGGGTTTGACTGCAAAATCTAAACTGGAACATTTAACTAGGAACAAACATCTCTTAATACTTATCATTTCAGCTATCGTAGCTGAACCATAAAATTGAATTATTTATTTTTCGAATAAAAATGGGTGGTTGTTTAATAAGTTTGGCATGATGTGGGCAAGAGCAGAGAAAAATAAATGCTAAGGAAATGTGAGTGCTTCAAAAATCTCACTGGCAGACTTCTACAATCTTACGAAAACCTGGATGACTGCCCTTAATTCTAGACATCAGATCAAGTCAAGGTTTAATAAAAACACTTTGAGACCAGTTCTCCAACTTTACCTAATCTGCAACCTTGAGTGTAATCATTTTTAACTGAACTACAAGTCCAATTATTTAATGATAAGAAAACAAACATTCACAACAAATTCTCCATCCAACGGCTGAGATCTTTTATGATTAAATTATAAACCTATTTAAAATATTTACTTGTGTAATTCAAATCAGCCAGAAACTATCCCTAAATTATCTGGATATTGTCAACAATGTGATTTTTGGCCTGACATTTCCAAATGCTCACATCGGTTTTCAAATGTACCTTGCACGCAAACCTGATTTTACAGTCTAAATTTACTACCCGCCAAAAAACCCCTATGACTAGGTGTCTGCCTGCTTCGTAATCAGAACTGTCTGTGAAAGAACATGGAAAAAAATAAATAACTTACGTGCAATATTTCCTAATCTGCATTTGACAGTTTTTAAAGGAAAAATAGTATGAATTAGTAATAATATTTAAAAAAAAAAACCACAGCAAACTTATCTAAAAGTAATAAATAAGACTATCATTTCTATTTTGTCTTTGTTTCATCATGTCTATGCATCTCAGCTAAGGGGACAGAGTTGAAAGACATAGTCAAAAATTAGACAACCTTAAAAATATGAATTGGAATTACATCTTCAGTGCATCTACCTCTAATTGTCAGGTGATCTGTAGTGATTACTTTGGATTAGGTTTTGTAGTAATAAGTCTCTTTGGTGAAACTATATTTTCTGAACCAATATTTGGTTGGTGGAAGATTTTTACCACTGCACCCCCCACCAAAAAAAAACAGGAAAATCTTAGAAGCAGTATTTGTAAGGCAAAAGAGAATAGCCTTGGGAACATTTTGGTGGTTTTTTGAGGACAATAGAATACAATATTTAAATTAGAAATGAACAGAAAATCTGAAAGGCAGAACTTTCATAACTATTTGAGACTCTTCCAACTAAGAAAGCACAGTAAAACCTCATTAAATCAGACATGAGTGACTCAGAATTTGAACTAATTAAAGACAGAAGTTGGGACAAAGTTTAACTCTGCCTAAATAATGCTTAAAATACTCATGAAGCAAAAAACTTTTATTTTCCTAGATATGCTCATTTTAATAAACTTTTCTTCATCAAGGTATATTTTCTTGATATGCTTACTCTCTAAAGTTTTAGCTGTTACATTTTTCTAAACATAGTCAAAATGCATTTTAACATGTTTTTATTATAATTATTCTACACATTAAAATAATTTCCTATGTATAGGTTCCCTTTTCTTAGATATATTTCAACACACCCTGTCCTCCAACCAAATCACCAAGTGTTCTTCCCCATTGTCCTGTGGGCTCCACCACCATTTGCTCCCGCCCATCACATTCCCTTTTGGTAACCTCAGTTCTGTTGTAAAGGTTTCAGGGTTGGTTTTGCTTCATCTATTCCTTTGTTTTATAGCTATTCACACAAAAGGTATTTTTGGAGAAGGTTCTATAACAGATTAATTTTAATATATATTTGCCTCCTCCCTCTTGTCATTTTAATTAATGAGATTTTTTTTTTGCATGATTATAATATTCAGGTGACCACTGAGTATATCTCCCTTCATTTAGATAAACTCCTTTTTCCACTCCCCTCCCCGCAAAGAGATCCAAAATAGAGAAAAATGGTGGTCATTACTCAGTTATCTTTTGAACCACTGCTTTACTCATTCATTTATAAGTCAAATTATTTGACATGTGTTCACTTTATAGCTGTATGAGAGTCATAATTTTATACTTTTTTTTTTAAATGCCCTTTAACAAATGAACAAAGAAATTTTAAATAAAAATAAGTAATCATTACTTACGGACACAACTTGAAAAGGTAGGATCCGGTCCAAATCCCATTTTGCAGGTACATCTATAGCTGCCCATGGTATTCAAACACTCACCATTAGGGCACACACCCTGCAGCTGGCATTCATTAATATCTGCAGGAAAACACAATTCCTTTAGAAGGAAACATCAAGCCCTGTTACACAGATCCTGACTAGAATGGCATTCATTTCCCTTTTCACGATAATAATCTCTTCACTAGAGCAAATAAAGGGAACAAGCAGCTTTCAATGCAATAGACAAGAATGACCCCAAATCTGTACACTTTATATGATGTGTACTTATATGTACTTATTACATACCTAGTTCTAAGGACTAGGGATTTATTTACTAGTGAGCAAAGGGACCTAAAAATTCTGGTCTCCACAGGCTCTGCAATTTAGTGTTAGTGGAGGTTAGGTATTATGGAGCACTGGGATAAGCAAGAGGCTCTTACTCTGGAAATACTGATGGTTCAGTTATACAAACAACTATGTGAGAAAAAAAATAAAGAAAGTAAAAATTGGTTCAAATGATCACAATTAGAAATGGCATACTTGAAGAGGTCACATTATGAATTCACCTGTACAGACAGAGCCACTGGATGAAAGCAGGGGAGACTGTAGCCCTGAGGAGAAGAGGTAAGACTACATCTGGGCGGTGAGATGGGGAGAAGCAAAGGGATGGGAAGGAAGTGGGCGTATGATCTCCCCGGGAGGACACTGGAGCATGAGCACAGACACGGGAGAAGAGAAGGGGGCTCAGGAAACTAAATCCAAGTGAGCTAGAAAAGAAGTTTTGGAAAGGTAAATAGTTGTAAAAAGAGCTGGTTCAAGTCAGTCTAGGTTCAGATTCAATTTTATTGAAAATAGGGAGCTATGCTAAAGGTTTCTAGCAGTAGGAAGATATAATCAAAGGCAAGCTCTAGGGAAATGCATCTGGCTAGCACATGGATTGGTGAAAAAAGATTCAAAATCTGATTACCAAAGGAATAAGCCAGGTAAGTGACAGTGAAAATAATCAGGAAAAAAAGAATTTACTTTGTAAAGAAAACTGACAGCACATGGTGTTCGATGGGCTGACACAACACTGGAAGGAAGAGAAGGAAGCCAATGATGCCTGGGAGGCTTCTGATTTGAGGAAAGGAGGAAAATCGGTACTGGTTGTATGGAAAGTTCCCAGGAGGAAAGAGGCAGATGAAGAAATTAGTTTTATATGTGAAGGTC
Organism: Solenodon paradoxus; assembly: GCA_004363575.1. Classification (NCBI taxonomy): domain Eukaryota; kingdom Metazoa; phylum Chordata; class Mammalia; order Eulipotyphla; family Solenodontidae; genus Solenodon; species Solenodon paradoxus. Next base: position 136,639 of record RJWH01002205.1, read on the forward strand.
ATGTTGGATACCTAGGAATAGATATCCAGCAGAGAAGAAGATTCAGAAATAAAATCGAAAAGGAAACCATGACTGGAAATAGGGAACACCATCCATCTGCATATGGCGGCTTCAATCCTCTGAAGTTGTCCATTACGTTCACATGTTGAAATCCCAAGCCCCAGAGGTGATGGTATTTGTAAGGTAGGGCTTTTGAAGCTGCTTATGTCATGAGGTAGAGTCACATGAATGAGATTAGTGCCCTATAAAAGAGGCTCCAAAGAGATTCCTAGTCCATTCTACCAGGTGAGGAGAGAAGGATGATATACACAACTGGAAGAGGGCTCTCACCAGTAGGCGACCATGCTACTGTCCTCATCTTGGACTTCCCAGTCTTCAAACTGAGCAATCAATGGATGTTGTTTATGAGCTACCCAGTCAGTACTACTTTATAATTGCATCCTCAATGGACTAAGACAGTGATCCAAGGGGAAATTAACATGATTTGAAAGAGGAGAGATAATAAATGTGATTTAAAAAACAAAGATTAGAGAGTCATTTGATAGAGTAGTTAATTCAGTCAAAAAAAGAAACGAATGTAGTAAGTTACAAGCGAACAATTAGTAGTAATTTATATTTTCTTCAGTGTGGCCTATGCATGATTTGGGGTATTAGTACACTCATTTCAAGTAATATTGACTTCCTTCAATCATTGATTAAAATAAAGCTTATGAAGGATCCTAAAATATTAATTTTCTAAATTAAAACTAAACACAAAGCAAAACATTACTAGAATAGATACAGAAAAGCCAACTATAACCCTCAATAATTACTATTGGTTTTTATATTCTAAGGAGCTATGGAGATCTATAAGACATTTTATCTAGCACATGCAGTTTTCATTTAATCTCAGTGATAAAATATGCCAATTTCAATTGTATTGGTGGCGGGGGGGAGGCAACACATTTTTTGTTGGATAAACCCTACAGCTTTCTAACTTGGATCCAGTTGGAACCTGGTCAACGAGACTATACCTGATCCAACACCTGAGCATCTTATTTTTTATCACAGTGTGTTTTTTCTGTAATGCACACTTATGCACAGCATGTAAATGAAAATAATCTCCCATAATTCATTCTCTTTAAGAAACCACCATGAAGGACCAGTTGGGGATTACCTGGTACAAGTAAAGCTGCTATCACATGTCCCAACTGAAACCTCAAGTCTGGGTAACAGGCCGGTTGTGGTCAAAAAGGCTGGACAAGACTTCGACTCTCTGTTTCCCTCATGTCCCCACTAGGATCAGTAGCTTTTTCTTTCTCTGACTGGCCGGTAACCCTGTTGGACCATCACATGCTATATGCTCGTAGGCTCACACACATTATTCTTAGGGCTGAATTTCTAGAAGAGCCCTGTCTAATAGGTATTGTCAAATAGCTATCCTTGGGGATAAGCCAAGTCCCAGGACAAAGCTCCATGTCCTTGTCAAATGTTCAGTATTTTTTATTTGAGTTATCTGGTGGAGGTGTAGTGTTATTATGGTCTTAACTTGCACTTCCTTTTCATAGATTTATTAGCCATTTGGATAGAAAAATGTTAGTTTTTAAAATGTAGACATGGTGATTTTGTAGGTCAAGGAGATTGCTTGCCTCAGTAGGCCTTCAAGAGGACTAAAGGTGATTCTCACAGTGGGTGTACAGAATTGCCTTAGAACATTTGGAATTGCCACAAAAGACTGGACATAGTGGAGAGACACCAGGGAGATAAACATTCTCTAAGTGTAGTTGTGACTCCTTCACAAAGAATTGTTCTGCCGAAAGTATCGATGAAGACCTCACTGAGAAACTCACACAGAGATGAGGAAATTATGAGTCTGTCAGTATAAAGGAAACCATTTGGAAGCCAGGTTGTCTGAGGAACACGAGGGGGTGGAGATGGGCACTGACTGCATGGGCAGACGTGAAGCCTTCCTTCACTCATAGTCCTGCTGTCTCTGAGCCTGTGTTGTGGCCCCAGGAGAGACAGGAGCTCAGCAAGAAGCAAACAGAGACCATCTCCCCAAAGTCCTAAGTCCTGGGTTGTGTGATTTGTGATGTGTGAAGTCAAAGCGCTAGCACGACCATAGCTGACCAGGACTCAGGCACATTTCCTCAGCCACAGCCAGGATCTGCTCACTTGCTCCTGGAGCTGGGCACCCTGCACACCCGCTTTAAAGCAAATACATTCCTTTCATCTGCTTCAAACACTGAACTTCTATGACACAAAAACCTGAAAATTACTGACATAATACTGCTATGCCTATCAGGTTCTCGGTTTCAACAACTCACTCACAAAACTTTAAAAAGCATTCCATTTGTACATTATTATTCTATATATGTAAAATTCTCCATGTAAATATTAGATAGGAAATATTTGCCAGTCCATTCTCCCATCCTCTGCTTCGTTCTGGGAGAATTATGAATGGCTAGTTTTCATCTTTGTGTTAAAAAATAAAAAGTTGTTCCCTGGTGCCTCAGTGGTTAAGTCTGTGGCTCCAGGTGGCACAGTCCATGTGAAAGTCCAAAAACCTGAGTTTGTGACCTTGGAATGGGGAAAACCACCTACAAGAACAACTAAATGGAGGGACAGATGTGTCTTCTCTCAGCCAGCCTTCACTCCTGCCAGATTCCTTCCTCTAAATAAATATTTAAATTAAATTAAATAATAGAAAACGAAAACATATCACATGTAGCTGGTCACTTAGAACTTCAAATTAATAAGAAACATGAGCAACTGTCTAAATATCTTTAAGACATTTCTAAATAAACTGAAGGTAATTAAAAATTCACAAACATATGAAGAATAAAATATAGGTTAACAAATATAATATATTTGGATATGAGAAGTTTAAGGGGTACTTTAAGAGAAGGCATTAACCAGCCAATGTTTCACAATTATATGGAACATGACTGGCAAACTATGATTTTTAATTCTCTTTAGACTTCAATTCCTAAGGCTATTCTTAAATCAAATAAAAACTTCTAACTTCATCATAATTGTTCTGAGTAGCTTATATTTGACAGATATAACTGTGCCTCAGAAGTCTCATATTTTACAAGGTCCATCTCCTTTCATGAACCTGATTAAACTGAAATTATTTTATCACTTAGTTTAAAAAGTACATGGATAAAAAAGTGAATTTGCTTACTGTTCTCTCTTTTTAGGGAGAGCCAATTTTCTCTGAAGACGGTGGAATTCTACCCTCTGAAGGAAGAGCAGAAGCAGGTACACTGCGCCAATTTACTGAGTTAAAGAATGAAGGTCAAAATCAATGGCTGAAGAACTGACTCTCATAGAGCCAATCGCCCATTTACATCTCTCCATTTGGGCATCTGTTTAGAAGCTTACTGAAGAAGAAACTTGGAGAGACACTTGTACAGTCTGTTCCCATGTGCCCCATACGACTCCAAGCAAAATCTATGAGATGACTGCTAATATGAAGGAGGTTTATATACTTTTCCACTTGCTTAAAATATTTACAGAGTATCTCTGCCAAGTAGAACTACCTCAGGCTACATCATCAAGTTTTAGAACACAAAACTGCTCTTTCTTATAAATCTAAAATAGTTGAACATTGGCAGTGTCATATGGTTCAACCTGATACAACACAAACTGAAAGTTCTGATATTAACCAAACAGTATAGAAATATTGAGTAGTTTGGAAACATGCATAAGAGTTTCTTTAAATAACCCAAAACAGACTTAGTATTTTAGTATTAGAGAATGATAAGAATAATCTCATATAAAGTGATAAGGATCCTTAGCATCATCCTTTACATATCTCATGATCACACTGTAACTGTAGAACTTCTTAACTCTGGATGGTGAGCAATGCAAGAAGTTATCTTTATTTTAGAGAGGTCATTTTATCCAAGATCATATTTCTTATAAAGGGTTAAGGTTTATCAAATTAGTAGTTACCAGGGAGTCAGAAGGTTGAGGAAACCAGGTAAACGGGGTCAACTGAATGTTCAAGAAAAATAATTGGACCTTTAGTGGTGAGCTTAATGGTAGTATACACAGATGTTGATTTATATACATGCACACCTAAAATTTATGTGATTCTTACAATGCAATGTTACGTGAATGAAATATAACAAAAAAATTAAATTAAAAAGGGGTTATGGGGAAATTTTAGTAGGGAAATATCTCCCAAGGACCTAGTTTTGGTTCAACTAGAATGCTACGTAGAACAAGTTACCGAGGCTCTCTTCATCTCACTTTCCACTGAACCAAATAATCCCCAAGTCTCTTCTATCTTAAATATTCTCTAATTTCCAAACAATCTGCCAGTGGCCAGTGTGAAAGATGCCAAGCAATTGATAAGTGTGACATTTAGCCTAGACTCTATTACGAAGAGCCTAAGCGTCCCTGTGGGAAATCAACACACTTTGATGTCTATTCTCCTACGGGAAAAGTATGTATATTTAATAAAGTGCAAAACAATTTACTGGATTTATTAGTAACAAAAGTTTATACAGGAAATGAGGCATGTCCGTATGTCTGGTAACCAACAGGAATTAGGTACAAGGTCAGAACAGTACAGAAAGATCCTTATCCTGTGTGAAAACACGAAGCTTTCGGGAGATTCTGCTGTGTGTCCAGTTTTTGCTGAAGGAAAGAAATTCCTTCATACAAGTGAGTAATATGACTTCCACTTGAAAGTAGAAAAAAATTCCTCAAGATAAATATTTCTCCTAGCCAGACAGACCATTTGGCTATTTAAAAGGAATCACCCACTCTGGATTAAGAGGTTTTCACTTGTTAAGAAGACTTATGTATTTCTCAAACTCCAGAGAAACAGCTTCACTCTGACACATACCCCTGAAGGCATGTGACAGAATCCCATGGGGTAAAGGCATACTTGGGTACTTGCGAGGAAATAAATTTCTCGATCCCAAGCCTTCCAAAATTTATTGGCTGAAAGTGATTAGCCTACGAACACATTAGCCAGCCTCACTTCCCTCTATCTCCTTTATTCACTACCTCCTCTTCCTTACAAAGTCAAGAAGACCTTTTTAGGTCTTCTAGAAACATTGCCCTACAGAGCAAAATTCTCAAAGACATCAAACAAATGAGCAATTCACAAACACATCCCTCCTGAGGTAGAGTCACAGGAAAAGTGAAAAGTCCAATTTGTTTCATAAGAAGGCCTGGCTTTGTCGGCTGGACTAGACAACAGATACTATTCATTCACTAAATGAGACAAAGCCTCAGCTCCAAGATTTTGATGAAAATATGCTTAAGTCACATATCTAACATAAAGGTGCCAGGAATAAATCTACTGCATCAATTTAATATTTGATGTAAAAGCTGTAGATGTCAGTTTAAACGTGTACAAGCACTTTGAGTTGCTCAAAATTATTTTAGGAAATCAATGAATAAGAAAATGTTTGAAGACCAATATTGTGGAAGAGTTTTACCCAAAGAGACTGATATAAATCATGATTTTTGAGGCTTCCACTGAAAGAAGGGTTCCCTGACTAAACGTGACTGATAAACACTGTATTCTACGTTAACACGAGCACATTAAAGACCCTGAGAAGTCCTTTGGCAAGGGTTCCTGGTTTTCTATATCTAACTTGGTGTTTTCAACACACTTGGCCATGGAACTCATTTTCACACACCATCTATTAATATTCCTCTAAACGGGGGTCTATGGAGCACATTTTGCAAAAATGTGTCTAAGATTTCCCTAAAAAATAATGTTCCGGTCTCTTCCTGGTTCTGTTTGCTTCAACCTTGACCTCACAGCAGTCATGGCCTCCCCACCTGACCTGTAACAGCTCACCATTATAAAATGATACTACAGGACGGATCCAACCGCTAGACTCACTGAAAGCAGCAAATCTCTGTTGGCAGCAACTTCCTTCCTTCTCATCCTTCGATTCTTAGGGCAACCTGATAAAAGAATTCTCAGAGCCCAGAGCACAGCTTGTATTTATTTCTTGATACATGTGTGCTACACATGGAAGAGTCTGTTAACAGACAGTTCTCTGCTGGTCTTGGATGTCTGACTCTGGGCTACAGAAACGACATTCATTTCTCCTTGATGCATTCACAGGAAAATGAATCCATCATGGACTTTCTTACCACTCATGTTACAACAGGCAGCTCTCTGCCCACTGATTTTATAGCTGCAGAGATTAAGGTCAAAGGGCTACTAGACAATACAATGTGCAAACAACTCCCTTCACCACTGTCTTTCCTGAAGAAGAGTGAATAAAATAAACAGACATTTCCTTTTTAAATCCTATCCCGGTGATATAAGCACAGTAAGAAGACACACCAGGAAAGGATTCTAAAACGGATAGGAATGGATCCCAGCTTGATTTTTAAATGCCGGAATAGGAGGCTCAGGTCCCAATCAAAGTTGTTTAAATTCTTACTGAAAATCTTGTGCCTATTTCAACTAGAAACAACAGCAGGAGTTCAAAGAAGACACCTAGAAGAGTGAAATAAAGCCTTCATATGTCATCAATCCCCTAGTGGTCAATGACCACTATAAAATATGATTCAGCATCACATTCCGTTCCTCCCAGTTTCTGGGATTAAATCACGAGACACAGCCAAGCATTTTTGTAATGAATCTTTCATAAGTTGAATAAAAAATATTTTAAACATTTTAATTGTTTTGAAGAAGTGAATTATCAAGACTGGTTGATCCTTTTTAGTTACCACCTATTTTCTACTATTATTTCTCAAACATAAAGAACAAGAGAGTTTAAGTTTTAGATATACAGTCTCTATTTCCTCCTAAAAAGAAATAAACATAAAACCACCAATTCCCATCTGATAATGAACTGTAGGAAATTTTTGAAGTGATTTGTAACTGTGGGAAAAGCTGAATAAACAGAGAACTCAGAGAATAAATTGTTAAGGGAAGGATGAGAAGGCACTGAAAAGATCTTAAATGAAAATATCCGTGGATATTATCACTCCATTGGCCAAAAATCTGAACGTGAGAAAACAGTATTGACCACATACTACTGAGCCAAAGAATCCAGACATAAAAGAACCCATACAGGATAATCTGAGTATTCACAAAAATACAAAACCGATCTATACTCAGGATAGTGACTAATCCTTGAAAAGACAGAAAGCAGTGGGAAGGGGCAAAGGCAGGATTCTCGGGGTATGGATAATGTCCTACTTCCTGACTTGGGTGACAACTGTACGATTGTGTTTATGGTAATTCACTAAGCTATAGCCCCATAGTTTGTCCATTATTCTAGAGGTGTTATGCTTCAATAGAAAGCTAATTTTAAAATATAATTAACAGACACAGCCTGGTTGAGTAAGTCAGGAACAGACCATGTATCCCAAGAACCTGGGTTGATGGCCCAGGGCCGGCAGGAACAACCTAGATGAACAATTAAATAAAACAAAGTGCTCTTCCTCCTCTCTCTCTTCTTGTCTGCCCGTCTTTGCCTACCTTCATTCCTGCCTGCATCTTTCCTTTAAATATATATATGCATTTATGTGTGTGTGTATATACACATATATACATATATAATGAAGTATATAATTTCTCATGTAATCATAACAATATTTTACTCATACTTTTTCAATATGCTCAATTTTAGGTGCAGTAATTTCACAGTAATAAAGATCTTTCAAGTGCTATTTTCTCAAACAAAATCCTTTTTACTTGCTAAGCCAGTATAAACCATCAGAATATTAGATAATTTTTAAATGGCCCCAGTTTTCCACCTGTCCTTGCATTCATGTCCTTTGCTCTGTGACTTTGTAGCCCTTGCCCCACCCCATAGTCATAGGCTTCCTTTGTGACGTCCTCTGGTCCCTAGAAGACAGCAGAAGTAACAGCGTGCTGATTTCAGAGCTAGACCTGAACATTTTCTGTGCTTTCACTCTCTTTCTCTTTTACCTCCACCAGGCTAGCTGTCCAGAGGAGGAGAGACTGTGTGGAAGAAAGCGAGCAGAGTTCCCCCATATGGTGTCTTCCCGCCCAGGGCACCCACCAACTGATCACAGATGCAGGACTGAGACTGGCTGAGAGCACCCATACCTGGCCTGAATCAGCAAAGTGCCCAGCTGCTCCTTAGAAGTCTGAGAACTAAAACATGATGGTTTTATGGCAATAACTGTGAAGTGACATGGGAAGGGATGCAGCGGGTGTGAGGCAGGGAGGGCTTCCAAGTCCAAAGAACTGATAGCTTGAAAAACAAACAAAACCCTCTCCAAGCACATATATTCTGCTTGTTAAAGACTCCAGGATAAAATTTAGAAGCTGCCATGAGCTAAATAGGTGAGAGAAAAGTACTTATTTTAACTACAAGTTGACACATTTAAAACAAGAAAATCTGCTCTAAAAGAAACAATGAAATGTGAAGAACTCTGGTCACTAAACCACAGCACTGGAAGGGCCTAACAGTCACTGTGATCTAAATAAATAGCACTTATACCAAAGATCACTAATTTCACTCCCAGGGTGGCTCTTTATTGAACAAGGCTTAAGCCACGGTACCCCCGTCAATAACAAGTGGGTGCAGCTGTTGCCAGGAATTAAAGACATAAAAACACGTTAGAAGTGCTCCCATAGACTATAAATTGCAGGTCTTCAAACCATATTCTGTTCAACATCCTTTCATCATAATGTCAATGAGAAAAAAATTATGAATTCCCAGCTGGGGTCACAGTCCATGTGGGGTTAGTGTGCTCTCCCATCTGCACGCGTTTTCTCCAGGGACTCCGTTTCCTTACACATTCCAAAGACGTGCAGGTTAGGTCGCGGACGTGACTACACTGTCCCCGTGGAAGCAAGTGTGCGAGTGTGCACATGACCTGTGATGGAAGGACAGCCCGTCCAGGCTTGGTCCCCCTGACCGTGAGCTGCCTTGACAGGCTCTGCCACCCAAGAATGTGAACTAGAATAAGCAGGTTAGAAAATGAATTGAATACAAATTATTGTTGAATACCATAAGCATTTTGGGTGTTTATTGAGATGATTAGTAATGTTTTTCTGACCAGAAAGATGCTTGAGGAATTCAACTCTGTTTATACAAATTAACCACTGGTAAATTGGTTTCCTCATGTCATTTTGCCTAAAGTAGAGCCTTCGGGAACCTACTGACAAGTGGTTAAGTGAGAACGAACTGCACAAACTCAACAGCACAGGAACGCGAGCCCAGGCTTCAGAGGTAAATGCATTCACTTTCCAGCTACGTAATCTCCCGTCACTTAATCCCTTGAGCTGCAGGACTCAATTTCATTATCAGTTTAAAAAATAAGTAACTACCTCACAGGCTATCGAGACTCCACTATATATAAGCTGATCACATGCACCATTTTAAATGCAGCAGACCTTTTTTTTTTTTAATTTCCTGACTATCCCATCATTTTAATATAAATGTCAATTTTGTCCTATACTTAATAAACCAGGGCCACCTTTAATGCGGGGCAAAGGGGGCAGGTGAATTGCTTCAGGCCCAGTCTGTTGAGGGGCCCAAGAGCATCTGCCCCTTTTGCCCCACATTAAAGACCGCCCTTGCCTACAATGACCACAGCGGGCCACAGCTGCTGCTCCCTCCCCTGGGAGAAAGCAGGAGCCCAGGGAAGAGGATCCCCCTCCTCTCAAACACACTAGCTTCTTCAAAGGCAGCAGAACACCGTGGTAGAGCCTGCAGGTGAGTACCATGGGGGTTCTCTCTGGCATTGTGGGGTAATTGGGCATTTCTGGCACTGGGATGGTAAAAGCAGCATGTGTTTCAGGCAGGACATTTAGAGGAGGACTTATAGGAACACCAAATTCTTAGCTAAGGTGTCAAAATTCCTTACACCGGCCCTAGTCATTTGTGTGTATTAAATGACTTATCCTGTACCCATTAAGTAGGATAATGTGTCAGCATTAATTTTTAGATTATCATCTAATAACATTAACAAGAGTTTAACATATACTAAATAAAAGCTACCCATAAAACAGTATTTAAATGTGTATGTATAGATGTACATATATACGTATACATACACACATCTCTGTATATATACATATATAGGAGAATGTATGTATAACTGACAAGAAAACTAGCAAAACATCATTTTTATCGATAGTAATTTTTTCTTTGTGCTTTTAATTTCTAAATTTTAAGTAACAGGCATGAATTACTTTTATAAATAGGAAAGATAATGAGTTTTTGTTAAGAAATATGTTTTCAAATACTATCTATAATTTTCTAACTAGGAACATTCCTCTGAAATTACATAGTTTGGTTCATTTCTTACCGCACTTATTTCACGCTGCCTTGATTTTTTCATTATATGTGAGAATAGTGATCTTCCTATGTGTAGGAAATGAATCCTATAAAATTCTATATATCTCAGAGTACCCCTAACTTAAGTCATTAAATATCTGAAAAACAAATGAGCAAGTGAATGAATGGTAGATGGTCCATAAATTTGTGTTGATGGACTGCTTAATTACAACAGGTAAAAAGACACCTGTGGATAATGAACTTTAGCTACATAATTTGAAGCTTTTTCTGAAAAGCTTTTCAACATCCTTAAAGAAAAATAATTTGTAAAATATATACACACATATATATTAACTTTACACTATATTCTAATACTGATTTCTTAAATAAAAAAAATCAACCCTGACATGGTTAAATACCAAAGACAACACAGTAAGTTCATGCTTTTACATTCTCCCCATTCTAAACTCATTATTGCAATTATATGTAAATTCTAAATGAAGTTTGTTTTTGTTTTTTTTTTTAATGATAAAGATATCAGGAAACCTGAAATGCACCACAGTACATGGTGGTGGGTGGGGCCACTGGACCTCTGAGTCTGCTGCCTATAAGGAAGCAGGGAATTATCCAGAGTTTAGCAATAGAGTTAGAAACGACAGCACCTGTGCAAAAACACATCTCAGCTATAGAAATCGGGGACAGTACCACCACAAAAATCACCATGAGGCAGGAACTAACATTACAAGCTGGTTGTAGACTTGAGGTCCCATGAGAATGAATGGAGAGTCCATAAAATTGCTGAATAAGAAAATGTAAGGGTGAAAAAGGTGAAAATCAGCTTCCAATTAAAACAGAACCTACAGGTCAGTGACAAAGCCTTGCACGATGAAAAAAACAAGGTTAATGATTTCAAAAGGATATTTTCCAGTTAAGAGTTATTTTGTGAAATGGTCTCACAAAGATTTTTAGCATGTTTTTAAAGGTAATGAATGAACATACTTTAAAAAATAAAGGAAAAATGAAGTAAGAATAGGTAGCTGAGAAAAGTAATTTGAAACCTTAAAAATGAAAAAAATCTTATAATTAAAAATGTAACAAAAGAATGTAATAGTTTAGATGAACAAAGTCAAATGAGAGTTTGGAAGATAGAAAAGCAGAAAAGCATGATGGAGAAGCAATATAAGACAAGACCATTTTTCAAATGAGGAAAGATACGAACGAGTCTTCAGAGTGATGATGCACTGAGTACTGAGAGTAAAATAAAGATAAATCCAAATACAGACACATCAAGATAAAACTACAGAACATAAATAATTCAGAGGTACTCTCAAAGAAAACTAACCTACAAAGGAAAACAGTATCAAAAAGATGGAAGTCAGAACACATTAGTTGGTATAACACAGTTGAAAGTTTTGTTGGAAAACAACTGTTGAGAATTAGTATACCTGATTAGTCTCAAAGCAGAATGAGCTCAAAACTAGAATGCTTTTAGAGATATAAAGTTTATGTACTTTTCAGTGACTCTCATTAAAAAAAAAAAACTATTGAAGGTAATCATCTAAAAATACAGATATAGCAAATAAAAATACAGAACAGTCAGTTAAATTCCTATATCAGATAAACAAGCTGCCTGAGGGGAGGACTTTTTATATTTATAATGATTACACCTTTGCAAATAATTGTAAAGTGAAGGCTCTTGTCTAAGTCACAAACCAGTTTTCTTTTAAATCTGCAAGACACTGTCATAATGGATTTTGGACATTTCTATGTTTAAAGTATACATCCATTTATGATTTCCCCGGCATCTATCACAAAACCCACCAGCCTGTAAACAATGCAGCCAATTAACCTCAAGAACTTTGTCTTAAGTTATGAATCACTTTGACCTTCTCTAACTGTCCTAACCCAGCACTGTCACAGGCCACATTCATTTTTCTAGCCAATTTCTTTGAGCGTCTCCCCTACCCTTTTATGGTCTAACTCCCACACCAGCTTTCCTCTATGTGTTCACCATACTGAACTCAAAATTCTTTTTTAAATCATTAAAAAGTCTAAAATGCAAGCTACAATCCAGGAGAGTTATTCATAAGCAAGAGTCCTAGAAACGCCTTACTCATATGGAGTATTAGTCAAGACTGGTGACTTTCACTTCAGGACAGAGATAGCAACTGAAAAAAAAAAGCGTGCATTATCTTTTCTATGGTCCAGATAAAATTCGGGTTCAGATGCACTTGGGATGCTTTCTCTCTAAAGGTGTCCTTCATTGAAAGTTTTGGTAATGAGTATTATGGTTCCCTAATGTATCTGTTTTGTAAATTTGTTTTATTAAAGCAGAATAACTGGTGTAATAAAATGACGCCAGAAGAAAGTTATGTGGACAGCTCTTTCATATTCGCTTTAACGGGCTCATCTGGACTCTGCCAAAAATGTAGCACGTTGGAAGAATGAATAAAGCAAATAACATCCTGCTGATTCAAACTACATTAATTACACTAATCCAAGGGCCCAATGTCTTTTTTCATCATTCATCACATATCCATGTGTAGTTCAGGAGTGCCCTGCCCTTTCATATGGTGGAATACTGGATTATATTCACACTTGTAAGATTACCTATAAAAAAGGAATATAATACACGTATGAAACTACAGACATTTTCTAGTTATATATTCTAGCGCTGCTCACAGCACCTGGACACAGGCCAAAAATGAAGAAAATAGCATTTAAGTTGACTTTATCTCTATAAACTCAATAAACAGGTAAATAATTTTATAATAACAAGAGAAGCATTTGCTTTTCAGTGAAAGACTTCACTAACTATATTTTGGTCCCCAAGGGCACACAGAACCAAATTTGATTATTTTGAAACTTAGATTTAAAACTCATTTAGCTCACTGCAAAGTTATGGATAAGTGAGAGCAATCAAAGTGCAGGGAAGAACTGAGCCTTAGAGCAAACCAGTCTGAAAGTAGAAGTTTCTATCAGCATCATTGCCATGAGGTATTATTTCATTTAATTCTAGTTCTATATCAAATCTCTAGCACAATAATCAAATGACAAATGCCACCCTAGAGCCACCAGGAAATATAAATGCATTGTTTGTTATGACAAATGAAGCAGATTATACCAATTCTATAATGTTTAAGGTAGGGAAACAGATTTTAGAGCTCCATGTGTGTATATGTAATAAATCATTCCTTTGAAAAGGTAATTGCAGTACTGCTAGAAGGGAGGAAAAACCAACTTCGAGGGCAATTATTTGAAAGCTCCTCAAATTAACTTGTGCACAGTTGGTTCTTTGTTGCTACATGCACGGGACTTTAAGTTGTTTCAGGACATTAGTTCACTCAGTTGAAGGAAATAATGTAATTCTAGTTATTAATCACTTTAATTTTAAATTCACTTTGTAAACTGAGAAGACATTAAACTATAAGAACAATGTAGAATGCACAAGTAATTAGATGCTTAATGGGTTCCTTTTGAAAGCTTTAGGATAACAAAAGCAAAAAGCTTCAAGGCTCTAGGAAAACTGAGCATACTAATGTAATGTGAGAAAGTTCTTTTAATTTTACTGACTAATAATATCACAAAGGGAGTGAAATCAAGCACTTCTCTCAAAAGCAATTTTAATAGATTATGCTGAATGAAATCATATTATTTTATGAGTCAATCTTCTCTGTAGTGTAATTTAGCAATGCCTTCTGGAGGCACCATGAAATAGAATTTTCTGTGATACTTCACTCCAGAATCCATGCCAAAAAATTTAACAGTTTTGCAGATATCCTCTGGAGACTGACGCAAGCCAGGATTCAGTGTTCCTGACCCTCAGCGCAACTGACTGAAGTGGAACCATTCGATATGCTCTGTATGAACAAAACTTGCTAAAGGTCACTCCATACCAAGAGAGACAAATGAAGAAAATGCAAAAGTATTTAAAGAATTCTCCATTCTCCATTGATAAATGAGTTAGAAAATGACTTCTGGTAATTTTCACTTTCATCTCTAAACTGGAATTTGTATGCATGCCAATTGCTAAAACCTTGAACCCATCAGTAGAAGAAATATATTGAATAAGCAACTTATTAAACAAAAGCAAATGAACATTCACTTCTTTACTTATATTTGCTTTCACAACAGGTAGATATATGTATATATATATGTAAAGTAGTATTACTCAGACACTAATTACCTAGTGTATCATATATTTATAAGATACGGATCTGCAGCTGGTGAAGGGGAACACGCTGCATATAGAAACAGGTGGCTTGGGAGTTTAATCCTGGCTGGGTCTCTCATTGTCTGTGTGACCTTGAGAAATTTGTTTACTTTCCCTGTATCTCAGTTCCAATAGGATTAATAGTGTCCAAATCTCATTTCACCTGTTCTTACCCCACCCAGAGAAAATATGGATCTTCTTTACCATTAGACATTCAGGGAAGTTGAAAGCATCTGGCATTTTGGAAGAACTGTCTAATAATTAGTCATGCAAAATCATAATGGTGGAAGATAAATATGGGTGCTCCTCTGTCATAGTCTAATGGAACAAGCAAATAGGTACAATCAAGGGGACATTCCAGGAATTAGGTGGCTAGGGGTGAAAACATGTGAAAGACCATCACTTCTTTCCTCTCATGCACAGCCTCTATCCCAGAGTTAGTAGCATCGGAGAACAGGACTGCAGCTGCAGAGTCACTAACTTACGGTATCGTACAGGACAAGAAGGCCCTACAGCATCCTTGGCCAGGGAAGCAACTGTTGGGTCTCTTCTACTGCAGGAAGCTCAGTACTTCCAAAGTGCTTCAGTACAGTACTGGGGACTCGATTCCACAAAAAAGACTTGCTAGTAGTTGTTTGTAAATATACCTCCTTGTAATTCCATCCCATTTACTATGGTTTTTGAAGAAGCACACAAAAGTTTGTTTTGTAGGGCAATCAGACATCTAAAGGCATGCTTATTGTATTTGTCTTCAGTCTTCCCCTATCCAGGATAAATAAACTCATATTTACAGGCCTTTCACAAGTGTGGACAATTTTATTAGCCAACTGATAATGAAGACTGAACACCCAACCCCAAATTCAGGTTTATGGGCAGAATTAAGATCATTACTGCCAACATCTTACTCATTCTGCTCCTACTAATTCATCCTGCAAAGGGGCTACAGTTTGTTAATACAGCTTTTTATCCAAATCTGTGTAAACTTGGTTTATATTGCAGAATATAGTCACCTACTCACTCATTTAACCTATTCCTTCCTTCACCCATTTTAACGATCTTCAATTCACTTAATACAGTCTTTTCATACCTTTAAGTCAATTGATTCATAAGCACTGAGAGGTTATTTCCATGTTATTAAGATCTGCAGATATTTCTCAAAGAACATCTTGGGTGCCCTCACCTTGAGCAGTGAATTCTAACCTTCCCAACATTTTTTCAGATATGAATAAGGCTTATAATATTTTAAAACAAAATATTTTAAAGACATGGCACACCTCTTGGCATTTCAGAAGAACATTCTTTAAGTCAGCTAAGGCCGTACCTAGCATGAAAGTTATGCAGGCATACTATAAAACAATTTACTTCATAAAATTCTCAGGTAATTAAAATATTCCTTTGACATAAGCCATTTTAATAGGGATTAACTAAATTCTTATAACATTACCCTACAGACACATACTGACTGAGGAGACAGAGCCACCAATCACAGGCCAGAAGAGAAGCACTGTGTTCTTGACATGGATTTTGGTTCAATAAGACTCTTAGAGACCGTTTATTTCAGTGTACCCAGATTTCGAAGTCAACACCTCCCTAGACAAATCAGGAAATCAGGAGCATTAATTGGACGTGCCACAGAGTAAATGAAACAAAATGTGATGGTAGAAAACTAGGCGTTAGTAGGACTGAACTGCCATCTCAGCTCTATGGAGCCCCAGGAAAATCATTTAACTTTTCTGGGCTTGAATGCCCTCAGTGGGAAAGTGGTCTACAGGCTCTCAGACCCTCCTGCTTGCACATCCCTGCTGTGTGATGCAAACTAAATGAGCAAATGCACTCAGCACATTTCACATTCAGCTACGTAGTTTTTCTTACTGCCTAGGAAATGTGTGTCCACTCTGATATTTAACAGCTGAATACTTTGAGGCGGCCAGTGATATTCTGCTGGGAACTCTGCTGCTCACTCATGTGTCAGCAGAGAAGGACACTGCTAGGCACATGCGCTCGGGGGCACACAGGCATGCATCCACACTGGGAGGGGACAAGCATGGGGCCCACAAGGGCCTCCATAGTGGAATGGAATCTCCTGTGGATTTTGCTGTAACGTAAACTATGAGAAGGGAAAAAGAGCTTTATACCGTGTAAATCATAACGAAGTGGTTCCAGCAATCACACTCTAAACCTCCTTCCCCACACGGAGCGAGTGGCTGGGAGCCCTCGGTGTGACCGTCTATTGCTGGCGAATGAGCGACATGAAGAAAAACAAGTCCAGGTGTAAAAAGCCACAACCGCTGAGTCCTACCAATGCATTCAGTTAACCTTACCTTGACAAAAGGTGTTGTTAACCCGCTTATAACCTTGCAGACATTCCATCATTTGATTATATCCATGATAAGCTGCAATGGAAGAAATAAATCTGTTACATGTTCAGTTTACATTCTAACAATCATGAACGACTGCAGGTTATACACAAAGGCATGTCAGGCCTCAGTGGAATAACCTTCATGTCTAAGATATCAATTCAATGTCTATCATTTCTTTCACATTGGCATTGTATTTGGTAAGATACACTACCAATGACTTGTCAGCAAACATTCTGTTCATTGAATGAATCATAAGCCTATTTCACATTTTCTTCCAATTAGTGATTCACTATTTGTATCACAAAAGATCTATTTCTCCCAATGATTTGCTTAGGCATTTGAATTTTCTTATCATAGGTACTATGACTATCTACCTGCCCAGGACAGTCCTGGATTATGCCTGTGTTCCAGCCAAACTGGTGAACTGCACTACATTTCACTCTCAATTGGTCCAGTTCTGACATGAAATTACATGATCATCATAATGACAGACTCAGGTATCCTTGTTATGAGCTGAGTCTAACTATGATGAACCTGGGAAGAATAGGCAGGTAAGAAGAGGACGGTAGGAGATGACAAGAGTGCTGTCATCTGTTAGGTGCTTCATCACTCAGAAAACGGACCGACAACACAAGTGGAGCTGTCACCAACTTATTAATGAAACCCTACCACTGAGATGCTGACACTCAGAAGCGAGACCTGTGAGACTTCTTAGGTCGCTCATATAGCACAAGTCTGGGACCAGGAAGACTTGGTTCACATTTCGGCTCTGCCTGTCATAGCTCTGACAGTGGGAGGCCAGCTTCTTGGGTCTCAAATGGTAATTCTGTATAATGGGTATAGTGACGTCTACTGAGCCAGGCAGGGTTGCTGTGGGGTTTAGATAAAATTTATGCAAAATGCCTGCCTCCATGCCTGACAAAGGTAAGCACTCAAGCATCCAATGATTATGTCACTGTCAATTCCTGCAATAAGGTATTCTTTTATTAAGATGAAAATAAGCAATGGAAAATATGCTGTAATCAAAATAGAATGGATGACTGAACTACTACAAAGATCGGAAATAGGAATAAAATGGGAAAACTGAAAGACAAAGGGAAAATTTCTTTTGGAAAATGAAATGATTTTCCCTAATGCATGCCCTATATTTGGACTACTTTCGCAAGAGGGTGAATATTTACTAATGGTGTTCCTCTCCTCAATGTCCTTTCTTTGCCATATTTTCACTTTTGAGATTCGTCTGAGTGCCTGAAACTCATTACAGTGAAGAGTCTGGGATTATAAAGTTATTGGGAAGGGTGCGCTCTTGTGGCTCAGGTGGCTGAGAAGCCTGTGTGCAGCCCATGCAAAGCCCAAGGATGCAGGTTTGTGACCCAGGTCCAGGTGAAAAACAAGAATCAAATAAAGATGCTTCTTTTCCTTAACCTTCCCTTCCTTTGAAAAAAAAAAAAAAGCAAGCTTCTAAAAAGAAAAAGGGAGAGGTAGGCACTCAGGGAGTCGTCCATTTCAGCTCCTTAGCCTGCCTTCTGGCCTTGTCCCCCTGAGGAAGATGCTGGTACCAGTCCCCTAAAGGAGACTGGGGGATCTCTGTGAATTGTTCAAAGGCAAAAGAAGTAACATCTTGTTCAAAAAAAGTCTTAATCGTCATCTGCCTCAAGACAAAGAGCCAGACCAGAATATGTCATGTCTGTCTCAGCTTAGAATTCATTGTGTTTTCTTCTAAAAATGTTTCAAAAGACAGGTGACTTGTTCACGTAAAGCACATTTCTAACAGCTCACAGACTACTTAATGATATCATTTTCAGATTTAAAATGAAATTTTCATGGGAAAACTGATCAACAAGGAAAGGTCCTTCTGTATGGGGCTAAACAACACTTCAAACATCAAACACTTGACAACCAAAGTCTGAACAACTTTGAGTGCAAATAATAAAGGCATGGAACACAAAACCATGGGCTATAAAGCCAAGGAAAATCTGCTTTCTTCCAAACGAATATGATTTACAGAGTAGCACAAACCAAGGAAAGTTTTTTTAAATGACAGAGGAAAAATGTGACCCTGAGTGTGTTTCTGGAGAGTGAGTCACTTGAGATGGCACAAACAAAATGAATGTCAAGATGGTACTAGTTTACTTCATTTATAACCCACCCTGCTTCCTGAGAGGCAGCTTCACCTTTATACATTATTTTCACCAGCAGTTAGTCAGATGTGATAGCAACTTTGTAACTTTCACGATCTGCTAATTGTCAACACTGAAAAAGAAAGCTAACAAAGTCATATAAAGCCGTGAATGAATGTGCCCCTGATGACTAAATTCTAGATAAAAATGACAAAAGGTCAGGTGTGGAAGTCAGTGGGCTGGGTGGAAAAAATGAACTATGATTCCCTTCACCTTCAACTTGTTAGGATTTGGAAAAGACAGGAAAGTAAAGCAGTTAAGCAAAAGATACACAGAGAAGGGAGAAAATGTAAAAGAAAAAGGAGTAAGATGGGAAATGTATTAAAAAAAAATCATCCCCAAATAAACCTCTAAGATCTAGAGCTCTTTCTACAATTCCTTAAAAGAGATCATGGTGAAAATACCACCTTCTACCATGGTCCTGCAGAGAAACACACAGTAACTGAAAAGAAGACAGTTAAAAAAAAAAAAGAAAAAAAGAAAAAAAGACAGCAATGTTTTTTTCACCATTTTAGATACAGATTATTGTTTCATTATCCAGAAGATTCAACAGTGAGCCACCAGGCTGGGAGTCTCATTCAGGTCCACCTAACTCCAAGCTCCATACTCTTTCAGTCGTACCAAAGGTCTCCAAGATATCCCCTGGGTCAAAACAGGAGAATTCAGGCAAATTTGTCTTTCAGCAAGGAGGCAGCACCACACTCAGCTGACTTGCTGGAGATCCACACTGAGGATAACAATGAATCAATGCAGACAGCTGACTAAGGACACTCTCTGAGCACTGAATGTCCTCATTTGTGTGGCTGTTTCCCCAAAACAAAGCATTAATTATCAGAAACATTAGTGGGCATTCCCACAAATTGGTCCTCTAAAAGAGGATCAGAACAATATCAGCAACATAAATCGAATTAACTTTAGACATCAAAAATTTAGAAAAACACAAGTTTGAAAGACAAGGAGTCCAAATGAGAGACAGTATTTCAAAGGAAATTATGATGATGGAAAGACAAATACAAACACATAAGGCAGACATACAGAGAAGTGGCTCCAAGAAGCCAGATTCTAAAATGAACAGAGAGGTTTAAAAGGCAGCTGAATAAATCAATTAACAGATATTTAAGATGAGTAAGGAAAAATTATCCAATTGAAGCAAGTGAGAAATTCTTTACAGTATAAAATATAAAATGCAACTATAAAATTTTTTATACAAAAGGTAACTGAGAAAACTACCACTTGTTTTGTGATAAACGAAGAGAAAATTTCAACTTAAGTCATCACTGTCTTTCTAAAAGAAAATTCTGACATCAGTTTTCCAGAGTTAAAGCTACATTCAAAAACTAAAAAGACAAATTATAATTTTGAGAAAAATAATTGAAAATCTGGATATACTGACCTCAATGGGTTCTGAAAAGTTGTAGATTAATCAAAGCACATGGGCGTCAATATAGATTCATGTCTGCAAGCTGTGAAAGTGTGAAGCAGTGACTACAGTCCTGGTGATTATGAAAGTTCATAATTCATGAACTAATCACTTCTCCATTTTATCTTTTCTTTTAGGGAAACTTGAAAACTTCTAATATAACAAAACTACAACAGAAGCTGTGTCTATTCAAATTTTCACTTAAGAGAGTTAACATAAAATAACAACTGCACCAACTTTTGATAAGGCAGGACACATTTAACTACCGTGTTTAAAGATGTCTTATTTTGTCTTCATCTGAGATAAAAGAACCCATGTCAGCCCTTCATCCTTTCATCTTTCATCTTTCATCCTGAAAGGATTATTTAGAGTAAGTAATTCAGCTAGAGAAGGCAGTGATTAACTCTGATAAAGCAGAGTTGCTATGAAAACTTTCTCAAATTTGCAAGGTTTCCAGAAACGCCAATGATAGCATTCTAGCTCCAAAAAGTCTGAGTCCTTTGAAAGTCTAAGGTCTTGTCATTGAAAGAATAATCATAAGGAAACAGAGGCTACCTTAACTGACAAAGGAACAATGAAATAGCACTTACACGGCTTCTTGGGGCACTTCTGGCATTTGTGGAAGCCCCACGAGGTCCCCACGGTGCCGCAGCAGTCCTCCTGCTTGGAGAGGCCAGGAAGCGCTTTGCCGCACTGCAATGATGAGGTGTGAAGCATGCAGGTTAATTGAGTGCAGGAGGCTGGCTCTGGAGCACTGCTGAGCCTCACAGTCACACTATAAAACAGCTCCCTGGTTAGGGACACACATTAGAGGAGGGAGAGGAAAGATTTCCATGCCCAACAACAGAATAGAATCACGAGGACACTACAATGAGCAGGCCCATGTCTCAGAGCTCCTTGGAATTTTGAGAGTCTTATGAAAATCTGTCGCTGCTCAGAGCACTTCATAATTCAGTTTCCAATTCCAGTTTTTGTTTTTCTTATTAAGAACTTCAAAATGTGAAAGATGCATCAGAGAACAGAACTGTATGTGGCAGAGTTCTCACCTGCAAGAGGTTTTGGGTCTTCCTAGAATACCAAAACCTGAGCAAGACAGGACAGGAGGACCGAGAAAATGATCACTGGTTCAATAAGATCAGTTATGGCTGAGACAAAGGCTCCAGGGAGCCAGCCGTCTGACCCCGGAGTCGCTTGTGCCCAAACTGGATGCCAGGATTAATAAACAAAGCCAAGACTGGGGCTTATGGGCTACTGGAGGATGCAGGTTGTCAGATGTCAAGACACATCTCATCTCCTGGCCAGTCACAGGCGGTTGGGTGACACTGAGGTCAGGTCCGGAAGTTAGACCAAAGGAGTCGGAATTCTGGGTCTAGAAAAATAGACCTGCTCTGCGTACCAGTCCTGAGACCAGTCATGCAGAGAGGGCCACTGGATTCCCCGTCCCTGCTGTACATAAAAGCCACTCTGATTTCTTCTACCCCAACCTCCACAAAAATCTTCCAAAAGGTTTCCAGAATCATCTTTCCAAACACTAACCTGGTTCCATTTATCTCCTGATTAAAAACCATCACTGACTCTCCACCACCTGAAACCTGCCAACTTCCTTCAAGATGCAAACAGGTCCTTCCCATTCTTGCCCCAGACAATCCCTCGACTTTCTCTGTGCCCCTCCCCTCCCCATCTCCATCCCTCAGGCACTTTGAAGGACTGCTTATTTTCTGAGCAAGCTGTGGCTTTCCAAAAGTTGTTTCCTCTTCCTGAAGTGCCCTTCCCTTTCCCTTTGCCTGAGAAATGCCACTGGGATGCTTCCTCTCTCATTTTCAGCAGGTTCCTCCTTTCTCTACTCCTTGCCACTTTTCTACACTGCGCTGCTGCCTCCCCATGCAGCTTAATTCAGTGCAGATGTATCTTAGTTGTCTTTACATCCCAGGACCCAGCAGCACTATAAATGCTCTGTTAATGCAGAAGCAGGAAAGACAGATCAATAAAAGGAACAAATAAATGAGTTGCAGTCCATCCAGGTAAGTAGCTGCTCTGTGCAAACCAAAGAAAATCAGCTAATTAGCCCAGACTAGTGAGAGAAACTCCATGACAGAAAGTGTAGGCAGATGGTGACCCTCAAAGGGCAGCAGGTAGCAGACACCAGTCACCTGGTAGGCCTCCAGGGACAATGCTGTTTTCCTGCCAGGTGCAAGCAAGCAGTATGCCGAATGAGGCTCTAAGTAAATACATATCTAAATGGTAAAACTAAACCAGAGAATGTCCGGCACAGTTCATGGAGTTTTCATTGTATCACAGCTTTGAAGTCCTTTGGTTTTTATGGGTTTTAATGATTTCAAAAGGACGTCATGTGCTCTCTAAAAACAGCATATGATGAAAAAGGTGAGGAGCAAGGGGCAAAAAGACAGAGGGGTGAGAGGGAAGGAACTATGATGGGGAGTGAATACATGAACAAAGGAGAACTTAGAAAAACATACTCGTTAGATTCAGGGAGTTTCCAGACTCCTTCTGTTTAATCACAGAGGCTTAAATCTGAAATACGAGGTATGGAAGAAGGCAGAAGCAACAATGCTTCAGGAATGACTGGAAAGAAAACGATTATGTTAAGAACACCAAAGTCCCACTGCTTCAATCTGCTGCCAAATTAATGTTTATTTCCAAATTTTATCAGGTTTATTTAAGACACCGATGCACATCCTGTGTCGATCATTCTTGTACCAGACTCTCTAGGTTGGAATCTTAATCAAGCAAAACTCTCAACACTTGCTGATTTTATATGCTCCAAATTTTAGTAGCAGTTAAAACCCAATTTTCACCTTGGATGCCTAGAATGTTATATTTGGTAGGGCAAAAAAATAAATCATTCCTCTCTACCAGGCCTCCAAAAAAGGTACAAGGCTTTCATTACAGGATGCAGGCTGCTTTATCCCATGGCTTTGTTTTTGCAGGTCTGCAGCCAAGAGCAGCACAAGTCATCCAAATCGATTAAATAAATGGCAGTGTAGGTGGTACCACCATGCCGTGTGTTCTTCACAAAACTGGATCTGTGTGGAGTACAGGCTGTAAGGGGTAAAGTTAGGTGTTTATCATGACACGGGTCTTACATGTGCCCCATGAGTTACTTGACTTTGAAGAGCTTCAAGGTGCAGCCAGAAACTTTACCTGAGACATCTTTGTGGCCATACTCAGGACACCCGCACAACAGACTACCTGAGACCACGAGGTCCTACCTGGATGCAGGACAACCCTAGATCACATACAAAGTCTCACCAGAGGTGGTCATGTAGAAGAGATCGGTTAGCATTCACCATGTCCCCTCAGACAGGGCAGACCCTGCTTCTCCATAAAGCACTATTGATGGACAGAACGGACTCAGTCTAACCACATTATTAATGACAGATAAGGTTATTTTTACAAGAAAAGCACCAAAAGTGAAAATTACAGACTAGTATCACTGATAAATATATAAATGTAATAATATATAAATAATAAATATACAAAAGTAATAATCCTAAACAAAATGTTTGTAAACCAAATTCAAGAGACATTAAAATAATTATACATCATGACCAAGTGGAATTTATTCCAAGGATGCAAAATGGTCCAATAAATGTAAATCAATGTAATGTGCCACATCAACAAAGGGAAAAACAAAATCGTTGAACATATCAATAGATACAGAAACAGCATTTGACAAGATTCAATACCATTCATGGTTAAAAAAAAAAACTCTTGCTAAAATGGGAATAAAAGTACAAACCTCAACATTTAAAAAGCCATACATGGTAAAATCACAGGTAACATAATACTCAAGAGCAAAAAACTGAAAGTTTCTCCTTTGAGATCTGGTGAAAGACAAGGATGCCCACTCTCACCACTACTATTCAACATAGTTCTAGAAGTCCTTGAGAGCGATAAGGCAAGAAAAGAGCATTAAAGGAATCCAAAATGGAAAAGCAATGAAACTATCATTATTTACAGAAAACATGATATTCTATCTAAAAAAAAACCCTGAAGATTCCACCAAAAATTGTTAGAAACAATAAATACAGCAAAGTGACAAGATAAAAAAATCAATATACAAAATAACTAGCATTCCCATGTGCAAACAATATAGAGGAAAAGAAAAATCAAGAAGTCCTACTCATAAGAGATTAATAGCAGAATACCTGGGAATAAACTTAACAGGTGAAAGATCTATACATTGATAATTCAAATATTGATAAAAAGATACATAAGATAGAGAAATGAAAGAATATTCAGTGATCATGGGCTGGAAGAATTAACATAATTAAAATGACCATCTTACCCAAAGCAATATACAGATTTAATACAATTTCTATCAACATTACGGAGACTCCTTTCAAGGAAATTGCAAAACATTACTAAGATGTGTAGGGAACCAAAAAAGACTCTGAGAGGTGAAAGAATTCTACAATGAAAACTATAAGACCTTGTTAAAAAGAAATAAGGGAAAATACAAAAAGATGGAAAGACACCATGCTCATAGTTGAGAAGAATTAACATTTTTAAAATGGCCATCTTACTTAGAGCAATATACGAGTTTAATGCAATCCCCATCAAATAGCACATTTTTTCAAGAAAATGAACGGAAACAGTTTGATTTGAACAGAATCACAAAAAGATCCCAAATAGCTAAACAGTCATGAGAAAAAAGAAGAAAAGTGGAAGTATCACACTCCCGGATCTTGATCAAAACTGTATGATACTGGAATAAAAACAGATACACTGACCAGTAGAACAGAACTGTGTCACCAAATACAGAGAGACATATATGGTCAGTTAATTTATGGCAAAGAAGCCAAGAGCATATATTGAGAAAGGAAAGTCAACAAACAGTGTTAGTAACTGGAAAGCCATTCTAAAGAATGAACTCGAATCCACCTGAAGAGTACAAAAAACACTAGTAAGAAAAAACATCTACACCCCTATAATCACGGTGTCACAATTTACAACAGCCAAGACATGGAAACAACCTAAACAACAAGAATACTAGATAAAAAGTTGTGTTATATATACTCAACCGAATTCTGTGCAGTTATGAAAACAGATGAATTTGACCTTTTCCAACACCCTGGATGGAACTGGAGGTGATTATGCTAAGCAAAATAAGCCAGAAGGAAAAAGTACAGAATTGCTTCACTCATATGTGAAATATAAAGAAACAAAACGGACAAACAACAACAAAATTCACAGGACACACTCCCAAGGAAGTGGGAGGAGGCAGTCAATAAAGGAATGAATGAACAAATATACTGGTATTGGTCAGCATTAAAACTCTAGTGCTTGGTATGATGTGAAATGCACACTGAATCTAATATCCTAAAAATCAGATAGCACTGGGTTCCATATTAAAAATATATATGATAGGTTGCTTTACTTGATTTTGGAAATGCAAGTTACTTCTCATGAGTCAACCTCAATGTCCTCTGCTGCTCTCATATTTGTATTAAGAATGTGTCTGGGCAGACAGACTCCTAACCATCTCTTATCTTACTTCTTCCTCATATCAACATCTCCAGGTGCACCCAGGTACACAGACCACATACATCCTAAGTACTTGGGTTCACAACATGTGGCACCAGGGGAAACAACCAAGATAAACTAAATAGCATAATAAAATGCTATTCTACCTGCCTGCCTGCCTGCTCCCCTTCATTCCTACCTGTAATTTCCCTAAAAAAAAAAATCTCCAATGATGCTCACACCAATCCAAGCCTCATCCTGCAGGATTTATGTGAACTGTAACAGATTAGACAAAAATAGAGCTACTTCCAGCCCTCATTTGCAAGTGCACTGACCATGATTCTTAAGAAATAATCGTGAATGAATATAACTCATGAAGTCTTCTGATTTTCCGATCTGTACTGGCACTATACCTCAGAAGACTAATTGAAGAATTATTACAATCACTCTACAAATAGCCATGTTATCAGTATTATAACACAGAATTATTATAAGAGATGTGAAAACCTTAAACTCTGAAGCTAGTTAAGACTTCTCAGACTGCTAGCTAATGTACTTTCCCAAATCTTGACTTAGTTGAGAACACTTATCTACAGGCTTCAACCTCAGTTTTGAGATAATCTCATAGCACTTTCTTGAGACTCGAAATTAAGTATGATTACCATAGCTTTTAAATCTCCCTATCTATAATCTGGAATGATGGATCAAATGGGGCAATCAATTCTGAGGACTTACCATTTTTGTCAATTAAAAAGTTATCACTGGTATTTTTTCAGAGATGAAAAATAACTTGAAGAGGTCGTAATGGATACTGGAGCATGACTTCCAAAGATTCCATTTTAATACCTAAAAATTACTTGTACCTATTAATATCCTCATTCTAAGAGTGTCTCTTGCACTCTACTAGGTTGTGAGGAAGGAAGATCCATAGTGGGAAAAGAGAAGAGCACTCAGCTGGAATTAATGGACCTGGATCTAAATCCCAGTTCTTTCTGATCATCAGTGAGATGTTCTGCAGATGATCCTACCTTGTTGGGAAGTAATGAAACAATAATCTCATACCCAAGGGTTATACAGAGGTTTAACGACACATGTCCAAGTAGGATTTTTTTTTTTATTCCATCAATTCCTGCACAGGGATTAGAAGACGGTCATCCTCCAGAATATGACTACAGTAGGACATAGCATGTAGAAAGCAGAGGGTGGGTTGCATTCTAGGTCCTAGCCACCACCCAGTGTCCTATGTCAGTACAGCCTACAACATGTTGAAGTTCTGGACATTTACTAGACTCTCAGGATAATGAATCTTAAGTTCAGATATTTCACAAGTAAAAAGGTCATTCCATGAAGACAGGCACTGTGTCAAGGACTTACTATTGAGTAATATTATTGAAGACATCTAAAAATGGTAATATTGAAATACTTGTTATAATTATTTTGTTATCAGCAGTCATTATACAATTAATTATAACATATATTGACTTTGAATAAAGAATATTTGCTTGAAGAGAATAAGGCATGTGAGCCAAATGAACAAATAAAACAAAATAGTAGAGTAATAAAGACTTTTAAAATGTTCCTATAGATTGCACTGAAGTAAAACCTGAGAGAAATTTGAAGGCCAATTCAAGCAATTCTTGCAAAAGAACACAGGATGATGTTTTGGTAAGAGCTTAAACAAGGCAGTGACTCAATGGCTATAAAGGAGAGATTCCAAAAAGATGGAGCTTCTTTGGCTAAGCCCAAAGCGACCACCAATTCAGAGAAGATGAGAGGTAGAGAGGTAGGAGAGGAGGACAGACCAAGGAGGAAGGAGGTAACTAGGGAGAGATTTCCAAATGTGGAATTAGGTTTGTAGTTGGATATCAGAATTAACCGGGAGACAGAGAAAGTAAAGTGTCACAATAGCTTTTCCCCAAAGGAAAAAAGCATTAGATTGCTTCTAATTAAGTATTTGGCATCTTTAAAGCATCGACAGATACATAAATATTGATAATGAGCTAGTGGAAGAGAGAGAGGAAAACAATGACATGTTTTTATGAAAACAGTTTCATACATCTGGTACTTTCATTCACATTTTAAAAATAGTATTAAGATAGAGAATATTATTCACAGAGAAAGGGAAGATGAAATACTTAAGGCAACCATTATCAATAATGGAGGAACAAAAACAGAACCAGGATCATTATTAAATGCCCATTGGCTGTAAGTCTCCTCAAGCAAATAGCAGAGGGAGCTGCTGAGATAAGGGCAAATGACCTCAACAAAAGCTACCCCACCTCCTGACATCCTGAACCAAAACAAAAGCCCAGGTATCTCCATGTCTGGTAGAGTTTTCACTTTATGAACATGAATTTGACTTTCCCATGCAATAGTGAGAAGTATGTAAAAATGACCCACAACCTAGGAAATGGCAAGAGCATAATAACTTTTGAGTTGGACCAACACAAGCCTAAACCCTAAACCCTCCCTTTACCAATCATCACCTATATGACCATGAGCAAAGCTGTCAAACTCTCTCTGCCATTTCCTCCTTTACAAAATGAACTAAAATAATCCATTTTCACAGTGTTTTTGAGAGAATTTAGACAATTCACATGAGATAGATTTTATGAGAGCTAGTCACATGGCCAGCAGGCTCTAGATCCCCCACCAATATTTTATCCCTTATTCCTGGGGAGCCCCCCTCACTTAAAAGTCCAGGGTTATTTAAGAAAGGACCCTATCATCTAAAAGCTACCCCACATACAATGTGCCAGATTCAACTTAAATAGATATGCAAAAAATTACTCAAAGATAAATAAGAAAATATTCTTAAGATTGTGCTAACAATGTTCAGAATTTTGCAAAATCCTCTGGCTAGGAATACATAATTGGAATAAATGCTGTAGAAAGGTTTTACTTGGATGGATTTGACTGTAATTCTACTTAAGAAGTACAACACAGTTATCACTGAATTACCTAATTCAACCAGTAGTATCATTGCTCAAATGACAAAGGATTTCACTTTGGAGACATCAATCACGTGCCTTCTAATCATGTGCCATATCTTGGTGCCAGAGAAGCAAGACCAGGAAGCTAAAATATTGACATCTATATGCATCCTCTCCCCTCCCCGCCACCAAGCAGTTATGGCCCACCAGTAAAAAACTGCAAAACATGCACCTCCCCAGAAGAGGTACCAGAGAATACATGTCCTTCAGATTCTGTTAGACTAAGTGTTAGTAGATTACATGCTTATGTGCTCCTCTCACCAAATTTGTATGTTGAAGCCCTGACCCCTAATGTGATAATATTAGGAAGTGAGATTCTGGGTAGGTAGTTAGGTCTAGGAGAGATCATGAGGGCTCTGCCCTCATAGTGGGATTAGTATTCCTATAAGGAGAGGAAGAGAGACCAGAGCTCTTTCTGTCATGTGAGGCCATATAAGGTTGCTGTCTGCAAAGCAGAAAGAGAGTCCTACCCAGGAACAGATCTAAATCGGATGGCACCCCGATGCAAAGACTTCCAGTCTCCAGAACTGAGAGAAAATAAACTGTGGGTGGTTAAGCCACCTACGACTGGTATTTTGTTATGGCTTATGTAGACAGCAATAATGAATCCTACAGGCCTCATGTGAGATGGCCAGTATGGAATATTTAAAGTAGTAATACTGGAATAGGAACCAGATGCCTTAGTTTTATATCTCATCTGCCACAAAGTCAATGCATGATGTGAAGCAAGTGAGTTTGCCTCTCTGGATGTTAATTTTCTCATCAATAAAATGTTATGGATAGACTATTTGCTAATATCATTGACCTCACTAAAGTGTCTGATGTTATGAAGGGTCCAGTAGAGAGGTGAGGGCAAACCAAGGAGCCATGGTGGAATGAGTTTGGGTATCAGAGCGATCCCAGGAAGGTCAAGCTCCCTACTGTTCTCTGCCTGCCAGGTTGTTACACTAGATTCCATGACGTCACATGTTTCCTAGTCCCATCATCGTACCTTGACCTGGGCCCATTTGATCAGTGATGATCAGAAAGGGTCCCTTCTCCTTCCTCATGACCAGCACTTTACTGAAAGCCTATACTCCAAAAAAAAAAAAAAAGAAAAGAAAAGAAAAAAAGGCAGCTCTAGCTTCCTGAAAATAGCCATGGCTCTTAAAGTGCACCCTACTAGAGAGTAAGAAAGAATTTAATGATATCTGTGATTATCAGTAGGCAAAAGTCTGAAATTATTCGAGACATTCATGGAGATAGATTCTGCATGTCTTGAGCTGTGTCCCACAATGAAGTCACATTATGCTCCATCAATCTACACTACAAGGTATTCCATAAAATATTCCACCTGTACAACCAACATGCTCACAATGAAGTCACATTATGCTCCATCAACCTACACTACAAGGTATTCCATAAAATATTCCACCTGCACAACCAACATGCTCACACATACCCAGAAGCATCTTATTTCAATGTCATGACACAAAATCATAAGGATTCTGGCAAATGGAAGCTATATCCTCAGCACTATGAATCTGATGGAGAGTTCTGAATCCCATTTCAAGAAATTGCGGACTTCTCACAAGAACCAAAATGAGGTTCCTTAAGGGGAAGTTCTCACTGTATATAATGTGTGAGATTAATATCCAAACTTGTGTCGCAGCTCTGCTTTGGTGCTCTCACCAATCTTCTCACTATGATACGAACATTTCTACTCTGGCAAAGTGACTTCTGCCTGTGTTCTGGGCAAAATGGTGTTCATCTAGCCCCTGGACCAACTATGGCTCCAAATTAAACTGGAAGACCTCATGAGAGTTCTTCAACGCCCCTCTACTAGAACATTAAATATGTTTATTTCTATGTGCCAATAAGAAAAGGGGTCCAAATCTCTCAACCCTATCACTAAACGCAAAAGAGCAACATATTTGATCAACTTGTCTAAAGGTCCATTGTCATAAAGGAGAAAATTGTGCGATGGAGCACTGGCAGAATAGCAGGCATTGTCTCATAAGAAGAGGAAAACACTTAAATACTTCCAGATTTTCTAAAAAGAACTTGTAAAAAATTTGCTTTGGCTTGAGCTGAACATTCTTCATAGGCAAGGCCTTTTTTTTTTTAATCCACCCAGCTTTCTTTTATTAGAGTAATTAAAACAATGTTGGGTATTCAGGGTGTCTGATATAACTATAATCCTCTGATATTTCAAGCTATTGATTTGACAAAGTATCTACTGTGACTAGGGTATTAACTGCTGGAAAGGTATCCACATTGATTTCTGATAGTGTATTTATTTAAAGTCTGCTAAAGCCAAACCATGGGCTTCAAGGAATTCCAGACAACTACTTTAGTTTATGAAATGGCATTTTAAAACTTTCGCTAGGGCAAAATGGTTTTCAAGTAACATTCAAAGGAGAAAAGGTCTTAAGCATGAAACCTGACAGCTTTTCTAAAGAAATGATCAAATGTGGGCTGCCTATTTTCTCCAATTCTACAATGATTTGAGTATTTCGGTGGTGAAATGCTGCCAGGTTGAAATCTGTGTATTTTGCTATTCTTAAATTGCAAAAGGAATAATTATTACCATGATTATATTCTGACATAATAATTCCCATCAGTCTTTCCTAAGCAAAGAGCACAAATCACAACATAAATCCTAGTACTAGATGGTTAGAAGATGAAATTTATTCTGAGTTCCATTCCCAATGTGTATAAAAAGAGATTCATATTGTGGATGGAAATAAATATGGGCAGAGAAGCATGGTTATTATTACTATAGTAACAAGATCACTCTGAAAATGATGAACATAAAGCCCTTTTTCCTAGAGCTGTATTGAGACATTTTCTATATTAAGCTTCATTTCTTGCCAGTTTCCTCTTTGTCTATGTAGAAGGCACCAAAGGGAACAAACCCATGTTGGGTCTCCTGACACTGTAAGTTATAACATGTGCCTCATTTGGTTAAGCTTTCAGCTTTTCTGTGTCTCACCCAAGCAAACAGAACTTGAAACTAATAATTACCTGTGGTTTGATCTTCAAGTAATACAGAAAAATTAAAAGCCACGCATCATATTAATTTTTATCTTTTTAGTTTCCTGGATGAGGACTCCATGTCTTCTTTGTCCACTGTTCTTGTACTTGTGGCAAGAACATCTACTGTTCACCAAAAAGTCACTTGCTTCCCCAAATGTCCTAGTTCCCTAGATTAGTCAGTCCGGAGATGCCATTACAAAATACCACAGATGGAGTGGCTTCAATAATTTACATTTACTTGCCCACAGTTCTGGAGCTTCAAAGTCCAAGATCAGGATACCAACATGGTTTTGTTCTGGTGAAGACGCTCTTCCTGGCTCGTAGGAGGCCACCATCTTGCTTTATCCTTACGTGGGTCTCCAGTGTCTTTTTTCAGGAGGACACTAATCCTATCATATCATTATGACTTAATTTAATCTTGATTACTTCCTTATACATTTTATCTTCAAATACAATCACACTGGGGGTTAAAATGTCAACATATGAATTTGGGGGTGGAGCAGAAGGAAGAGGACACAGTGCAGTAGAGAGGACAAAATAGGCTGGACCAAGTAATTCATTCTGAAAAATAGGCTGTGGGAAAAATCACCAGTGTCCTTTGTAGCACCTCTCTTCCCCTTGTATAGGAATTTTGGATGTTCTGGATATCACAACATTAACATAATAGAATCATAACTAATCTTAGTTTCTGAGAGAGATGTAGTACTGCTCACCTGCCAGACATCAAGTTCATGCAAACTATAAGTTTGTATTGTGTTTACTTATTAATATTGCCACTAACATATTTACTGACCACTCCTCTGTGCCCAGAACTGAGCTCAATTATTAAGCAGCCCTGCCCTCATGAAAAGCACAAGCTTGTGGAGAAGAGAAAAGCAGCACAAAATTAACAACTTAAGATAATTACATTCAAAATAGCCTGACTAGATTGTAAACGCAGGCAGAGCTCAGAATGGAGAGCACAGGTGGGTTGAAGGAAGTTCTTTCTGGAAGAACTTTTTGGAAGAGCCAATGCTTGAAAGGAGTCTCTCAAATCAGGGTGGATTTAGGAGATCACTCTAGGTCTTGATTGTACTTGATGTTTGTATAGTTTACTCAGTCCAAAGCCCTATGTGTATTAGTATCAATGGTATCTAAGATTATGGAAAAGAAAGATGTCAAAATCATCACAATCAGAGGACTGAAGGTTTAAAAGAGGTCTTGGGAATCTTCTCAGTCAATCTAGTTATTTGAAAAAAACTTGATTAAAATCAAGGGCCAGAGATATGGTGACTTTGCTAACATAGGAAAAAGCTATGGACCTAGAATCACCAACAAAAGTTAGTGGGTACTGCTTTGGAAACTCAAGATTTACAAAATGGATGGGAAACAAGAATGCCTAAAAATTCTTTTGAAGTTGTTTTGAAGGTCAAATAGGTCATGATGTGAATATTCTCCAGCAGCTATCAATTTTATAAAAATAGTCTAAGAGGTCTGCCCCAAAGTCACAGAAAAATAAAGACTATATTCTTAGCTCCATTAAGCTTGCACATTCCAAATCATTCCTCTTCAAATTGGTCATCTTGAAAGCATAGATGTCTTTGCTCCAAATATTTGCAATCCCTTTTTTTCAATTTTAGAAGTCTCGTCAAAGCTGAAGTTGCATTATTTAAAATATCCTCAGTGGTGGCAAATTTCTGCTACCTGGATATTGAACTGACCATAACAATGAATATAGGAAATAAGTGAGTCACAGAACATCATCAGACAGAGACTTTCTTGCTGAGCTCATAAACTGGTTCGGGAACAATTCCTCCAAAACAAATTTTGAAACAGCACACACACAAAAAATGTATTACTAGAGTAAATGCAGTCTCAAGGAGATCTTTTTGAAACAGAATATTCAATTTCATAGATCAACTCTTTCATACACAAAAGGAGACAAGAGGAAAAAGAAAAACATGGCAGGATGAAAAAGAAAAGGAGGCAATACTCTCATCACAGGGAAGGAAAGGATGGAGTAGGAGAATCATGATCTCTTAACAAAAGGCAAATGCTGTTTTTCACTACAACTTTATGGGTCAGATTCCTGAGGATTGGTTGTATTTTTTATTAAACTAGATGATTTCACTTCACTTCAGCAAGGACACACCAGACCCTAGAAATAGCAGCTGAGACTCTTTTGACACTTTTATAATGTACAGAGCCTAAATCAAACATCAATTCAAGTCATGGACTCTTAAAACTACTTTCAACATGCTCAGAACTGTCATCTTCAAACGTAATGACCACAAAACCTTGCCACTTTGCCCATACTGAAAGTGAGGCAACGTGCTTTCCATTCAGCATGGTCCTGTAATTATTTTCAGTGCCTATTCCTATACAAAATCGGGAGTCTCATTATGAAGAAGCAGATTGTTTGAGTAAGCCCTAGAGATATAAAACACTGAAAGTTGATACTTCATGTCAGGATAAAAGCATTTTCATGGCCAATAAAATGAAAAACATCTGAGAGGAGGAGTTTGGGTTGATGAAGAAAAGCATAAACTTGTCTATTAAATAAGCCAAGGGGAGTGACCGCTGAAGCTGAAAAAACCTTGACCTGCGTAAGACTGGATATTAGGCAGTAGGAAGGGCAATGTCTGGGTCGTGACCCACTCTCTGAAGCACTCTACTTCAGTTTTACGTAGCTATATTTTGATTACCCTAGTGTCTCAGACCCACATTCTCAATCCAAATAAAATTAGCAGTTCTCCCTGCTACTGGCAGAAGCCTAGTAACATGCAGACGTGCTTGCTTCCACACACAGCACTTTTTCCCTTTCAGTTGCATCATGTCTTCACTGATCTTTTCAAGTTCATAGAAGAGGGCCTCTGCATGACGTCAGTCTGTAAGAGACTACAGGAGGAAGATCAGCCAACATGGCTGAGCTCCAGGCAACTATCAAGAGACATGCCTAACACCTTTGGTGATACCTTCTGCTGTGGACACAGGTAAAAGTTGGCAAAGCTGTTTTCGAGCTACCAGAGACAATCAGATGCACTGACCTGACACTCAATTAGATATTTCTTACATTATGCCAAAGGAGTATCTGGGGCACTGAAGAGAAACCCAGATGGCAGAGGAAGTCCCTGATGGTAATGATTTATTCCACCTGAAGAAGGTCAGACTTCAGAAAATGCTATCAGTACATCCAACAGGGCTCCCGGTTCACAGAGAAAACAGTTATCTGGTACCCTGTGTCCTGCCCAGTAGCACCTCTGTAAGATGAAGACCACATTCACCCAGGAGGCCCTGGTACTAAAAGCACGTGGTCTGGTGAAATGGAGAAGAGGAGAAGGCCATGTACAGTCTTGTACCCACTACTGATCCAGATTGGTTGGTTCAGTTCTCTTTCCTACGTAAAAGACAATGAATGCATGGAAGAAGACAGGAGTCTTTAGTAAATGGTTGGCAAGTATTCTTTAGCCATCTCATCTATTTATATAGCTTATGAGCTCAATTTGGGGTCATAATCAGCATGAAAAGTGTTGTAATGATTCTGGCATTATCCCCGTCAGAATGAAACTAGAATTTCATCATAGTTTTAGGCCTCACTCCAGTCAGCCTCCCACAGTTAGGGCAGGGGTGATTATGAAAATACAAGAACAGATTTCTAAGCAGAACTTAAGATCCCAGCCTCCTTAATTGAGCACTAATTCATTTTCCATCACTGAGAAGAGACTTTGAAAGTTTGCAAGATTCTCCCTACATCTGCCTCTGCATCTATCCATCCATCTATATTTTTCCTGCCACGAGGAAATTATAGGTATCACATCTGTTTCCCTAACCCAACTTCCTTGCTGGCTTCTGGATGGTGGGAACTGAGAAGCAGTTTTCTTCAAAGTTCTGTGACGGCCGTATCAAGACTTTCAGTCATGTAATTAGGATACTTGGTACTTCAATGAGCTCATACGTTCCTTAATTGCTCCATGATATTCATTTTAAAAACTTTTAAACAAAGGTTAAATGCATCTAATTGGTCCTCCAAAGTGTGTGTGTGTGTGTGTGTGTGTGTGTGTGTGTGTGTGTCCGGCTGTGTGTTCAAGTGCTAAGATCTAGAGACTGAGGATGTTACTGAATTTATCTACCAAAAGCTACCTTTCTTCAATTAAATAATCGTTTCTCCAATGGCCCATTCTGTTTCCATCTCTCCTGTCCAAAGAGAACTAAGAAGATCCCCAAAAGTTCTCATATCACTCTAACTTAAATTTGCCCCAGGTCTTCTTTATATGGCCAATAATTGAGGGAAAAAGAGACTTTTCACCAATAATGTCGGAATTTTGTATCAGGTACAGTTTCTTTTCTTTCAAATATACAAAGACTATTTTCTTCTCTAGACTATACTAGAGAAATCAGTGTTAGAAGTTATTTGTTATGGGTTTGTTGTTTAACCATTATGGGGATTCTATGGTTACACCCTATAGAAGTTGACTTGCATTTCATTTCATCTTTATTTGTGCTAGTGCACTGTACTTGAGTTATCTCCTCTTTTTCTCTTTATATCTACTTCAGATTTTCAGGTATTTCTATTCTTCGGTGTTATAGGCAGCATGTTCTGCTCTTTCAGACTTTGCAATAGGAAGACTTTAAAGCACTTGAATTTTTTTTTTCTCTCATCTTGTAACGCCTGTAACTCACTAAAGGGCATGCTCCCACATGTAACGAAAAGCACACGACTAGACCACCAGACAATGGCAAACCCAGTGTGGAAGTGGACCCTTAACTGTGCACTGGGATTCTGAACACTTCCAAGACAAAACGTTTTCATACCATATGTATCAGTAGGTTACTTAAATATTTATTTCCAGCAATTGAGAAATAAATAAAACCTGCTAGAAAAAAGAAAGATGCCAAAAAAGTTTCAAAATTTAGGTCATTGTTGAAGGAACCAATTTTTTAAAAAAGGATACACTTACACAATGGAAAAGGTGTATATATGCCATGTCTCTGTGAAAGAAAAACAGATTTGAGGTCTATTTTCTGACCCTTAGCCTCTCCTTAGAGATGAAAACTAGAAGGGAAATGTTCACATTTGAAGCGCACACCAAAGCTTGAGATTCTCCTAAAAGCATCTGATAATAGCAACCAGTGAAAATGTAATTCTAACTCGATCCATACAGTGAGAAGCTAAAAAATGTTTCCAAAGCTATATGTACTTGGAATCATGGAGTAACATTACTTACTCTACGTAGCACAGATGCCAAATAACTGTCAAAATATGATCTGTCAACTCCTAAATTAAACTTAATTTACATTTAAGAAACTCACCGCTTCTTAGCCACCTCATACGCTCTATTAAATTAATTTTTATTCTTTTAATACTTTAAAGTGAATTGAGTGTTGCCTTGACCAAACCCAAATCACCGAAGCATCAATATCTATGTGATTTTAAGAATAAGAAATCATTGACAAAACTCTGAAAAGCAACACAGCGACTTTCGGACAAGTAGTCCCCCCACACCTGACACCACCTGTCAAGGTGAAAAGCACGATAGCTATTTCCATTCTGCTTATTCCTGCTCTTTCCTCTTTGTAATACGAGCTGAAGGCTGCTCTGTGCTCCCAAGCAGCAGCACATGATGCCGGCTGCTCTTTGTAGTGACTCCGAATCTGCGCCCTTGACTGAGGTCTTCGCGCTAGTTCTGATCTTTGCTACCGACACGTCTGTCTACACCGCACTACACCTTGGCTTTAAGAGACTGGATATTCGTGCAGACACTCACCCTGAGTCCAGACCACCTGGTCTCTTCGGACAGTTCTTCAGCCAGTTCTTGTAACGCTCTCTTTCCTTCACTGAATGGATCTGCCTTTTTCCTCTGTGATTCTGGTTTTCTAACCAATCCTCTGTTTAAATCCACCATCCAAGCAGTTCCTAAAATTCTACTCTCTGAAGTATCCCTGAATTTAAACACACTGACCACAGCTCATGTTGGGTTTTCAACCCCAAGTCTACTGCCTCATTACATTAGAACAAACCACAGAAATAAGGGTTCTTTCTGCCAAATTTGTTTTGTATAGGACTTAATGACACTATGTAAACATAGATGTTTATTGATAACTCTCAGGCATTAAAAAAAAATCCCAATACTTGAAATCTGTAGCAAAGAAGAGTGTTCTCACAGAGCAAAGCAATTTGGTTAAAATCCAACCAACTACAGCAAGAAAGCACAAATGTTTTAAAACATTATTTTAGGCTACATCTTACATACTACCATTTTCCAGGAACCATTTTTTCTAATGCTTGGATTAACCCAATTGCACTTACTAATTGAGCAGTCATAGTCATACCCAGAAATATTTCTCACCAGCAGGAAGACAAATATATGCTGTGTTTTCTGAAAACAAGTCTTATTTTGAAACTATGTGTTAGGGGCTTCACATGCAAAATTAAGACTTGAGATCACTGTATGGATCATTCAGATTCAAAGTCAAAAAAACTGGCAAAAGTATTCAACCAGTTATCCAATCATTTTATTATACAGTCTACTTTAGGCTTAAAATGATTTGTTCTTATCCTTTCTAAAAAGTAATCATCTGCCTACCCTTATAAAAGAATAGTAAGTTTATTAATACCTCATTTTCCTGTTTTTTTGGCCTCTATGTTCCAAGTACGAAACTAGAGAGAATGATATGGGACACACAGTTTTAAAAGGATCTTTTTCCTTTCTGTAAGCCACAATGATAAAACAATGCAAATGGTACCAAATTCACCCCGACTCTACAAGGTCAGTACAGAGCAAAATTATGAAATGTATGAGGTTTATCTTCAGCTCTACTGCCCCTATCAAAATCTTCCCTTTGAATAAGAATCCAGCCAAATTTAAATTGATAATATTCTTTCTCCAAGGAGCCATTTGCTTAAACTTGTTCTACACACTGAGCAATGAAAAGGACCCTTCAACTAGTATTTCAGGTACCCTCAAGCAGACAAAGCTATCACCTACTCTGTTTTCACATTTGACTCTATCTCAATAGGGAATAATGTTCTCAGCTCTCATTTTCTAAGTTCTGTAACATTTGCAAAGCAGTGCTCATATTACCTGGTCTCATCCTAACAAGGTCCAACATTCTTGCCTCCACTTTATAGATGACGTAGCTCACCGCCACCACAGACTGGGCTCATGTCTGGAGTCATGGTTTTATAATTTACATGGGTGGTCTTTCCATTCAGGTCTACACACCAACTTTGCCTCCTTCCATTGGAAAAAGGTTGATAACTATCCCTTGACTTGCTCAGTACCTATTTTCCAGCTTCTAAAGCAGTAAAGATTTCTTCTATCACCTACACATATTTCACACACACACACACACACACACACACACACACACACACACACACTATGTTCTGAATATTCAAGTAACAACAGAGAATTTTAAAAAGTACCTCATCTATTCTCATGGGGTAATCCAGTCACAATCAAATAAGAGGAGGACAATCATTGGACAATACTATCACATAATCCCAAAACAGGTGCCACGTAGTGGCTGGAGTAGAGACACCATTATCTGTACGGTGACTTCACTATGTACTTTCAATGATGAGTTTTAAAGAAACTCAGCCTTTCTTACATTTTATGATATAATTATAGGTGTAGGGTTACATGTAAATCTAATGATAACTAAAATGCAGTGTAAAAAAACTCATGCACTTTCTTTATCATTAGTTTTTATAAGAAAATTCAAGATGACAAAATGCTATTGTATGATTGGTTCAAACCTTGACTATACAAACTAACCTACAAACGATGGCAAAAAGGCATAAATAGTTCCAAAATATTTGCAGACTATATCTCATGCACCCTATCTCATATATGACACATATTCTAACTGAAGAACTATAAATGGGCAATTATGGACTGCCAGAAGAATTTCTCAATGTTCATTGCTTAAAAGTATCTTATCAAGAAGATGGGGTAGATATACACAATAGAATACTATGTGGCCATCAAAAAAGGAATAAATCCTGCCATTTACAGCATCATGGATGAAGAGAATTAAGCTTAGAGAGATAAGCCAGAAGGAGAAAGACATAGTATGACATCACTCATATAATGTGTATAGAAGCAGAAAACAACTTATATAAATTAAATGCTAAAAGCCTTAAAAAAAAAAAAAAAGAGAGAGAGAGAGAACTATTCCAAACAGACTTTTAGTGGGGGTGGAAGGGGGATGGGGTGCAGATCAAAGGGGGAGGGAAAACAGAGTAAAGGGGAATTCTCTGTAAAGTGAAGGGACTGTACTACAGACATGTAAATTTGCTATCATGTAGATCTCCAACCAAGTTAATATTAAAATACAACAGTCCTTCAATAAAATCAGCATGAAAAAGTTATCAGATTAGCAAGCTGTCTTTGTAAAGGACTTGGTAAACTATATTTTAGGCTTTGCAAATCACCATCTCATTGAAACTGTGAAATTCTACTGTCAACAGCATGAAAGCAGGTGTAGACAATATGTAAAAGAACAGATGTGGCTGTCTTCCAATAAAACAAATACAAGTCCATAGGTCAGTTTGCCAACCCTTTCAATAGAAAATTATTCTACCAAGTCTGACTTTCTTATTAAAGTGGCCAGGGCAATGCTGCTCACCTGGGACCCAAAGGTTTCCTGGAAGCACCGGCCAAGCTGCGTCTTAGCAGCAACTGGGTAGATGTGGGGCACGACTTGCTGGTGGGAATAAGTGGAGTGCACCGTCTGGGTCTTCTGGACGGGAAGCCCTTGGTATGAGACTTGGGACTGGCCCGGCTGGGCTTCTTTCACCTTCTGGCCTGTGGGGCCATCGATTCTTGAAACCTGGTGGATCTGGACTGAAGCTTCAGGCGGGTGTTTCACATGGATATTGACTATGTTGGGAGGAAATTTCACTAAAACAGATTGGAGGAAACTTGTTAGTCAGAAATAATAACATGTGAGTCACAAAGAAAGTGAATTTTCACGTGAGGCAGCCTGAAAGTATTTTGTATACATATATATTTACAGAGGTATATAGTATACAGAGGCTAAATAATACATATTTCATACATATATATATATATATATATATTGCTGCAAGTCATCAAAGTTCTTGATGAGAAAAGGATATACTCAAACTGAAAATTAAACTTGAATTTATATATTTTAAGGACTAAAACTGCAATTATAAAGAAAAATTAAAACTCCAGATAATAGCACATTCAGGAGACAAAAATATCTTTTCAAGGAAGTCATAAAGCTGAAATTCATGCTGTTTGGGGTCATAGTTGGTACATTTTATCAGATGAAAGTAATAGACTCGGGTGTTTGATTACTTTTGAATTTCTCACCACGTTTCTATCAAGAATTTACCTTCCTATAGAAAAATAAGTACAATTTCCCAAAGCCCAATTTTTTTTATCCTTCAACAAAATATGCAACAACGCATGTACTTTTATGGTTCTTGTGATTCATACAGTGACACACAAAATACTAAAGGGTGATATTTTATATCAGTACAAGATTTGCTTAGCAGTTTTCAAACAAAATTTCATCTTCTGAAACTAACATGCATGGGTTAAAGCACCAGTAACACTTGTCTGATCCCTTGTAAAAAATTGTGCGAGTATCAGAGACACCGGGTGATGACATTGAGTTAGAATTTGAGCTTGGAGGGACCTACTTGACCTTCCTTTACAGATGACTAAATTAAAATCCATGGAAGTGAAGTGACGACTTAGAACGAAAATTAGAGACCAGACTTGGCATTCACCTGCAGCAGTGCGTGGTCCACCTGTATTTCAACACTGTGGTGCTCATCTTTCCATTTCCCAGGCCCTCAGATACACAGTACCACACACAGCTGTTAGCTTTTGTGGCTAAGAGTCGCTAGAGAAGGATTTACTCTGTGTTATTTTTGTATTTCCTAAGACACCAATTCTCTACAGCCTAGAAGTCACTGTTGCCATATTCCTGGGTCCACACTTGGCCCCTAAGGCAACCTCTCAGGTCACAGGTCACGTATTCCTTTTTCAGTCCCATGCTAGCCCTGGCCATTTTCAGATGCTCAGCCTCCGTGTGGGTATGTCAGGTTATCACAGGTCTGATAAAGGGACAAAATCAACATAACAAGCTTACCTTTGACTCCTTGCTGGCTAGTCATGGTCAGAGGCAAAGTGTGTGTGGAGTGGACAACACGTGTTCCCAGTGCCTTCCCTGACTGCTGAGAATGCTGATATAGTTTGGACACACTGGCACCGTGGACTGGGATCTGACAGAGCTTCCCTGTGAAATTTGGAGGGCACTGGCATTTGTCCCTTGAACTGCATTGGCCACCATTCATACATGGAAGATGGCAAATTACTGAAAAAGAAAAAAACAGCGTCAGTTTCTCAGATGCTAAGATCCATCAACAAACAAAATTCCCTGAACACTGAGCCCATCACAATGCTGTCACACTGCCGCTAACTTTAGAAATGGTGAACAAAGGAAGAATTAAACTAACAAAAACAGTCTCTGTTGCGATCTAATTCTAACCATCATAACGTCACTGAACTCTCTGATTGTGGAAAAGAAAAATCATGGGAAAAAGATCACCACTCAGGATTATTGTCTATCACAGTCTTCTAAGTATCTCTTCATTCTGAAATTATTTTGTTCTCTTATTTCATCACAAATTTCTTAAGTGTCACATTCTCAGCACCTAGAACAACGCTTGGCCACTGAGTAAATGGGTACTTCTTTACCTGGAACACTCTTTCCATAAGTAAAAAAAACTAATTAGAGTACAAAAAAGAATATCTGTTGAGAATTTTCTTTATACAAGAAGTGAAAAAGTGCTACCCAGAACAAGGGAGTAGAGGACTTTGAATCTATTTTACAGGAATTTGTAATCTTGTTGGGATAACAAGACCACAGTGAAACCCAAATGTAGCAGAGAGATTAGGAGTTTGGAATTTGTTTTATTTAGAATACTGAAGATAAATAATGTTGGGCAGAGAATTTTAAGAAGAGCTAAATTCTGACTAAATTAAGCTTACGGGTTAACCTCTTCAACACTAATGAATTCTTCTTATCCATTTTTAAACATTGTCAGATTTCCACCAGCTCAAAAAATAGAAGCCCCTCTGTTACAGTAAGCGAGATAAGCCAAAAAGAGAAAGGCACATACTGTAAGATCTCACTCATACGTGGAATATAATGAAACAGATGACACAAAACAAAAGCTAATTCTTCGACACGGACAATAAACTGAGGTGCCCAGAGGGGAAAGCGAGGGAGGTGGATGCAGTCAGTTCGTAGCCGGGTCCAATGACAGCGGCAAGGACGACTAGAAACTTGGTGGTGGGTGTGGTGTGGTATCTATTTGCTGAAGAGAAAACTTGCACATCTAAAACTTACATTGTGTTGTAAATCAATGTTACCTCAATCAAAAAGTTTTTTAATAAAATGAAATCCCCTCAATTTCACTTCCTTCCAGTTTCTCTCTCTTTAAATCCACTCCACCATGAACGAACTTTCAAAAAGAATGAACCATTCATTTCTCCACATACTATAACATAGTTTGAGCCATCTCTCTTCTTTGGGTCCTGCCACTAACGGTCTCCCATGTTGTTACATCTACTAGATGGATTTCAGTCCTCCTTTGGCATCCATGACCTCTCACTCATCTATTCACTCTCTTATCTCCTACATATGGATACGCCTTACTCGTCTTTACTAACGCTGCACACTCCTCCTCCATGATTGCACCCTATCAGACACTGAGAACACCCAAATGCATATTTCCTAGCCAAAGCTCCCTACTGAGCTCCAAACTGCCTGCTGCTGTATTATTTCCATGTGCTATTATTCCACGGGCTTCTCAAACTCAAAGTATCCAAAATCGGAATCCTCATCTCCCCTCAACACCTCTGTCACTGAGTGCTGCTGCCTTGCACCCCCCAACCAGACATTCAGTCCCTTCCAAACATGCTCAAACATGTCTACCTCCTTCTACTCACAGGGACCCTGTTCCCTCGGAAACCTCACCTCTAAGGACTCTCCCCTCATTCCCAGTGATAAGCTACACTGAACTCAATTCACTCCCTCAGCGTACAAGGCCCTCTCACCTCTCTTCAGCTTTATCCACGCCGTGTCCATT
The DNA here is from genome assembly GCA_004363575.1 of Solenodon paradoxus. Lineage (NCBI taxonomy): Eukaryota > Metazoa > Chordata > Mammalia > Eulipotyphla > Solenodontidae > Solenodon > Solenodon paradoxus. The sequence goes on from RJWH01002205.1 coordinate 180,654, forward strand.
CCTGCCCACTTTCCATTCACCTTTCTTTCACTACTTAACTCCTACTTATCTTTCAGACTCTGCTTGAACCTCCCCTTCTCCCATTCCCAGTTGCCCCTCATTTAGGTTTCGTGTTTTTCCTCTGGGCTTCCATGAACTCTGATTTGCTATTCATCATGTCACTGGTTCCTTGCATTGGAGCCTATGTTTCTGTGTGCTCACTCAATGGGAGCCCTGTGAGGTCAAGGACTTTATCTATTCTAATCTACCACAAGCATGAGGGTCAGCTTCTAGAGGAAACACTACAGCTCAAAACCATACTGACTGAAGCCATGTCCAGAGCTATGCCTACCACTCGTCAAATACCATTCTAGGGGTTATGGAAGCCCCAGGTGCTGCCCTTCAAAGACAGGAATGTTAACTGGGGAGGTTAGCTAATCCATGATAACTGAAAATAGAGATCAGCAAATAAGTAACAACTGGAAAAATATAAAAAGGAAATCCTGTGGAAATTCAGAACAAACTCCTTTCTAGGAATTCCAAGTAGACTTTAAGGAGAAATCATTTGGGCTGTCTTTGAAGCTAGACAAGATTAGGGAAAACAGAAAGGGGTGCATGCTAGGAAAACAGTATGTATAAAGGGGGTGGGGCATGAGAAAATCTGTGTTATTGATACCCTGGGTTCCTGAGAGGAGGGGTCAAGGGATAAACTGCAACACTAGGCTTGAATCAGACAATACAAGTTCTTAAAGACCTGATAAGGAGTTTCGATTATATTCTGTAATCAGTGATTTCTTCTGAAGGCTCCAAGAAGAGAAAGAAGCCAAGCTAAAAGAATGTTCCAGAAGGTTACTCTTGTGATGTCATGTGGGATTGGTTGAAATGGACAGTGATGAAGATAGGAATGTCAGTGAGATTATTAGAATAATTGAAATATAAGTTGAAAAACACAGATTAGGATAAGGGAAATAGAAACTGAAAGAAATGTGAAGTAATATAACAATCAAGGGAGAATTAGTACGAGTGCTTTGTACACCTGAAGTACGAAGAGGGAGAGACATGGAAGAGCAAAGACAGCAAAAAATTCAAATGACTAACCAGAAACTGTCCATGACCTGATCATGACACAGATCAACTCAAACCCACATATCCTAAAAGTGATCTGAAATAATCTACGCTGAGGAGCAGAATCAAAACTGACTCCATGGATGAGTGAAAACTGTGTCATTCCCAGATTGATTCTGAATCAAATATTAGATCACAGCTTGGCTGCACTGGATGGGCTCAGTGGGTAAGAGGGAAAGACAAGGGGACCAGACCAACATTTAAATGTACGGTGAATAATTTACAGCTGGGACGAGGCACTCCTTACACTGCATGGTTCCAATACACATACATTTCAGTTACCAGCTTAGTAAAATCACACAATTCCTCCCAAAACATGATTCAAGCTTCAGTTGCCACACTGTATTAACTGGAAGTAATTGCCTAGAATACAGACTACATTATTAGCTCTTTGGTAAACAAATCACTACGTTAAGTAACAGATGTGCACCATGAACACTAACCAATCCTGTCACTTCCTTCATATGCTGGTTTTTGCATAACTATTACTATGTTGACATACAGACAACAAAGCATGTGGCTGTGATGCCCCCTCTTCTCACGGTGATGAAGTCACAGCACATGAAGATCCTGGGTGCAACACGTGGGAACAACTAAATAAAATGCTTCTTACTCCTCCCTCTTCCTGTCTGCCCACTTGCCTTCATGTGAGACAGAGAGAGAGAGAATTTTGAAAGCACAAAGGGTCAGACATTGGAAATGCGACCCAACTTGGACAAGAGTGTGGAAATCTCTCTCCATCTCGTAAGTCATACAAGGAGAAAAAAACAAGTATATTCAAACTACTCTTGATGAATTTTATCCTGAGAAATAAAACATCTTATTCTCTGTGTTTCTAGCATTTTAAATTATAGGACACTAAATATTAGCTGTACTTTGTTCAATTTCTCTATACATTTATACATTTATAGCAAAGTTTTAATGTTTTGACAAGAATATTTTTGAAGATCATGAAAGTGATTAAGATCATTTTTCATTCTCAACTGGCATGGTTCATTCTTACAATCATGCATTGCTATGTAAACCTATAATCTATATTAAAATAATTTCATAGAATGCTACCATTTTTTTTATAAAGGAACATCAACCAGCTGAATTTTACTAGATATTTCTAGGCTCAATAGCAGACACAGAAATCAAACACAACTTCAATTATTTTTGTTTAAGTCTACCTTTAAACCCATGAGATCACTTCCATTAGACTATTCCAAGAACTAAGAAGATATAGCAATAACCTCCCAATTCCAATAACCCTGTGTCTCTGTTGTCATAAAAGAAACAGTTTCTGCTTGGCTTAAGCAGCTCTTTATAACCATCTATGAATGAGAAGTAAAATATCTATTATTCTATTCCAGCAATTTCTGAACTCTCAGTTACAATATGCAATTCTTTGCGACAGCTCAATAATTACAATTTTAAGTTCTTTATGGCAGGTGATCTTTTTATAGCTAAACAGTCGTTCACATCAGAGAAAATAAATTTAACATCAACCTACAGTTAAAGATTCAACAACGAATAGTTTCTTTCTGTTTCAGAAGTTCCTGCTACTCTCCAAACATTGCCTCGTGATGTACTGTCTGTGCTATAAAACCGTCTGAACACGAGGAGGAAAAATGACTAAGTTATCTTTAAGGCTGACTTGAGAACGCTGGTTGTAAGCCTAGCTATGGCACGTATATTTTAGAACATATACCTAGAAGGTGTAACACAGAATGCTGGCAGAGACATTCCATAACCCTGTCAGCTTGACATTTTGCTGGTCATCGCCATTATTCACTTCTGCATCAGAGGGTCACCTGGGACCCAGTGCAAATAGCCAGAGGTGGACATGGGCCTTCAGCCTGTTATTCCAGAAAGTGTAATTTCATAACAACCACTCAAAATATCTCATGGTGCTGTTATAAAAGGTCAAAACGAGCAAAGGGATCCCTGCTGGAAGAACAAGTTGGAGGTTTTAAATATGTCAGGCGTTTCAGTACATTCCACCACTCACTGGGGCCTGAAAAACCGCTTGCAGTCCTCAAGAAATGAGGCTGACAGAATCATTTTCACATTCTACACCACAAACTGGAACCTGAATGCAAAGGAGTATGTGTCTTGGATACACATAGCAGCAAACTGCATTTTCTAAAAGTGTGTACTATACTTTCCTCTCACCTCAGCTGGATATGTAACAACACTTCGTCTGCGTGTGCCCAGAAGGTGCACTAGGAATGCACTCCGCTTTCTTGCCCCAACATCCTGCCCTCCACCCACCACCTCGCCTTCTGTGCCAGCAGACAGACCGTTTCGAGTTATTGTGGCTTCGGCAGAACAGGGAAAACCTCCATCTGAAGAAAAGCCTCCATCTGTCATTTCACAGAACAGACACACACATGATTTTGATTTGAATAGCTACTTAAACTTTCCCACTTGTCTCTGATTAGAAGAATAATGTTTCCTTATAGGCTTTTGGCAAATTTGTTGATAGCCCTTAAGAGTGTGAAAATAAAACAGCAATATTTTTAACATGTAAAACTTATCACGGGATTGTTCCCCCTAAACATACCTACCACGCCCTCTTTTAAATAACACCCCTAAACTCTCTTCAGAGAAAGAACAGGCTAATCCTGCAGCTGTTTAAAGTTTTAGATAACAAGAATGTTAGGTAATATCTAGATGTTGCAGTAAATCACTGCTTACTTGAAGCACCTGGTCCATTAAAAAAAAAAAAGTCCCGTATGCTTGCCTTTTAATTCAGTATGCATCATCAAAAATAAAATAAAAAACCTGGAGCAGAAAACCAAGAGGGAAGCCACATTCTTCTGCAGCTTGACCTGAGGATCTGAGGAGGCCTGGCCCCTCACATGCGCCAAAGAAGGAAGTTTGGAGATTAGGAGGCATTTACTAAAATCTGGGTTTGAGGTTTTTCAAAAACAGTGTGTAGAGATTTATAATTGCTATGTTCTAAAATTGCCTCCCTACAGTACTTATTTTTTAAACTGTGCTGAAGACCACTGCATCATAACAGTATCTAAGTTTAAGATATGCATCATCATAAATCAACATCTGTAGATAATAATTTTACCACCAGGAGTCCAATTCTATCTCTCACTAGTTCTGATTGTCTGCTAACTAATACGAACTCTCAAAATCCCCCAAGACAGCATCTGAGATACAATGACCAGAACAGCCTGCCCAAGGAGGTGGAATTCATATGAAACCAAAAGGAGGAGAATCCATTGATATGAAAAGTTGGCACCAAGAGAATTAACAGGCGCCGAGATCTTGAACTGAGACAGGTTTAGAAAGAGCCAGAAACAGGAAGGAGGCTGACGTGGCCATAGTGCCAGAGGGACGGCGACGGGGGAACAACTGGGCTGGAGAACATCAAGAGCCAGGTTTCTGTTTCTTCCCACAAAGCGCAAGGGCAGCTATCACAGCGCAGACTGGACAGCAAGAAAAACACAAGTTATGCAGTAAGTGAAAACTCCCAGCAAGGACAGACAAGACTCACAGGAGACAGAACTAGGGAGAAGAAAGAACAAGGGTACAGTTGGAACCACTCTTGGCTACACAAGACATATGCACCAGAAAGTAAGTTTTCAACTCCTGGGTCTCATTTCACATTTTTGAATAACTATTGAAGCCGGATTCAAAGTAAATCCCAGAGGTTTAATTTAAAACTCATTAATTATATCATCATTCTAAGGTAAGAGAATTTTTTTTTTTAATGTGTAAGTAAAGAAACTAGTGTTCTCCATAGTACATGCAAAAAAGGAAAAAGCGTTCTAAGAACCTGGGAGCTGAGGCAAATGCTCCAGTAAGACCTCAAAATGCTCTTCCTGCCAGAATCTCTTTGCTCTACCTGCTTTGGAAATTACACAGTTATTTTCACCTCATCGCCACCAAACAAACACTACTATACATAATATGTTAAAGACATACAGATTTCAACAAATGCAAAATATCGACTTTAACACAAACAGAAATTCCAAGAATCTCACAAATGTGCAATGCCGGTGAGCATCAGCAAATGCCTCCCTATCATGTTGTTTATAACCCGGAGATAAGAAGCCCCACCACACACAAGCACACCAGAGCCTCCAATCTGGGATGAGGCAATTTGTCATCTCAGCTTTGTTTATGGCCTTCTGTCCATTTACCATCAAGCTCACCATAGCCTTGGGCTAGCTCATCTGATTTTTTTTCTTTCTTTTGCAAATCTTAAGGCACTCCCTATCACCAAATTACACTTCACACTCTTCTTCCACAACAGCCCAGCAATTCCCAAACCCCAGGGTTCTTGCAGCTCTAGGAAAAAAGGGAACATCATTTGCAGACTGCAGAGAATAAGAACTTCAAACATCTGGGGCTTGGGGGAGCCGCTGGTAATAAACTGATAACGGGGACAAATCATTTCACTTTGTAGACCACTGTGACCCCTATCTGCAAAGGGAGACAGGCCAGCAGTTCAACGCCCACGTTCTTGTCCATTTCGAAATTCTGACTGTCAATACTCTAACCAGGATGAGAAACAACCATGAAATCCAGGATGAAACCCAGGTCTCGTCTCATCGGATACTCTTGAAGCTGTTACATTTTTAAATTGAGGGAAATGTATACCTCCAGCCACGTGAAACATGTGTAGAAGCAACTGGAGTTAATCTGTTTAGTCGTGTGATTCTGATTTTTAATGCACAGACACCAGTTAAAGTAAAACCTTTAATAAAAAGTTCATGGTTTATGGAAAGCTCACTTCACATGGGGGAATCCCAAGCACATGGTAAGATGGGGAAAAGCAGGTGAAGAACATGAATACAGGAGTGGACAGTGAAGAGGCTGCATTGTTCATAAAAACAATGGCAGGGTCGCCCCTGGAGCCTCGGTCTTCCACACTGGTGTCACCACAACCATCTGCAAAGACACAAAGCTGTTTCAGTTCTTGATGACTGGCACTAGCTTTCATAACCTCTTAAAATGCTTTCTAGTAAAAGCAAATGATACCAGGTATGCTGCACACAATAATATGAGAAACAAGTCTAGAAACTATGTTCCCATGACAAAAAAGAACAGTTGAATATATGACAAGATGGAAGTAACAGCGAATACTGGTGATAACCATTTTGCATGGTATAAATATGTCAGCAGGCTGCATTCCTTACACAGTGTGTATCCATGATCTCGCAGTACCCCTGGGGAAAAGGTAAACATTACTTCGCACTCAAGTTGTAAACTATCTACGTGGTCTCTTTAGAGACCCAGTTCTTACTCCCACTAAATTCAGTAATATTTACTTGTTATTAATTTATTCCAGTATCTTCAGGCAAGAACTTGAGATGAATCTAAATGTAGTTATTTTTAAATACCTGCAAAGTCAAAAACCTCAACATACATATCTAAGAGCACAAAACAGCACTAAAAACATCAGTCTAAATTCCTGCACCTCTTTCAAGTCTGATCTGAATAAGACCCAAAAAAAGAAAGAAAGAAAGGAGATGCTGAATGAGAAAGACCCTCCCCCCGAAGGCATTTACAAATGCCTGTGTCATTTATCAGTCTCCCTTGTACTATAATTATCTTGTGTTCCTCTTTCTCCACTGGATTTTGAACATGGTAAGAAAGAGATTTGATAGTGTAATGTATCTCCTCTATATTTTGTAGCACTGCATTTTATAGAGAGGAACGCAACAAAAATTTGTTAGCATTAATTCTCTTAAAACTCCTGGTAAAAAACAATGCATATCCCTCTTTAATTCCTCATTTAAATGTAATTTGGGTAGATACGGGAGTAGTAGTTTCCAAACTATGCTGCATAAAGTGAAAGTTTCTACAGAGGAGCTAAAAGAACCTGCTACATAATCTAAATCAATGCCTTACCAAACAGGTAAAGCATATGCAAGCGATTCTGTGTAAGGTGTCAAGGCCAGGGAGTGACAGGAGTGGGATGAGAACTCAGGCACAGGATCCTGGGCTGGTGCTCGTCCCCACCTAGCTCTTATAACAGAAGGATTAAGAGGTGCCCCTCAAATCTCACTACAGAGTCTTGTGCCTATTCCTTTGTCCTTCTGGCACAGGGACATATGTGTTCCATAATCAGTAACAGAGTGCCAACAGTGTCCCAACTGAGATCAAGGTTTGGTTAGCTGCAGATCAGGCACACTGATGAACTTTTCCAGGGATCAAAAAACATGAGTTAAAACACATCAGGTCTTCTTGTCTTTTTTTTTAACAAAAGAACGTGAGTCTTCTGAGGCACAGACATGAGAGAAAAGTTAGAAGAATAATGAAAGAAGAAAATGAATAGCAGTTGTCAGAAAGCACAGAGAGAACATTCCTGTTGAGAAAGTTCTAGTGTACACTGCTTGTCTATCACCTGTGTCCCCTTGAGTTCAATGAGGTGAAAAGTAAAGGCTAGATGCTCCAAAAATAGTGTTTAACTATTCAATGAAGACTTACTGTCTATCATGGGACAAGTCCCATTCTAAGCACTAAGCAAACAATCAGTAAATGAAACAAAGATCCCTGAGCCTCCTGGTACATCAAGGGGCCATGGAGAGTTATCAGGCAGGGTACATGGCCAGATGATTTGGGGACAGGTCACCCTTGGACAGGAGTAGAGCTTTTTCCTGGGGATCCATATACATTGGTCTCAGAAGGTCTGGAGAGGACCTGGGCAGATGCTCTGTTGTATCTGTAGTTCACCAGCATTGGACAGAGAATGGGGTGCAACCCCCAGAATCCTCAGACACACCTGGAGACTGGGGACCCAGAGGGGACGAAGGATCTGTATAAGTAGCCAAGGGCTTTGGGTTGGACTAATTCGGGCTTGTCAGTTTATTATCTGTCCTCGCAAACTGGTAAAGCTCAGAGGGACCATGGAGGTTACAGTTATGATCATTAACAGTTCCTATTTACTTTCTTTTGTTACTATAGAGCTTTCATACTATTCCATGTCGTGTGTGTTACACATACCCTTCACCATTAATATTTCTAGTAGCTACGAAACATCCCACTAAGTTGGCAGATGGCATATTACACAGTCATTCCTCTATTTGTTTGGATTGCCTGCATTTCTTTTTAATGACTACAGATAAAGCTGCAAGGAATGTCAAGTACCTAGATTTATCCTTCTTAGAAATTCTTTCTCACACTTTCAATTAATGTTTAGTGACTTCTTAGCAGGTACCAGATAATGTGCAAGGAGACTCGTGAACAAGAAAAACATATGAGGCAATTATACTAATGTAAGCCTCCCATCAGCGGGAGGACAAAGGAACATTAAGGGTGAGGGTCTGGAACTAGACCTCTATGGTTTGAATCCATTTCATCATTAGTTAGTGGTATGATCTCTGATCCTGTTTCCTCGTCCATAAAATAAGGATAAAATTTATACCCATTTCACATGGTTGTCATATAGCATGTATGAGGTCGTAGAGTTAAAGGACTTAGAACTTGGCACACGGGAAGCACTAAGCAAATGTCAGCAACAACTTCGCATTTAGGCAGGATGGGAATATACAAAATGCGAACAAGGTGTCCTACTGACAGAGAAGTGATGCACATGTCCTCACTACTGTCAGGTCGTGAGCTGTCCGGCACATTATTACATTCACCACTCTTCCCAGGATCTATTAGTATATTGAATTGCTGAAAATATTCATCTTCCAAAGAGTTTATCAGTGAACAGCACCAAGAGTAGTATATTAATACGGCGAATTCACATCTATCTTATCAAAATGAGATTTTATTTTTAAGCATTTCTACTAGTTCAGTACCTTCAAATGGTAACTTCAGAGCTGAGGCATTTTCTTGTAATCAGATTGTTATCACAATCCTAATTCTACATGTATTTACTAAGGATGAACACTTCCCCACATATTTATGCTTCTTGTTTACACTAGCTTTTTACTCATATATTTTACCTATTTAAAGTTTTAAGTCTTCAAGACAGTTTTTCTGGACAGTAGATTTTAAGATCTGATCTGTCATACTGGTGAAAGTATTTTCCTAAATATATTTCCTGTAAATATATTCTCGCCTAATTTGTTTAGGATGCACACTGCTTGTTGTTTCCATATAATTAAATTTATAAGTTCTTTTCTGTTTTGCTCTATTCCATTCTATTGTTTCACTCCTTAAAATGCTACTATCTCTCTGAGTATCAGAGATTATTTTCATCTCTTTCTTGCTTAATCATTTAACACATTCCATCTGGAGTTTTTACCCAGTGTATACATATGAATTATAATTAATTTTGCTTCATATAGCCATCTAGCCTATCTTAATATTAGTTATTAACTAAAACTACCTTTCCCACTTTTTGAGAAAAACAGTTATTTTGAGCATAAGGTTTCAAAAGGCACGGAGAGATAACGTGGAAAGTGGGAAACTTGGCCCTTCAGGGTAGAAATTAGGGATGAGAAAATAGGGGAAGCGTGCATAATAAATAAGAATAGAGAGTAGGACTCACACAAAGTCAGAGACACATTCCCTGGGAGACATGCAAGAAGAAATATACTGGGTAATAAAATGAAATGGGGTCTGTAAAATTCAATCAGATGCCAAAAGGGATACATTTGGGGTAGACGATGTTTGGGAATCGCTACTATACACAAAAATCTACACAGCCCATCTCCAACTTCCTTTCATTCCCACCCTCCATGGATCATTAGTTTCCCATGGCTCCCACCTAACAGCAACGCCAGGGGTGAGGCACATTTCTCTAGCTGGGTCTTTCCAAGGGCAGGGATTCCTTTCAGCATTCTTCTGAGCAGTAAGCACTCACTGACAGACATAAAGGTCGATGGTGCTGGGATGCAATCAAAGTATCAACATCACCATGATTAGGAAAGCATCCATTCCAAAGAATACGAAGTATCTGAATCAGTACTGAAAAGACATTTTGGAGAAGCTCAATATAACATCTTTGCAAATATCTGAATTGGACAACACTCAGAAGCTGGAACCAGCTCCCAGTGCTTTCTCGGTAGACCAAAGAGCTCTTTACATCATAAGAGCAGTTGGTGGCCTTCACACCTCCATGGAAGACAGACATGCCCATGAAAACTAGTTTTAGAGGCTTCTCAAGACTGGCAGGTAAGCTGGTTGGATACATGTAAATCGGCCCTAACATAAAGACATAGATGTAGCTGGAGACTACTTCAACTCTCTCAAAACCAAAATGTGCTGAATAGCCACTGGACAATTGTCATGATTAAATATCAGTTTCTACTTGGGTTAGTAAGAAAATAACTGATTTTTTACTTCCTTGACTTATATCCTGAGAGGCCCTAGTTGAAGGAATCCATGTTAAAGGAAAAAGAATGACCTTTCATGAGAAGTATTAAAAATCTCTAAGACTTCACTACAAGTTTCAATTTTACAACTGTTATATTAAAAAATCAACCCAGATTGATTATCTTATACAGCATTCCATTTTGTATTCTTGTACTCATGCATAAAGGATGATGAGAAGGACTAACAGAAGATTGAAGGTGATTTATAGCTATTATCGTAAACCCAGATAATCATAAAGAGGTTTGCAACAGTTTCTACTAAATCATTCCTTCTGAGATACAGACTCATTGGGGCACCAAGCCAAGTGCATCAATTTCCTGCTAAGCTATATTTGAGATTTTCTGTATCACCAGCGGAAGATATCTAAAGCTGATCATGGCAGAAGAGCTCTTCTTGAATTCTCACTACCTGTCCTGCCTAGTTTCCCAATAAATACTCTTGTCATGGTGTCTCCATCATACCCAACTCTTGGTCTGTTCTGAGCACTCCATGCTACCTCACACACACGTGATTCTCTACACTCTTTCCTCTCTTCCTCCCAATTCACCACCCCAGCCCTAGCACTTCAATATCTTTACCGCCTTTTCTGCTGATACCAGAGAAACGCTGAGAATTCCCTGCTAGTCTCAGAGCAATGACTTCATATACACAGTCAGCCCTCCCATCACACACAGCACTGAACAGTAATTGAGCATGTGTCTGACCCCTCTCAGGGGTCGTGAGTGCCTGGAGAGAAGAAGCCTTGTCTTTGGTTTCAGTCCTCTACGCCCCCAACCCTAGAGTTTAGCAAAATTCTGATAACATAGTAGGCACCAAATAAATGTGCCCTGAAGGAACAAAGAAATGGAGGTCTTTTTACAAAGCATTTCATTGTGAAGCCAATTGAATGTCAAATTCTAGATTTTTTTTATAATTTGCTTTCTGATCTCAGTATTGTCTTATCTGATCCTAAGTTGACAGTCAATTATTAGATTTGTTTTCAATGTCTTTCCAAATGATTCAACTTGATTTTCATAGAAATAACACTTTTGCTCTCAGATCTGATCAGTTTACATTTAATTAAATGATGTATTTCCAGTCCTTAACACGAGGACTGACCTTTGGAAGCCAATCAGTTCAGTCATGGGAGGTTTAATGTGTAGGGCAAACTATCAGTTTAGGGTATTCAGCATGTAGGAGCAGCAGCTGTATTTTTAAGAGAAAGACGGGAGTTAGTTAATCTGGAAAGTCAGCTATGTGGAGGTAGTTTTAGAGAGCATCTACTGCAGACTGCTTAAAATCACAAAGCAGAACTTTTCAGAATCAAATGTTAAAGCTATTCAGAGCCACATGGTTCCTTACTGACTCATGAGATGAGCCAAGATGTCTCCTTCCATTTAACTTAAATAACTTGATATGTCAAGTTCATGTTATTAAAATATGCCTATTCATTCCTCAGGGCTTCATATATACTTCCTGAATCTGGAACATTCTATTAAATCAGGACAATATGTATCAAAACTGACTTCCTGAAGATAATTCCTTCTAATCCTCAGCATTGGCCCAGGAGTATGTTTCTAATTAACTCTCTTGAGATGGCAGCTCAGACTAAGTTGACTTTTGAAACATCCTAGTATATACTCTAATACTTAGTTACCACAATAAAACAAATCAGAGCTCTAGATTTTGTACAGGATAAGAATCAAAGACTGGAAGAAAAGTAAATTAAAACTACCATCATTAATCAGGACTAGAAAAAACTCCTCTGGCAACTTTCCTAAATAAACCACGTATCATCAGGGAAACTACTTGGGTATATAAAGAAAGAATTGCAGAAACTTTTCCCTAGAATTCCTCCTTTTTTTCTTTCTCCTTTCCTTTTGTGGCCAGATACTGAAGTTAAGGTAACTATATAAGGTTTTAATTCAGAATTAAAATCAATCTCACAAGGATTTTTACCGACATAACATAATTTTCACAAATACAATCATTTCTCTATAATTCTTACAAGCTAAAAAATTTACCAAAGGTTTCAACATGAAGATGTACAATTTACAAAAGAAACCCATGCTAACACACGTCATCCCTCTGACTAGATTCTAAACAACTCACTTTGCATTCCTACCTCTTCTCCAGTGGTGGGGACCCGCTCCCACTGTGTGTCCTCCCCATGCACATCCTTCTGTGACTGGCCCCTGTAGCCTGGACTCTCCTGTTTCTCTGCATCTGAAGCCCTGTGTGCCCAAGAAATGTCAATGGCTTGAATGAACCTCAGTGGAGTCAACTCTCCAGGCCTCTGACAAAGGACCCAAAATTAAACACTCTGGGGTTTACACATAGACCACTTAAGAATATTTTTCCCCATAAGTATTTTTGTTTATCTTTTTTATTCCAAATGACACCAGAGTAAGTGAAGTAATAATGCCTGAAGTGAAATGAGTCTCTTAAAGCTCCCATGTGTTAGATCTAAAAGGATCTCTCTCTCTTACTTTTGACCAAAGTCCTCTGCCTTTGCTCTAATTCATGTTTATGCCACCCTGTCAGATGTTGAGTCTAATGACAATTGTCCTTATCTATAGCTAGCGGATCTCTTATGAACTCATCCTAGAAAATTCAGCTAATTGCTCACTTGAATTGCTTTCCTTTAAAAAAAAAAAAAAAACTACAACGAAATTATTTCATTAATCTCTTTTGAATATGAAACTTCTACTATTACTAGAGGAGAAAGGTCATTCATGTGGATAAACTTACATAGCTTATTCATAATCCTGAGTGATTTATGACTAGAATGAGTAGATGTCCAGCTGATGGCAAGCTGATCAACAGCAAAGCAAAGGAAAGATAGTGTATGTCTTTGTCAAAAGTATGTGTAATCAATGTGGTCTTGATTAAGAAAGCTTAAACTTGTTTTGGGAACAAGAACAAAATCTCTGCTTATATCACTGGCATAAAACTATACAGAGTTCTTACTAAAATGAAAAATCTGGGTTTTATGGAAAAGGGAAGAAGACAGTGATTGATAGAAATTTTCAAGTAATTATTAAAAATGATCATGACATCTGGTCAGAACTCCTAAAAGCAAACAAGAAAAACGATTAAGAACTCATATTGACTTTTAAGATGTCGTTTGACACTATCATTTTATGCTCATTTGTTAAATGTAAATCTACTGACATGCATATGAACAGATGCAAATCTACAAACACACGTACAGGATTGAAGAAATACATGCTGGCAACTTAAATTCATCAAGGCAATACTACTATCTCCCTTCGAATTTGCTCTTCTGAGCCAAACAAAACACAGAAATTATCTACAAGTGTCATTCTATTGTAAAACTGATGAGTTCCTCTACATGTTCTTCTCAGGTTCCTGTGAAGGTTTCAAGGAATGTTAGCCAGCAAACCCAACTTTTAACTGAGTCACTCCATTGGCATTGGAGATACAAGACCAATAAAATGAATGAGAACTGCTTAGAAGTACAAAAGAGAGTATTTAGTAACTAAATGAAGGATTCAAAGTTTCAAAGGCTGTTAGTAAAAAATCATCATCTGAATGTTCAGTCTAAAATGCAAGTTATTTAATATGCCCAACATAAATCTGCTGGAAGGTTTCCACTTACTCTCTTTGTTCATGCATTAAAGTATAATAAGCCTCTTGGCTAATACATTTAGTGTACAAAGTGATGGTAATAATAAATTTTTAAATGCTTTAATGTCAACATTGCTACAATCTAACCATCCATATAAAAATATTTACTTGTTTGTAGAAGAATAAAAAAAGTTCCAATAAGAAAAACTGTTATTTGGTTCTATGTAAGGAAAAGGTATTAATAATGATTTCTCCTATCCTTATAGTAACCATGTGAATATGTAGTTTTTAAAAATTATAAAAGAAATAACAGTATAAAATATTTAGTATTCTTCCCAAAGTACACCATTAATAAGTGTTGGCATCAATATTCAGAGTTTACCAAGATAATCTCCAAAGTGAATACACGGACACAAAAGATCTTGGAGAAAGCCAAGAGGGGATGGAAAAGTCAATCGCCATTGTTATGACTACTGGGCAAACACCCATGGGGAGTATCAGCTGTATGGTAGGTGGTACTCTTTCTTCTTTCATCTTTAAGAAAAATTACTTATCTAGACTAGTTCTTCCTAGGTCTAGATACAGCCTCTGAAGACTTCCTGATACACAGCACAGGTCACCTTGGTTAAATAAAACCAACTTTCCATCCCTAAGTACAGCAGTGATCAATAATAATGAGGCAGCAATAGTAGCTGCTACTAATCACAAAGGCCAGACAGCTCCTTAACAGCATTCTTGTCTATAATCTGTATTTATTCTCAACAGAGCTGAAAATGTGTGTTTCTATAGCAGGTCAACCGACTGCACTGAATTCCCACGCTTTTCAATTTACTAATCATTATTAGAGGAATAAACTAAAAAGATGCAGTGCCTCATCTGCAAAAATTTAGAAGTGAGCCAGAGGAAACCAAACTTACACAGGCATTCAAGTTCTTTAGAAGGCCACCCAAGGATGCTGACACAATCGATCAAAATATTTCCCTGGAAGCAGCACTGCCTTAACCACATGAATGACCCGCTCAGAATAATTCCAAGGCACTTGGATTCCATTAAGTTCAAGTTTTTCTATTCATCTCTCAACAATTAAAAGGAATATGACTCTTCAAGACCCTAATAAATTCTCTCTGTGTAGCTATGGAAATGGAAATTGTCCACAGGAGTTATTTTTACAGTTGGATTGACTATTACAGTTCTCTGAACTGATACTTTCAACTGGCTGGGTCTCAGTTTTGAACTCTGTCAATGGGAATCATGCACCTTTTCTCAGGATGAAAAGAAGTCATGTGATCATGCCTAAAACTTGGCAAGGTACACAGAAGATGCTCAAACAGTTTTCCTTTCCTTCCAACTCTGGACTCGATCTTTCCCCACAGTTTCACTCTGGGAATTTTTCTTCTCTACTGATGCATCAAATTATCAGAGAAACCTAAAGACTCCAAAACTGAACCAACCCACTGCACCAGTAGGCAGAGGGATCGGTTTCAAAGAAGCACCACCACCGGATCTCTTAGTATCCAGAGTATTATTGAAAGAGTTAAAAGATAGGGTACAAAGGTTAAGAAATTGAGGAGATGGGGAACAGAAATCTGTTCTCTGGCAATAGGACAAGAGATGTTACCTCTAAAAAGGTGCTGGAGAGAAAGTGCCGGCATTGGTAGCTTTAGGATAACTCAGTCTCAACAGCTAGGTTAAGTGGCTGCTGAGCTAGCACAATATTCAGGGGACTATTCTCGTGCATATGCTGCAGCCTGGATAGACTCCTGTTCTCATCTGTCGTTATACACGACAGGGAGACCGTGAGTCACAGGGCCATGGTGGCTGTAGGCTGCTCCTCGATCCATGAAGACTAGCAGGGCTCAGTCAAGACCAGGGGGAGCCCAGGTAAGTACCGCTGTTGCCACTATTGTCCCATCTTACTAGGCTCCAGCTTTATTCCTCCTCTCTCAGAGGCAAGCTCGGGGCTGGGACTGAACAGACCTCAAGCCCTCTACATTCCCATCTTATTGCATTCTGTCTGGCCAAGAGACAAAGAGCACCAGAGATATTCTCATCTCACCTTAACCAAGCTCTGCAAAGAAATGTTTCCTGGCTCACTATATGATGTGCTAGACTAAGAATGTCATCAGTTTTGTAAAAAGAGCAATCTTTCCTTTGTCTTCACAGCTCTCCAGCATTTAGGTACACTACAATCCATTTGAAGAATCAGGGTGACAGGAGAGGAAAGAAGGGGAGGAAAAGATTCATTGATGTGCAGAGTTTAAAAGCTATTGCCAAGGGATCTGAGTTTATATTTTAAATTCCAGTAAGTCAAAGTATTCTGGGTAATACATGTGAATCACTGGAAAGAATCTTCATTTCTGGCTGGAAAGTGACTCCTCTGATAGCCACAATGTCAATGAATCATGAGGACGTTATTAGTGGACTTCCTCTCGATGAGCTAAGAGAATGTTCCTCAGGACCCCTCCAGGAATTCGCCAGGGAAAAGCGAATCTCCCAGGTTTGAGCTCAACCATGATGCCCTCTTTCGATCTCTTCTCTTGGCTAATTCCAGAAAATGGCATAGAACGGTGGCATCTTTACCATGCCTTGCAGATGATGTGTGACAGTAAGTAGCCACCTGTGGTTAGGAAGAGAGGGCTTGCCAGAAATGCTGCTGGATATTTCTTCTGCATGAGTACTTGCATTTTTCAATTCTTAATCTTATATACTAAGGTATATCTGAGTTTAGATGCTATCCATCAATTTCCCTGAAGTTTACACAGCATAATCTACTCATTCTTTCACTGAGCAAAAGGTTACCTCATGGTTTTGAATATTCTGTGGACACAGACACACACACATTTTTTTAGTTAAGCCATCCTACTTTGCCCTGGTGACCTGGTGACTCTCACACTGACCTTATTTGGGTGGGAAGGGGGAGAGTGAGGAACAGATGGAGTAGATTCCTTCTCTGATACTCCTTATACATACAAACTGCATTTAAAACGGCCATGAAGTGGCGTTGTCCAACATAAGGCTGTGTTAAGAAACCTCTGGATATTTAAAACCTTACCAAAATAGTTACAACACGCAATGCAATAAGAGTTACATACCTGGGTCTGAATCGGAACTTTGCCACTATGACCTTCAGGTGGTGATCTTCCCTCTCTGGGTCTCAATTTTCTAATGTATAAAATGAAAAGGGTCAACTAAATTGCTCACCAAACTACTCTCAGCTTTAGACTCTCCTGTTCCCTTTACAAGACAATCCTCCAACAGATTTCCACCAAAACCTGTGGGTCTTGCACACAGTGTTATTTGGTACAATTGTTATGATGATGGCAGGCTTTCAGAAATATATCAGTGACAGTCAAAGGGCGCCTGTGGAATGCCATGTCCGTCCTTGACTGCTTACTTTCCTCACAGCTTTCATTCCTGCACATGTAAGAGCCACATTTTACTTCTATTTGAAATAACTTGAAATAATCCCAGACAATAACGAGTCTCTGGAATCCAAATACCTTTGGTCTTTGATTATACATTTTTCAGCATGTATAATTTTAAGGTAAATTATATATTAACTTTCAAAGGCCAAGTTCTTCAGAAGAGAGGAAGTCACATGTGCTTTCCATGTATACCTTGAGTCCAAATAAAACCTCCACCCTTCAGTGACTGTAGACGTGAGCATTAACTGTAAAATCTGACAATTGCAGACCTGTGAAATGTTTCAACTCTTTATGAAAACCCCAACTGTAAATAATGTTGAATCAAAGTTCTTTGACTTCTGTAAAGTTTAATAAAATTATGGACAGCAGATTATTTGGATCAGACTTGAAACTACAGTTAAATGCCAACTATATTGACATACTAGGCAATATTACTAACACTATCGACCATATTGTTTTACAAGGTTAATGTACACAAGAATTGGTTACATTTGTCAATGCTAATCATTGATGTCTCAATGTACCGTCATTTGATAAACTGGTACTTGACATAATCAACTGCACGACATAATCAATTGCATGATGTAGGTAATCCAGTGCATCACCCAAAATCATCAATTAGCAGGGACACTGCTCTGATCGTAACTCTAGGAAGTGGTTAATCACCCTTTCAGACCAAGCATCAGGATTCAGCAGAAGACATCTGAGTCTGCTGCAATGGGTAAATGTATTTTCTGAGTCTGTCCAAGACCAGCAGAAAGAGAATGGATCTCAGAGACACGTCAAGTGTGTTCTTTCTCTTGAAAACTGAGGTTTCTTACCAACCCAGCGCAGAGAGGTGAGCAGAAGATGACCTCCACACAGGTCGGACCTGAAGGGATCTAGCCTCGAACTACCGCTGTGCTACTCACTTGCTCTGTGACCTCAGGCTCCTTAGTTTCTCCAGCTATAAAGCTACTGTAATAGGCTGCTCATTCAGGGAAACTGTGCGGTTAACACGTAATACACACAAAGTAGGCAAATGCTCGGCGCAGAAAACACTGAGTGGTAGCTTAAGACTTCTGATCCTCTCCCATATATTTATATGCCACTCATCAAAAAAAAAAAAGAAAAGAAAAAGAAAAACTCAGGGCTCACCCAGCTTTCCCCTTTGGAGTTCGTTGTCTAGGAGGGAAAAAAGAGAGGTGTCACAGCTGAGTAAAGCCTAAAAATTTGGTTCCTGTGTTTGACTACCCAAATTTTATCAAAACCAAATTTCTCTATTAATTACATATGAGAAAAAACCTGCTGATAAATCTGACCACACAAAGAATTCAAAATGCCTTTATGGTCTAAAAAGCAATAAAACCACCATAAGCAAAGTTAAATCACCAGCAATTCAGTGGAAAAGAAAAACTGGCAAAGGAGAAAAACTTAGATCTGTGAGTTCTCATTCAGGGTTGATTTTGACCCTCCCCCCAGGGGAATTTAGTGATAGTGGAGAGATTTTTAGTTGTCACAGTGTGGGGAGGGGAGGGGGTTGGGGGAAGGCTACTTGAATTTCTTGGGCAGAGATCAACAACACTGCTAAACATCCTATAATGCACAGCGCAGTCCCTTGAAACAAAAAACAAACCCATTGAGAAGTGCTGAGTTCAACATGCTGAGGTTGAGAAATCCTGTTTCAGACATGACTCATTCTCATGCCCAAGTTCAATACAAATTAAAGCTCTAATCTCTTAGAATGGCAAAGTTCAAAATGTTTAATAACCTGTATTGGAAAAGGTATAGGGATACAGACCATCTCTGCTTTGGGAGATGCAAATTAGAATTCTAAATCCTCATTTGAATTCTCTGCACTGGGAATGTAAATTAGTTCAACTTCTAGAGTAACTGGTAACTTTCTCTTGAAATTTAACTAGAACATACCCTTGGTGACAGCAATTCTATTTCTAAGAATTTATCCCTTAGTTATCCATACATGTCTATTAAAAATGTAATATTCACTACAGCGAGAAGGATGGTAACAAGCAAAAGTTGAAAAAACCAATGTTTAATAATACAACCTGGTTAAAGAAATGATAGTATTTGCCAGGATGGAATACAAAGTAGCCTTTGAACGAATACAGGAGATTTCTTTATGCTGGCCTGACTTACATGAACAAAACAGTGAAACAGTAAAAGATTTCAAGGATATTTGCCACAATATTCAAATTCTGGAAGAACATTTAAGAAATGGATTAGAGCATTTGCCCCAAAGACACACTAACTTTCCACACTTTCCATACTAGATTAAGCCCTCTTGTCTCTTTCATGTTGTACCATGTTGCTACATAATCAAAAAAGCTAATGACATTTATAAAGAAGATATCATACAAACCAACTGCTAAAAGACCTGAAGGCGAATTTTCTGAGCTGTAATTTTAGGGTAAGTCAAGAGACAGTGAGGGAAAATGGGTGACTGTCTGATAGGTTCATGACATAAGTGCACACAGAATATTCTGGGAATCCCACAGAGAGAGGAGAACTCCAGGACTGCAAAGGCAAGGACCTGGTGGGGAGAGCCCCTGGTGACAGGGTGGTGGCATCCTGTGCAGGAACAGAAATGACCCCCAGGGAGCCTGCAGGTAGGAGTTGGGGGAAAATACCCTCCACATCGTTCCGCTCCACCCTTCCAATTCTGAAAAGATCAGGGGACGGGCCTCATGACTCTAGGGACACAGATGAGGGATTTTCAGCACTACCTATTAAACACCGTAATTTTCAATTGCTGAAGCATTTGGCCTTTTCCTTAATTTTCCATAAAGAAAAAATTCAAGATGCTGTTAACCCAAATAAATGAAGATAACCCAGGGATTTGGCAGGAAATAGATAAACTCAAACATGTATCAGACAGAAGGAAAACTACTTCAGTTACTATAAAAACTATTTTCTTTACATGTCAAATTAGCTTTTCACTTTCTCACCCCAGCCCAGTCAGGTGACTGAAACTCTGACAGCTAAGATTTTTAATTCTAAACGATATGTTGGTTGTAATTTGTAGAAGGGTTCCAGCACTTTCAAAGGCAGGTGCATCACAGTTATTTCTCAAAAAATAGTAATTTAGGCCTCTCAATAATTTAGCCCCATCTTGACCTCACTCCATTCTTCTTCCATCCTACTCCATGCAAGCTGTGCTTCCTTCAGGCTACCCTCAAGTCTTTCTGTTTCTGGTCAAACTGTTCTGAGCATTTTGATTTAAAATTTTTAAAGAAAGAAAAACTAAGCAAGAAAAATAGAGTCATTTGCAAGCTTGTCAAGTGTTTCAGGCCTCCTTTCTCATTTTCTGATCAAACTTGTCAGGTCAATGACACATCATCAGGCAATATGTCACTGGACTTAAATCAAAACCATCCTCTGATTTAAAGCAGAAAGTGGAGCCAAAGAAAGTATAAAATGGAACACATTGTACATACTTGGAAATCACAGAAAATAGTTTCAGAATAAAGCATACTAAAGATAGCCTAATCCCATTTACACTCTATCACTCCCTCAGACAACAGGCTTTCGATTAGACAGGAAAATAGCATTTTAGGCCGCAGGGATCTTGACTATCTACTCCCTAAACTCCTTTCATAGAGGAAAAAAAGCAAGGCTGAAACTGAGTCTTGTCCAGGTGGGACCAAGACTAGAACTCGAGACTCCCCAAAGAATCACAGTCAGTATCACGTCTAATCACACTGTAAGAACTTACCTTGGTACGTGGAAATCCAGTTTTTAAAACATCATCCACTGGTGCGCCCTAGTGGAGCACCGGTTAGGTGACTAGCTTTTGAGGACACAGACACATACCTGAGTCCAAGCCCTGGGGTCTGGGGTGGGGGTGGGGTGCGCAACCGGTGTGAACAGCTGAATGGAAATAAAATAAAAGGTGTCTTCCTTCTCTCTCTTCCTGCCTGCCTACTTGTCTTCATTCCTGCCTGTGCCTTTCCTTACAAAAAAAAAATCATCCACAAAAAACCAATTCAAAATTGGGCAAAGGGCTGGACTAGATATTTACCAAAAGATATCTATGTCTTTAAAGAGGTGCAACGTCATCAGTCATTAAGGAAGCGTAAATCAAAACCACAACAAGAGGTGCAGCCTGGAGGCCTAGTCAGGAAGTCTGCTGCACCCATTTGGCACAGTTCAAATACATCCCAAGGAGGTTCGCGTCCCAGGGCCAGGGATCAACTAAGATGAGCAGCTAAATAAAATAAATAAATAAATACTTCCTCATCTGCCTGCCTGCCTGCTTACTCATCTTCATTCCTGCCAGCACCTCTCCTTTAAATAAGAAAAAAACAAAAACCACCCTGAGTTACCACAGGACAACCATTCGAGTGGCCGGCATGTTAGCGAAGAGGTGGAGAAATCAGAACAGTAGATGGAAACAAGCTAAATACCCAGCAAAAGATGAAGGGTAAGCAAAAGGTAGCATATTCATACTAGGGGATATTCTTCTTCTTCTTCTTCTTTTTTTTTTTAATTCTGACACATGCTATAATCTGAATGAATCTTGAAGACATTAAACTAAGTGAAAAAAGCCCGACAGAAAAAGACAAATACTGCATCATTCCACTTATGTGAATTACTTACAATAGGCAAATTCAGAGATGGAAAGAACAGAGTTAACAGAGGCTTGAAGAGAAGAAAGGGCAAAGGAAGGCAGAAGTATCGTTGAATAGCTGGGGCAATGAAAAGCTCTGGAAATGGTATAATGGTGGCTGTATATCATTTTGAATCTGCTCCATGACACATAGGTTTATGCCTAAAATTGATTAAAATTGTACATTTTATATTGTGTACATTTTACAACAACCTAAAAAAAAAAAAAATACAAGTAAAGTAGCCAGAAGAAATGCGGGCTCCAGCTCTGGCGCAGATAAGCGATAAAACACAGCCTCCCCTACACTGGGGGGACTGACAACATGCGTTTCATGTAAGCAGAAAGAGAACAGAAGAACTGAAAACTCCAAGCTTCCTGGGCAAAATGACCAAAACATAAGGGAAAGTGCTCAAAGAGGCTGCATACAGGTGGGGGCAATATCTCCGTTCAGACATGATGAACAGCGCTGTCCAGTGAACCCAGAGTGCTTGGCCACAAAAAGGCTTTCCTTTTTTCACCAAGTTAAATAATATGTCAGACTTTTAATACGAGGGTAGTTTTTTTTTTTTCTTCCAAACTTGGCAAAATGCCCCTTCCGAAGGCTTGTGTAAAGACGTTCAGGTTAGAAGTAAAAACCTGCACCCTCCTGAGGTATGGTGTTTATTTGAACATGTGATGATGTTATCATTCAAATAAACACTCTTAGCGCTCTCCCTTTCCAACAGCTATAGCACAGACACTTTGCAAATAAGTGTCCACAGTAGCGATAGTTATTGCTGAAAAGTGGTTTCTCATACACAGTTCCTTCTGAAATGTGCAAGAAATGCCCCCTGAATTGAGTATTTTCCCATTCATTATGTCTTGCTGCAGTTTCCAAAGACTCTCCTTACTAGCAAGCCCACTGGCTGAGTCACCCTGAGATATTCCAAACAATCTCAGTGCTTGCACCTTCAAAAATCCAATGTGATCATCTTGTATAAACTGGCAAATTCAAACCAAGCCTCCGGGAACCAGGGTCCAGCTTTCAAGATATCACACCAGCAGGAGGGCTAAAAGGGCTGTCTTTCAGTTTGAGCTTCAGCACCAACACCAAGGAGAATGTTTGTGACAAAAATGCTGAGGAACAACCCTGAGATTTAGGAGTGGTTTTCTCCCAGGACCTGGAAAAAACATCAGCGAGAAGATACAGTCCACAACAGTGTCTACGGCGGGGGAAATGGGGATGCTTAGAGCAGGGTTTCTCACCTGTGGCTCTGTCACCAGAATTACCAAATAATTCTAGGTTGTGGGGGCTATACTGTGCATTGTAGGATGTCTAGTGGCATCTGTGCCCTCTACTGGTTACATGCCAGGATCACACCCTCAGTTGGACAACAAAAAAATGTCCCCTGACATTGCCGAAGTTTTCCAGGGAGTTAAATTTTCCCATGTTGAGACCCATTCAATAAAGTCAGCTTTTCCCCTTTCCATGTGCACTATGGGTGTGAATCAGATATTTCAGAGTAACAGAAGGAAGTGAGCAGGCAGCAAGCTAAGGGGACACCTGCAGGGTGTAGGTAAACTAAGAGGGAATCCAAGACAAGAACCAAGACACAGAATCCAGATGCCCACGGACCACGTTGGAAACAGAAGATACCAAACTGAGGGAAGGAAATACGATGCAAATTTGGTGACACAAGGAAGAGGGGGATTTCAGGTTTGCTATCCCAGCTAATGAATTCACGTTCAATCTATTTTGTTTTCCATTCATTCAACTTCTCGACTTTGGTGAAAGCGCTCTCAAGTATCATATTCGTAAATCAAACACTAGGTACTACAGGCAGTGAGGTTCAGGATAGAGACTATAAGTCATTAGAAAGTCAAGATGATGGCTGCAAGACAGGTGTAGAAAATGTTATTATCCAAGTACATTTTATCTTAAAAGACTATCCTCAAACACTTTGAAAATGCCTAAAATTAATCTCAAGGAGGACTTAACTAGAATCTGTATGAGTATACCTCCCTTTCTACTGGAAAAGCTACTCAATTGCACGTCTTATTCCAATAGGCCAACCCTTGCATACAGCTGTGTAGACTATAGAATGGAACTTTTTAATTTAGTATTTATTGAGGTAACTTTGATTTACCAAATTATACAGACCTACATGTACAGGCTCCCCATGTCTCAAATATATGCCAACACACCCTGTCCAAACCGAATCACCAAAACTTTTTCACCACTGTCAACTGGACCCCTCCACCACGTGTCCTCCTGCGTCATCCCATTGCTCACTGTTCTAGTGTAACCTCAGTTCTATTGTTGATGTCCAAGGGTTGGTTTTGTTTAGTCTGCAACTTTGCTTTGTTTCCTTATATAGAATAGAACTTTTCTTACGGGATTTAGGCAATATCCCGAAGCTGATGATAGAAGTCACTGACAGTCATCTCACGCTCTGGAATGCGAGCTGTGTTGCAGAAACCAGGCTGCTGTATTTAAGCTGGAAAGATGATGTTCTTTGGAGAGCTGGATTGATACACACACCTTGGAACTCAGGGGATGTGGTAAATGAAGAGATTATCCCCAGAAAAATTCTCAAGACAGGAAGCAAAACAGAGGAGGCTGAAATGGCAGGATAGAGAGAGAAGGCGGTGTGCATCCCAGTATTTCATGTGGTCAGGACTCTGTCCTGGTGGCAGCCTCCCCAAGACACATCCTGGGAGGATGAGGAAACCTCAGCTTTAAGAGGAATAGGCAGGGCACACCTTGGTGACCCAGCCATCTAGTACCCCATGGGAGCAGTCCCACATACACCCAGGGTGCTGAGTTCAAGACCCAGAACCAGGGGGAACAGCCAATGTGAACAAATTAAAAAAAAAACAAAACATATATATATATATGTATGTGTGTGTGTGTGTGTGTTTGTGTGTGTATAAAGTGATTTTTCTTCCTCTCTGCCTGCCTGCTTGTCTACTCACGTTCCGTCCTGGCTGCACCTTTCCTTTAAAAAAAAGGGATAGGCAGTGAAGTAGGACAGTCACAAAGGATTAATATATTGACTACATAGCTGGGTCTTTTATGGCACTTTATTTGGCATTTTCTACACAGTATCAGTCATACAGGAACTCACATACATAAATATTTACCAATTCATGATAATAATTGGAACCCACTATTGATTATGAATCAGTATTACCTTAGCCCATTGCTATTCCAAGGGTAACCCATGGGCCAGCAGCGTTCCAGCCCCTGGGAACTGGTTAGAAATATGGAACTACAGGCTCCACACCAGACTGACTGAATCAGAATCTGCATTTTAACAAGATTCATAGTGATTCTTGTGAACATTCAAGGGTGAATGAGCACTGAAAGACTACAGGCTCTCTCTCAGAGCTATACAGAACAATCAACTGCACTGTTTGTTTTCAAAATATATATACCAAGCGCACACCCAGAAATTCTGATTCAGGAAGCCTGGGGCGGGGTGGGCTGGATATCTGTACCCAAGTAATCCATAGAACCTTCTAGTGTATAAACAACACTAAGAACCACTGACTTAGGGGTGAAGAAGGTGGGCATTTGAAGTCAGGTTTCAGCCTGAGCTCCCAAAACCCAAACATTTTTCACACAGGTGAATCCACTTCTCCTTCCAGAGGTTTTCTTAACCACTACCAACTTTCAGCAAAACATACAATGAACTACAAGTCTGTCTCCATGGTGCATGAAGAATGCCATTCAAAATGATGAAAAAGGATGAGAATGGTGCACCGAGGGTCAACGGGCAAGATCAGGTGAAGAGATACTGGGGGCTCCCACTGAACACCTGTCCACAGCTGCCTGGGACATGTCAGTTTGACTCAGCACTGCCTTCTCCTAAGGGTGTGTCATTTGTGAATGAAGATGAAAGGAACCATTCACCAGTGGCCACCAAAATCATCGGTGTTTCTTGTCTAGATTGTGTCTTGAGTGAAGGGAGCGCAGGTCCTGATTTAAATCAGACCCTGACTAAAGCCATTGTTGTTGCCTCAGACCCATATATTCAAGTCGGCCACCACTGGAACAGATCGAATTTCAAATAACCAGCTAAACTAGAGTCCAAACTCTTGAATCCCAACCTGATTTCTAGGATAGACAATTAGGAAAATTGGATACTATTAGTCCCTGGTGCGGTATGTTCCTAAGAGTTAATTTCCTTAAATGAGAGCCCTCTGAATTCCACAATTTTCAAGTCACTGCCAGGTAAAAAAGAAATACTTCTGGCAGAAAAAAGACTATAATATGATGAAATTTGACAGAAGGGAAATGATAATTACTGTATGCACAGGAGAGTCAGAAGGCTTTGACCAAATAAGGCAATGAATTTCTGCAGAGTGTATTTCAATGACAGGACATTTGAGCCTGAAAAATGATTAGCTTCTTTTTTAAAAATGGTATTCTACAGAATAAATTGTTTAATAATAAATTTATTTATGGACCAAGTACACAACTAGGGCTTCTTTTTTTTTTTTCTCTTTTCCATACAGCATCATGGTTTTCCGCATATTCTGGGCTTCTCAAGTGTTTCTAATTACACTCCGTGTACACCCAATAAAACAGCTGGCTCGAGACACTAGCAATACCACAAGAAGATCCAGAAGGCTCACAAACCACCCTTTCTTTAGAAAGGGACAATGCAGAGGCAAAGAGTGACAGACTCTAGTCTTGCTAAATACGACAAATGAAGAATGTTCCAGTGCTCTGCTTAATTTGCCAGGAAAGGGGCAGCGGTCGGGTCACTGTAAAAGATGTTAATGCTGTTTCCCCTTTACCTCTTCTAGGGAAAATGTGATGAAAAGCTGACTGAGCTTTTGCACTAGGAAAGCTTAGAAAGTCCTAATCATCCAGAACGAATTTTTATCGACTCTGATGGGCATTTAAAGTTTGGTCTCAGAGTGAAGAAATTTCTCATTACTGCCTAAGATGTTTTTTGGTGTTTTTTTTCCACCATAAAAAGCCAACACTGCAGACATGCCCATTTTTCAGTCATGACTGCAGGTGTCTAAATTCAAGATAATCCGTTCCTTCAACGCATGCTCTTCAACTAAGTAGAAAAAAAAGCTTTAATACGTATCAATGGCAGCATTACCCTAAGTTGGCGATGGAAAGGCCTCTGACTCTTCTCATTTCATTTGTGATAGAACTTGGGGGAATGAATCTCAAACTTCCCCACTAACTTTATCCTCCATTTGGTAGTTGTTTCATTTTCCAAGACTGCAGAGCATGAAGATGGCTGTGTGGCTGCCCTCAAAAACATTTCCACATCATCTGTGACATTACTGCCAAGGATTTTTTTCCAAAAACACACAAATTCATTATCCCTCCGCTATTTGGAAAAATGCATACACCTTGATATTAAAAGCTGATACAGATGTTCAACGTTTAGACTATGGACACAAAATCGAGTGCCATGTGTATGCCAACAAATGCTACCAGTGTAGATGGTATCACATAAATGTGATTTCTCTCTCTCGTGTAAGCTCAGCTTCCTTAAATGCCCTCTAGCCTATGACCCCAGAGGTCAATTATACCACGACAACAGAGAGAACAGCACAAAGCAGGAGCAGATGGAACACTCATACATCACTGGAGAGAGACCCATGCATGCGAGGTGATTACTTTTCCTCCTGACCACAGCTTTTGTTTCCAAGATGTGCTGCACTGCTGAAACATTCTCACT
This sequence comes from Solenodon paradoxus, assembly GCA_004363575.1. NCBI lineage: Eukaryota > Metazoa > Chordata > Mammalia > Eulipotyphla > Solenodontidae > Solenodon > Solenodon paradoxus. The sequence goes on from RJWH01002205.1 coordinate 208,331, forward strand.
TTGGCCAGCAGGCTTGGCAACAGGCAAGAGCTTCTTCCTGAGTAAGCAAGTGAACCCCTCTAGGAGCTGCATGACCCAAGGAGGAGGGCGCATGGTGCTCTTACATACCATCATGATATCCCTCAAGTCACTGTGCAGAGTTTATCCCGCCCAGAGCAAGCCTACATGTGAGCGAGGATAACGCCTTCTGTGCACAAGGGCAGAAGCATCAGATGAAGGAGGAATGGAAACAGTCTCTATGTCTTTCTTGATGCTACTGTACTCCCAGGAAATGATCATCTCTGCAGAATGGAGAGGGTATATACTATTCAAGACCCAAGAGGTGAAAGCACTTTCAACCATATCACAGGACACAGGGCTGACGATTAAAAGGATTATTTCATCTCCTCAAGATGATAGAAATTTTCTTCAAATAACTCAATCCTTCAATCCATTCCTCTGTTTGAGTCTCCGGACAGCTCTACAAAGTCAGGGCATGATCAATGTTCCTGACTAGTGTGGAATAAGAAGGTTCGCTCACCAGTCTAGAGTCCCAGGGCCACCCAATCACACGAGACAGCCGAGAATCGAGTGCCGTGGTTGTGATTAGAAGCGGAACAGGAAAGTACAGGCAGAAGTGTTTGTAATGGAGCCTGAGGTCGTCCCCTCAAGGACTTGGTATTTAGAAAGGTGGCAGGGGTGGAGAAGTGGAATTCTGTGTCTCAGAACAGCTCCACTAAAGGTATGGAAACTGCACTTTGCCAGGAGCAGAAAATACTCCAGTCAGTGTTAAAAAGCTGAAGTCCAAACTAAGAAAAGCGCTACTAAAGTGTCCTTTTTATGTTCTTCTTTCCTGTGACTCCAACTCTATAGAGACTTCTCAGGTGATTATTTTATTCCCATGATTTCAGTTGCTTAGAAATCCAGGATGAAGCTGTATGGGGCGAAATCCATGTGGGCCACCAATACATAGGTACCTACATCGACAACTTTCTGTCAACAAACATGCAAAAAACACGTTCAAAATGAGGCCCTGTGCTGGCATGGATACTGGCATGAAACAGAAAGGTGTGTGTGCTGGAACCAGACATGGAAGTAACAAAAGGAAAGGATGCTTTGCAGCTGAGTGGTGAGGACAGACAGCATGGCTGACCCGAAAAAGCAGCGGGTGGCTGTCAGGCAGGCAGAGGGAAGCGCATCCTCCAGGAGGGACAGCTGAGCTGAATGAACAGAGCACAGGACACAGAAGGCTTGGAGCCTTTGGGGAACTCTGGTTTCTCTGGAAGCGCCACTTAGCAGAAGCTGAGAGAAGGGACAGAACCAGGGTAAAGGCCAGGGATGCAGGCAGCTCCTGGAGGGCCCCACATACCTCCTAAACCATTTCAACTTTTCCAAAGATTATTCCATATGCTCAGACTGACAGACTTGGAAAGAATATACACTTTGTGACCCTGCGTTACAGACTCCATGGAATTTTGAAAGGTCATTTATTCAAAGCTAGCCTAGCACAATACGTTTAAGGAGTCCCACCCACCCGCTTGATACAGGCCAGGCATGGCTTAACAGAAGCATCTATCACACATGCTTTTCTCACAGAGCTAGCAAAGTGAGGAACCCTCTTACCTAAGGTTATTTTTAAAACCATTCTGGCAGCAGATATACTTTATTTTTATTTTAAAGAGGAAGGAAGCAGGTGGGAATGAAGGCAAGTAGGCAGGAGTGGGGGGGAGGGGAGAGAGAACCATCTTTCCATGTAGCCCTCCTCCCTTCAGTGCCCTCTCCTTCCATCCTCACCCGTGCAAGCGTGAGCACACATACACACTCCCCACCCTGCCCTCACAAGCAAGCATCAACTTTATTTACCTTACTTAAAAGCTCTATAACCAAAATCACATGATCTGTCTTACAAAAAATATTGTTGGAGAAAGAGGTAACACAGTTTACTTGATCATGCATTTCTATATCTAAGACCCTACAAATTGTAGTATAAATAACCAAGATTCCTTCTAGAATAATTTCAGGACCATTTTTTTTTCACCCAGGGCACAGACTTGCAAGCCTCTCTCTCTGTGTAAAAAGCATTTCATCGAGATATTAATATGATTCTTGGATATAAAGAGCTATAAAACCTAACCCAAGATGACCTATAGGAAAAGTCTGAATGAATGCTCCTACCAGCCTTTTGGAGATGACTCCATGATTTAATAAGATAACAAATACAGTCACAGAATTAGATGCTTAAGTTTGTGATGGTCCCTCAGAGCTCATTACTCATCAGGACTCTACTTAAATGTCATCTTAACAAAGCCCTTCCCTGAGCCATCTCACAGATGGCTTCAACACTCCCCATTCTCCTTCCTCTCGCACACTGTATCTCTTCATGGCATTCATCATTACCTGAGCTACCTTATATGCTTTGTGCAGTATACTTGGCAGTGCACATTTGAGAGTATCCTCACTACATTTTTTACATTTTTTTTAAATTGTGGTAAAATAAATGTAAGATAACATTTTCCCACTTAGTCATCTGTAAGCATAAAGTTCAGTTGTATCGAATGCATTCATAATGTTGTAGATCAATCTCCAGAACTCTTTCACCTTACAACAATGAAGCTCTATACCCATTAACTGACAGCTCTGTATTATCTTCCTTGTACCCAAGCACTGGCAACCACCATTCTCTCTTCCATGAATCTGACTATTTTAGGTATTGCATACAAGTGGAGTTACATAGTATGTGTTACAGGACTGGATTACTTCACTTAGCATCATAAGGCTCTAAGGTTTATCCATGTTATTTAGTCACATAGTTTTTTAATGCAGTAGGAGAGCAAGAAACTTGCCCGTTCTGTTCACTGTTCTATTCGTGCTGTCTAAATCAATCCCTAGCATATAATAGGTGCTCAGGAAGTATATGTCAGATCAAACAAAGTTCCTGATACCAGCCTTTTTAAGCATGTTCCACTGCTTAAGATAAACAAAAATACTGGACATTATTATACTGATTCACTATCAGAAAATAAAATAATTGAATAAGATTAATAAATATAAATAAGCTTATAGGATTATAAAATATTTGTTAACACTAGCTATTTTGACAAATTCTGAAGAATTCTAAGTGGCTCAGATGAAAGGTGATCACTTTCTTTTAGTATTGTATTAAGTCATCTTTTGAAAACATAAAACCTATACAATGCATTAAAGGGAAAACACAGTGAATCAAAAAGTGGCATGTTGACATTCATTGGTTTCTGGGCTGGATAAACATCAAAGGAGCCCAATATTGACAACTGGCAGAGGACTAAAGATTCCGTGTCTGAACTAAGTTGCCAGAAAAAAAAAAATCAACATGCTTCTGCCTCCTTGAGCAGTTATGTTGGTTTATTTACAGCTTTGCTGAGAGGAAAGTCTCATGCCTCCTTAGGAAGAGAACCCACACTATGAGTTTAGCAACAGGGACTGGTTCCTTTCCTCATCAAAATACAAGCCTTAAGTAGGTTTTATGAGACCTGTGGGAGATTCCTCTGCAGAGCATCAAACCAGCCTCAGAACGGCTGCAGGCTGCAGAAGTTGCATCATTACAACGGGCTATTCAGAAACTGACTTTGAAAACACTTGTTTCCTACCTAAACACAGAATATCTCTCCTAGTTTTGCAAAAAATCTACACACACACACACACACACACACACACACACACACAATCAATGTCCCCTTTTCAGAGAATTTAGGTAAGTTTTTATTTAAGAGTACAGTGCGAATTCCTAAACATGAAGTTCAAGAGGATCCACAGAAGTCTGTCTTCCCAGGCTTCGCTTCTGTAATGAACTTTCAGGATTTCTATACTGCAGGGGAACTACTCCTAATTCTCAAAAATCACCTGTGCCTTTTTGACTCCATGACTAATTCTAAAGGGAAAATCTTCCTTCCTTTATCAACTCCACCACTCCCAACCCTCTACTTCTCACCCATCTTTATTTTGGAATTTACCAATGTTTCAAATTCCACTTGCCCCATCAGTCTGCAATCAGGCCACATGAATTTCTCCCACTCTCCGTGTGAACTGGAGGCTGCGACAGCATGGTAAAGTCAACAGAAAAGTTTCCTGTCATCCTTTTTCTCTGAAAGCATCCCTCCTTGGTGACATGTGATAGCTACTCCTCTGGGCTCCTGCTAACTGCTTTCTACATGAATGAGTGCTATTTATGTATAATTCTCATGTCGAAAAAACAAAACAAAAACAAAACTGAAAGTATAAGCTCTTAGAAGACGGTTTTATGATTTGCTGGTCTTGGAAGATCTGGTCCAGTGCTCCGCACATAATCACCTAATACATGGTCACTGGAGACAACATGGGAGGGCAGGGGCAAGAAAACAGACTCAAAGTTTTTGATCAAGCCATGAAAGCCTTGGTGATCACATGGACAAAACAGAGACATTGCCAATCATCTCTCTGAGGAAATAAGCATCGAGTGAAATAATACGTGAGAACACATTTTTTAAATAATCAACTACTTCTTCATAACTATTCAATTGGTGCTAAATGAGTCTGAGTCTCTTATAACTCCCCAGAGAAAACAGCATCATAAAAAGTGAATGTGTTATTTTAGCACTCATGATTGCTTTTCAATGTCTCTTCAAACAACTTAGGTTAAAGGATAGTATTATTTTATTTGACACATTCCAGTTGTGACAACATGAATTCCGATTTCTTCTTAGGGAAGGAACTAACAACTCCATAAACAACTTAAAAATTCCAGAAGGTCACCTTTATTCTATTCCTACAAAATAGGAAAAGCCCATTAAAATATTAGCAGTAACCTGCTGACCCACTCAACTCGGGGTATGTTTCCATTTTTTTAAAGTAAAGACAGGGAGAGAGCTGAGAGACAAAGTTCAGAATTCCACAAACACAAAAAAAATTACTATATTGCTAATCTTCTTTATAGGAAATACCTCTTCTTATTTTCATTTTATAAAGAGTAAGGAAGGCAGACAGACAGCAGACAGGAATGAAAAGAAAAGAGAAAGAAGCATTTTTTTAAGTTGTTCCCTCCAGCCTCAGGCCATGAACCCAGGTCTTTGGGTTGAAGGTGGACTGCGCTCCAGCACAGGCTTAGCATCTGAGCCACTAAGACATGCCAGGAAATACCTCTTAGTGCAAATATCATACTATATCACATTCATAAAACTGAGCTTATTTCAGACTCTCAGAGTACTTCCCTAGGAAATCTTCATTTGGGCCTCATTTTTAAAAATTTATAAATAATATTTTATTGAAGTACCATCATACTGTAAGATTTTTGAAGTTGCAGATGCAGACCTCACTCAAAAGTTATACTTTTGATTTCTCCCCCTAAATACTCAAGAACAGAGATTATGTTTAATAGTTAAGAAAAGCACCTGCCTCTTGCATCAACTGAGCCTAGACCCACAGTCACTGGAGACCAGAAAGACCAGCCCAGAGCAGTATGAAAGAAGGAAGAACTAATGGGCCACTCTAGAAGAAACCCCCGCATTTCTGTTTTACCTGGGTTGGGAGGAGGAGCAGTCTGACTGCAGAGGAAAGAGCCAGAACACACCCAGTCGTCATGATGACACCAGGATTCAAACCTAGGACCTCTGGATTCTCAGCTGCTGATTTTTTCTTATCTTTATCACATGGCCTTCCCACAAGCATTAACACCACAGCTCTTCACCTTGGCCCTCCTCTACACGAGGGGCAGACCCAGGGAGGCAATAGTCCTCGGGGCTAGGTCCCACTTAACTGACTTGCTCTTGTCACTAAGACAAACTCAACCTTCTGTGCCTAGGTTCCTTCTTGAAAGAAAATGGACACAACAATACCTATTCCTTCAAAATCAGCACAACGTAAATCACTATGCAAATGTTCAAAATTACTTCTGCTGTTCTCATCAAAATGGATTACCTAAAAAAGGTGCCTTAACTGTGAAGTCCACGTGGTTTTCCCTGTATTATTTTGACTCCTTGGAAGCAAGGCTTGGCAAATTATGGCATGTGAGTCAAATTCAGCCCACCAACTGTTTTGTAAAAACAACCACGCCCCATTCAGTACATGCTGTCTGTGGCCACCTTCATGGCCATGAGAGAGCTGAGTCGTTCCAACAGAGACGGTATGACAGAGACGAAGATATTTACTACTGGCCCTTTACTGGAAAAGCTCGCCAGTCCATACTTAATACCTTTAATGCTGAGAGACCAAAAATTAAATTTGTACTTTTCCTCCAACTGTTCTTTTCCACTTACATACCCTATCTGTCAAAAGCTTTAACATACTGTAAATATATATATATATATATATATATACACACACATATATATATGTATCCTATATATAAAGTAAACCAAAAAATTAGAAATCTACCTTTAAGTAATAAAATTATATTAAAAAATCAGTAAAATCCAAAGATATCTCATATGTCTATAAAAAGTTATTATTCTTCAATAAAAAAATTTTTAAACATGTCTTGACAATTAGTCAATATTTGAATTAAAATACCAAGAAAATAGCTCAGGCTATACATGAAATGCTTCCCATGATTTCCAATGTGAAACTCTTACCATGCTCCCTTCCCTTTGTTAATGAATACCCTGTCCAAGCCTTGTCACGGAGTTGAGTTCTGGTTTTAAAAACTGTCTTTGTATATCATTTCGTTCCACTTTATATTTTGACTAGACTGTGTATTCTCTCCCTAAACATCTGCTTCAATGCCAGAGAGGAAAGTGTACAGCGTGTTTTAACAAGTAGACTTCCTCTGTTTCTCAAAGCCTTCAAATATTTAGTTTCAAGATGAATACACCGCAAGCCAAAACATTACCGCCCATGCGATTACTTTGTCATTCCTGCAGCAAAGATTTATGATAAACGTGAGGCAGTGGCGCAGATGTTGAGGATACAGGGGAGGAGCAGCAAGGAGGGTCAGGAAGGTGACCAAGGAAAGTAAAAGTGAGAAAGACCATTCAACTCATAACAACCCACAGGGAACCCCTTTCTCTCTGTGTCCACAAAAGCCAAGAAATATTACTTCTGACAAAAAGCTTTAAGATTTCAGAGATGCACTGGATTTTAGAAGCCATTAAATATGAGCCATGTATTTTATGGATGAGAAAAAACTGAGGCCCAGAAATACTGTCAGACTCCACGAACTAGCTGGTTAGTGGCGGGACAGGACCAGAATGTCACTTCCTGATCATCCATTCAACACGCTTCCCATTCGACTTGGCTCTTCGCCCTGCTAAGCGCCCTGTGCCATTTGGCTCCGAGCAGCTAGATTCTTTCAAAAATATGCCCGAAGTACCTCTATGATAGCCAGGAAATTCACAAAACCCTCTTAAATAACATCTATGGGTACATGTCTTTTCCAAGTTCAGACCTTGAAGAATGCTGCTTCGACCTTGTAAGGATTAGCAGTCACAATAAAGCAGTAGAATAATCAGGAGCTAAAACATCTTCAAGTCGTCCTGCAGTATTTTGTCTCGGTGAAAATCAGTTTGAAATAGACACCTCCTCTCCTACCCCCCAGACACACACTCCCAAGACTAAACAGCAATATTCCATAAAAAGACCAGATCTCGCCAGTATTATTATCTGTCTGACATTTGGGTTATTCTTGTGAGTAACTCACAGAGTAATGTGGGTGTCTGTGATTATTTGAGTACCCGCAGCAAACCATAATTGGTCAGAAAATAATAAAAGACATTTTTCCGTGACAAAAATACTGTATTACAAGACAGCACGGCAGCGTGACAGCATCTGGTGAACCACAGCACTTTCTCCATGGACAGGAAAAAAAAAAAAAAAGAAACAAAAATCTTTCAAGAAGAAAAAAGTCTTTTTTGCAGTCAGTAACTATCATGGCCCCAATTTAAATAAATTCATTATGAAAGATGACCAAGTTTTTGAGAGCTATCAGCAGTCCAGAAGCCTCTCTTCCCCCCAGCTCCATTTCACCTATCCACTTAGAGTCCGGGCTCCTGATACAGAGCAGAACCGAGGTATTCCTTTCTGCAGCCAAAATACAGGCTTTATTTTCATTTTTCAGTATATTTTCAGAGCAATTTTATGAAACAACATTTTAGACTGAATCACCATTATCCAGACTTGACAGCACATGTCAAATCTGACATCGATGCTCCTCTATCACTGAGCAGACACAATTTCAAGGCAATCGATGCATGCTGTACATGACGGATTAAGGATCTTGCTCTCTAACTCCTTTCCTTCTGTCCTAATATCTCCCCATTGCTACACAGCTGTGTAAATAAATGATAAGCCATCAGGGGCAACAGCCTAGCTGCCACTTCTCTAAGAAACCAAAAAGCAGGTTACAAATGATTCTGAAAGTAATGGCAAAGACCTCGTGAAAGCAGCACACTGGGGCTCCGACAGAAACACCTGGGAGCTGAGAGCCGTGGGGATGGAGGGGCGTCTCAGCGCAGTGCTCAGAGCTCTGCGGGAAGGACGGTGGGGGGCCGTGGAGGAACTCACCCACTCGGAAGTTCGTGGCCGTCAGGGTGTCGGCAGCATGGCCATTCTCGCTAATGAGAGTGGTGGTGTTCCCCTTCTCACAGCTGTTCTGACAGCTGCCCTTGGTGCAGGTCACTTTACAGATGCTCGGAGTAAAGACCACCTTGATGCGGCCAATGTGGTTACTCACTAGGAGCGGAGGCAGGGAGAAAAAGAACAACAAACACATCAGCTTAGTATCCATGAACTTGCCTTGGCAGGTTAAAAAAAAAAAAAGAAAGAAAGAGAAAGGAAGGAGATAGGGAGAGAGCGCCTGCAACCCGACAGGTCTGGGGAAGAGGGCAGCCTCCTCCGGCGCTCGCTCGCTGCTCAGGATCCAGTGGTGTCTCTGAAACAGGAGTAGGAAGCTTAGCAAACAGAACTCTGGGATGCACTCCAAAACCACATTTGAAGTCGAGTCACTGGAGTGGGATTACTAACCACAATGCTGCACTTCATTCCCGGGCAGACAAAGAGCAACACGGAGGGCACAATAGATGAAAAAGCCACCCTGACCAGCAGACAGAAGGCACCAATGCCGAGCACCTAGTGCTGAATAAACTGTGTCCCCCGCTTGCACACTTTCCCTGTCTGTTCCTCCACGTATGAAGTCACTCTGTGCAGCCCGACCCCTGGAAATGTCTGAGGCATGCGGCATGTCTGAAAACATCTGTCTCAAATCTCCTGGCACTCTCGGCTGAAGTGATCAAACCCTGTGGCGCAGCTAGGGGAGCCCATTGCTTTTTCACAACTCCCTCCGGGTGCCTGCAACCAACCACTTGTGTTTGAGAAAAAGTGAGGGCAGGTCACAGGGAGAAAGGGCTGCCTCCAGTAAAAAAAGACCATCCTGCCGCTAGTCCCTGGGCACTGACAGCAGGCATTCCTTTCGTTCAGCCAGCCCTCTCGTAGGAACCAAAGGCGCAGCGGAGGTGGCACGTTATCAGAAGATGGGCCTCAATCTACCAGTCTGATTCTGGGCTGTCATCCTGGCTCCACTGGGGTATGGCCTTGGATGTGTCATTTCAGCTCTTCTCCAAAACCTGGGAGAACGGGAGCTGACATTCCCTAGCTGCTTCTAACTTTCCATGTCTCTTCCTGGGACCAGCGCCAGCCCACTGCCTGCTTTTTGCACACAGAGCTTGTATTGCCACACAGTCATACACACAGGTTTTCGAATTTCATCACTGCTTTTGTGCCGTGAGGGCAGTGCCAAGAATGGATGTCCAGAACTGCCATCCACAGTCGGGTTTTGATATAAACTCTCTGGCAAAGTGCGATATTAAAAGTGTGTTGAGGTCTACATGTGTGCTATGCCCCAGTCAGGTCCTCCCTCTTTCCAGGAGCTAGGCAGAGACAAAGATGCAGCAGCAGTTGAAGACAGGCGGCCCATCTTTGAGACCTGAAGGATGGGAAGAAGCGGTAGTATTCCTGGGTCACTGCAGGGGCCAAAGGAGACATGGTCCGGGGTTCGCCTTCCTTCTGCCACCCCCTGCCCACAGAAGGGACTTCCCTCCTCACCTCCTTACTACTGTTTTGCTTTGACCAGAAGCATAGTTTCAGAAAATCATTCATGAGGCCCCTACAGACCCTCAATAACATAGTGGCCGTGGTTAAAAGCTGGGTTTGGAAGTGAAACTTAACCAAAGAAATGATTCGAATTTCAAGGTTAGCGTGGATTCTCAAATGCTTCTGACAGGTTTTATTTGAACATCTCCATCTCCAGTGGCAGGAAAGCATCACACACAGAGACAGCACATTCTAGTTACAGTTTCTAACAAGGACTCGCTTTACTTACTGAAGTGTGTTCTCAGTCACTTACACCCATCCACCCTCATGCAGCTCCCCAGGGTCTCACACACTGACACCTCTTCCACCTGACAGCCCCTCAACTGCCACATAAGAAAAAAAAAAGCTCCAAAAGTTTCAAGTTCAAAGAAAGAACTTGAAGAGATCTGCGTGGGTTGGCCCTGCCACTTAACAGAAGAAAATGATTCCTCCGGAAGAGACATGACCTCAGTTCCTTCCAAATAACTTTCTGAAATTATGTCTCCTTCACCAGTGATGCAAACACAGGCAATCCAGACACCTGGTCTGAGGCAGTGAAGTATTTTAGTGGCTGTCCTGGTCTTTGGCACCTTACACAATGGTATCCAGAAACTTTTCACTAAAGGGTCAAATAGTAAATATTTTAGAGTTGCAGCCCTGAAGGAATCCGTCACAACTTTGCTGTGGTAGCAAGAAAGCATTCTAACCCCAAATGTATCTATGAATAGGAATGATTGTGCCCCAGTAAAACTTTAAAAAGATCCAATCGCCAACCACCACTTCAGACGCTTATATGACATTTTCAGTTTTTCTCTGGCAGTGTATCTCAGAATTTTTTTTAAACTACAATAGCCAGGCATTTCATTTGATTAGTTTTTTTTACAGTAGCAGAAAAAAAATAATCATTTTGCCCTCGAAGTTGCTTACAAAGTATCTTGAGAATACTTTGTATAAGTGTGTGAATCCCAAGTAAAAAAGGAGACAACATCGTCCCACTTCAAAAGAATACAAATTTCTATTTTTTCTGGCTTTTGGTACAATAATGAAATTAGAAATGGCGTGCCAACTATTTTGCCTTCTCTGGCACGAACTCTAGCTACCAGCAGCTGCCATGCAGATGCTCATACAGCCACCTAAATTATGCTCACTTAGGCGCACTCAGACATCCAAAGAAAGCAAGCACTTAATCATTATTCCCATTTTGCCTCCCAGCTACAGTAGTTACTTTATAGGCACTTGAGATTCTCTGGGTCTATTGTTTTTAAAAAGTTATACTTCTTTGCCAAAAAAAATTTTTGGCCTGGAATCATCTGGATTTTCAAAAGACAGAGACAGTTTCGTGGGATTCAAAGTCTGATTTTTACACTGTTCGCATCTTCTGGGAAGCAGAAGATACATTTTATTTCCTATTTCCCTTTCTGTTTTACAAGTATTCTGCTATCAAGTATTCTAATTCCAAAACAGAAGCTAGTTTGTCAGTCTTCTTTTATCTTCAGGAAACATTTTTTGTCTCTCAACTATTTTAAGCTCCAAGAAAAACTTCTTAATACCACAAACGAATACTGGCCTCAATTAATAAATTTCATCTTGCCTAAAACCTGGTTATCCCTTAAAATCACCATGAGTGTCAACAGCTGAATGCATGAAGTATTTCTTTATGATTTGCTTCTCTCCCAAGTCAATTTCAAAATCAATATTAAAGAGCTCAGAACTGCTTTCAACACTACACTGTTGTTTATAGCTCTAAGAGGATCCCCATAAACACACTATGCATTAAAAATACATTCCTGAGAGTAATATGTTAAATGCAATAAGACAGAAAAGACAAATACCATATGATTTTACTTACATGTTAAATCTAAAGAAACCCAAATAAAACAAAATGTTTACAAAGAATATGTGGTTGCCAGAGGGAAGGGGTGGGGAAAGGAAAGGGGAAGTGGGCAGGTGCAAAAAATGAATGAAGTAGGTCAAGAAATACAAAGTTCCAGTTACAAAAGAAATCATGGGACTATAACATACAGTCTGGTGGCTACAGTCAACACTGGATTTGCAGCTGTGAAAGATGTTGAGAGTAAATTTTAAACGTTCTCATAAGAAAAAAAATTGTAACTTTGTATGTTGACAGAGGGTAACCAGATTTACTGTGGTGACCATTTCAAAGTATATACAAGTATCAAATTATTGCACTGTACACCTGAAACTAATGTCAATTATATTTCAAAAGAAAATATACTCTCCCATCTCTACTCCTTTAAAATCACTTCCATATATCTGGAGTATCATGTAAAGAGTTTAAATGGTTGTGAACTTAATGTACTGTACACATATAGATGATCATTCACCCTGACACAGACCATAACCTATGATGCAATGTTCCTTCAATAAAATATTTTAAAAAGTACAGAAAACTAAGGTACGAGTTTCAAAAGCCTCATGTGTGACAAGATGAAGACAATACCCCTCTTTCTCAGTTCAGTGGGAATTCAGTAACAATGACTGTAAATTTTCCTCCAGAAGCCATTTATTCTTGAAGAGTTAACACCCTCAAATACCTTGAATAAATTAATAATCAAGGACCACTGGTATCTGGCTTAGAGTAGGTATCTGATCAATGTGGAATAAATGAAGTGACCCAATGGTCCAAAGGAGTAAGGCAGACAGTCCAGCCTCACAGAGATAGACTTAAGGAGGGTGGAGACCACTCAGGTATAAGGCCTTGCTTCACCAGCAAGGAAACTGAAGTCCACAGCCAAATGACAGGCAGAAGACCATGTCTAGCGCCCCCTACGGGCCAAATTAATTCTGAACCGCAAAAGTCAGGCCAGTCAGGAGTTAACAGGGAAACCTTTGGCAATGTTTTCATCATGCTTGGTCCCTCTGAGAAGAGTAATATAAATTTTAGATCCCCACAGATAAATCAGCCCTAGAAGTCTTAAGCAAGCACTTTCAAAACCTGGGTTTTAGAGGCCTTGGCTAGAGACACAGATCGCCTGGAGCCATGTAGCACCTCCTTGGGCCTCAGTCAGTCAGTCAAGACACTCAAGAGTCAACATCCTGTCTGCGGCTTCTGCCAGACCTTGTGCGAATTTATACCTCCGAGAAGAGGTACTGGCACACGGTTTAAAACAAACCACAGATATTCAGAGCACATGGCGAATGGGAGAGAAATGAAGCCGATAACTACCCAATATAAAAAGCTTTCATTTCTGCTTCCCAATCATTCTTGACAGAGAGAAATTCAAAAGGGTGAAAATGGTTCTTACATGGATTTTCAGTTTAGAAGAGAGCACAGTTGCTATAGTTCAGTCATTAGACTAGGGTGTGTCTAAAAAGAAAAAAATCAAGGAAAGAAATGTAGCTCATTCAAGATGGACATCAGATGTCAGAAACAAACGCTGTTGCCCTGCACTCATCCAGAATGCTGCAACAGCACATGAGCATCCATCCAACTTCAACCACAGAACCAACTTGCACAGGCAAGATCCTTCTACAGGGAGAAGTAAGCCTGTGGTTACAAGCCATCACCCAGCCTACTGAGGCCTGTTTACAGAGACCTCTGAGCTGACTGAACACACAGGTCACACAGAAATGGAGCACATAGCTCGTTCTCCCACTTGCAGTCCCTTGCTGGCCCCAAGGCCAAGAATTCTTTGAAGGACCAGTCATCAAAGTATTAAATAATGCTTAGAATAACAGGACTTGATGGTCCAGCTCTCCAAGCTTAACTCCTCCTGGGCTATTAAAATACTATCCACAGAATACTCTTGTGTTCCTCGAGAAAGGTGCTATGTAAATAGAAATAAATATCAAATTTATTACTTCATCGGGTTGCCCCAGTCCAGGAAAACCCTCCAAGACAGAAACACAGATGAGATCCCGAGTTCTTACGTGGCTCTTCCACCATATGCATCCAGACTTACATTCCAGCACCATCTTTGATTTTTTTTCCAGGTAGAAGCAACTAAATTAAGATGAAGATAAATGGATGCTACACAGATTATACAAATTCAAAGGAAGAATATCTGAGCTTCCTCCTCCCTTTCAATTTTCCCTTGATAGTCACTGAAGGATGACTCATCCTTCTCACACATACATATGGTTTCTTTCTATTTGTATGCCTCTACAAACCTACAGAAAGGCAAAATAAAGTTTATCAATTTATTTCACACAGGAATAAATTTCTGATATATTCTGATTTTCTTACAGAATTGCTTATTGTTCATTAAAAAGCAGGAATTAAATGTATACCATGTTTGAAAAATATCCATTTGAGCAGAGTTTTCACTAAGAAAACAGAAGCTCTAAGGACACAGGCCTAACCTGGATCTGTAGTTGTCCTGCCCTCCTCCTGATGAAGGAAAAAGTCTTAGCTAAGACCAATTCCTTCAGTGAAGCAACAGATCTCTTTCTCTAGTGCCTGTTAAAACACTTCCTCTCTATTCATTCCCAGGAGCTACAAACATGTAATATGCTATTCCCTGTCTTTCAAGAATATCCCTCCTCTTATTGTCCTCATCCCATATAATATTCTATTCATCTGCTCTCTCTATAGCAAAGCTCCTCAAAAGAGCCAGACTACTAGATTTCTCCATTAACTCCTCCCTTGTTCTGTTTTTTAAAATTTTATTTTATTGAAGGAATCTTGCATTATAACATTGTATAAGTTTGACATGTGCAACATAAATCAACCTCTGTAGAGAAGACATGTTTACCACCAATAGTGCCATTCTCCCTTGAACCTGCTGTTATCAAGCTTTGACTATCAACATTTTATAAAAGCTGCCAATGTGAAGATGGCTTTGATGGTGCCAAATCCAGTGGCAGATTCTCACACTTCCAGCCTCACTGACACAGAATTCTATGCTTCAGGATATACTTTCTTCTCTTGGTTTCTAGATTTCCCTAATTTCCCTTGGTTCTCCCCTAAGTTGTTGGCCATTGAGCCTTGTGAGCCTGTCCAGAAGTCCCCAGAGCTTGGTATTTATAGCCTTCTCTTTTGTATACTCACTTTCTAGATGATATCCTACCTTAAATCTGATGGATTTAAGGGCCCTCTACAAAGTTCTGCAAAGAAAAGGTTTAACTATAGCCTGGACCACCCCTTTTGTGTGTGTGTGTGTGTGTGTGTGTGTGTAGAGAGAGAGAGATATGTGGGTATGCATATGGGCACTGGAAATACATGTGTGCATTGCATATATATCTACTGGGCATGTACTCATATGTGTATTTATGTGTGTATTCAAGAATCCAAGGGCTCACATGACTTTAGTAGGTAGATGTCTAAAGGACATCTCAAGCAAAGCATATTCAAAATTAAGCTGTGATTCCTTCCTGTACTCCAAAATTCACACCTGTTGTTCAAGTCTTCCCCCCACCTCAGAGTATGGTACCACCTTTCATGTGTTATCTTAAACTCAATATGGCAGCAAATCCTGTTAACTCGATTTCTAGAAGATGATCACTTCTTACCACCCTCCACTGAAAAAATACTCCGGTGCAATACACCATCATCTTTGGATTATTTCAAGAATCTGCTAGCTGGACTTTTCACTTCCACCTTTGCCCTCTAGATTCTTCACACGGCACTCAGTGCAACTTTTTTAAATGTCCGTCAGTTCATGGTGCTCATTCCTTCAGTGACCTCCCACCTCAGTCTGCATATCAGCCAAAGATCATCAGTGTTCTGTGGGCGCCCTCCCCAAGCTGTGAGTCTCCCTGACCTCACCTCCTACAGCTCTCCCCAGTCGTACTCAACTCTGGCTTCCTCACTATTCCTCAAATACTAGGCACACTCCTGTGTCTTGGATTTGCACCTGATGCTTCGTCTGCCTATAATACTCTTCTCCAAATACACACAACTTCCCCCCCTTACCTCCTTCCAGACATCTCTGGAATGTCACAGAATGTCACTCTGGAAGGTCACTTCCTGACCACCTGACAAAAACATAAACACCTCTGCATATTACCTATTCCCTGTACCCTGATTTCCATTTCCTGTTTATTAAAAGTGCACTCTATATATTTAGTGTTTAATTACTATCCCAAGAAAAACACCATGAAGACAGGAATGTAACTGGTCAGTACCATATATTAATGTGTGTCAAACAGGAAGTGCTCAGAAATCATTGAACAATGAATGAATTTCCATGACGGGAAACTTAATAATATTCATCTGTGGGGTAACTGTCTAATAGTGTTAAAGAACACGCATATGACCCTTCAGCCTCAAAACATTTGGTAGAGACTCTACCAGAAATGTTTTAGTCAAAAGTTTCAGAAATACGATATTCTATTCAGGAAACCTTGAAATAATTATAAAACACATCTTCCCCCAAAGCATTGAAACTTTACCAAGAAATAGCCAATGACATAAAAAAGTAAAAAATTTTAATTGAACATGCCAATGAGAGAATAACTGAATAACAGGAAATAGAAATTTCTCAAGCACTTCTCTAAGAGATAAACAATTATTTGCTCCCAAAATTTCACAACGTATTACGCACAAATCAAAGTGACACATGATGGAAACTTTCCTTTAATTTTGTAAATTAAATTTAGATGATAGAAAGTGAGTTTTTATCCTACTTCTGATTTACTTGGTAGTCCTCCCCTTTGCTAGGCAAAAAATAACTAGAAAATTAAAAAACACCACTACTCAGAATCTACGAGTCTGATGAGAATTGCCAGTAAGCCATAAAATCCACCAAAAAAAAAGAGAGAGAAAGAGAAAAACATTTTGGTTCCCAGCCTGGGGTGATTGGCCAAGGGATGAAGCAGAGTGCCAAGAATAAAGATGATAGATTTCATCCCAAATTTCCACTTATTTCAGGAGTCAAGTCTAATTTCCCATTTTGTTCATTTAGTCTTTGTTTTTACCTTAACTCACGATTTAAGGACTAAGATTTTTCACCTAGAATCAAACAATTTCTCAACTTCAGTGTTGCCCTGCCAGCCAGACTGGATTCACAGCCCCAGGAGGGCTTTAAAAAATACCTTGAGACTGGGGGATTTTTTTTTTTTTTCATCTTCCTTCTTCCTCCTTAGAGTTTCCTTCTTCAAATACCAATAATAAGATCTCTGAAATTATAAGTAAAGGTCTTACTTTTATCCCTGGATCTAAATCAAACATATTTGAAAGTATAAAATATTTTATAGTCCAGAGTCTACCATTTACCCAATAAGTCATTTACTCACTCAGCAGGATTTAACCCAGTGTTTGGAGAAAAGAAAATACTGTTGATAATAAAAGTGGAGAACTAACAAAACAATCCAATGGCTTTTTGACATTTTCATTTTCTGACCTTTTTTACAAAATAGTTTTCTTTAACATCATAGGTCTTAAGGGGATTCAACTATCTAGATAAACTTCAGTCTATAGGAATGCCCAGGAAAGTACAAGACGGGCTCTGAACTGCAGTCTAAGAAAGAGGAGACAGCCCTGGCTAAAGATGTCATTGGTGATTAGAGGCGGACATGGGGCATACTCCCCAGGCCCAGGGTCCTGGAACTGGACCAGGCAGCTATCCCTGGTGTTTTCTTCCACAAACTCTACTTGCCTAAAACATGTCTGGAAATCTCTTCTCTGCTCCCAATCCTAGATGACCAGAGAACCACGGTCTGCAGAATGGAATTTGAAATGTGGAGACTGAAGCATTACACACATCCCCAAGAAGGTAACTTCAGTTGGTTCATAATTCTAAAATGATGAATGCATCAAGGGAGGGAGGAAAAGGAGCTCAATATATCACTTCTTCAATTCTGCATCGAAAGTGGAATCCACAGCCAGGATTTAGATTTCTGGAATCGTGGCAATCTTAATTGGGGAGAGTTGAATAAATTGGCCAAGAAATTTATTTTTTTATTTATTTTATATTTTGGTATCGAGGTTCAAGCTGTTACTCTAAGAGTTTGTCTCCCACTTCAATGATGCATTTTTTCCATGTGAAAAATTTCTACCTCACTCAAAGAATCGATAAGTCTTTGTAATAGGAACCCTTTCAGTACACACAGGTTAAGTGGGCAGAGCCCAGACCCTTACCTATGCCCCACCTCAAATATTCTAGTTTTAGTGTTGTAACAGAATTAGGTTTTATTTATCCCACATTTGTTGTTTGTCTAAAGAGGAATAAATAGAGGCAATGATCACTCACCATTCCCAAGAGTAACATCTGTTTATCTCAATGTGGAGAGTCAAGTCTGATTAAAAGGACAGATAACCACTTGGCTATTTGTTTTCCAAGGAACAAATTTTATGACCTCTTCACAGGCTTGATTAAGTGAGGGTCATTTGCCCTGAGGACCCCAAATTATCCCTATACCATGGACTTTGAGAATTAAGACTCCATACAATCTATATAATTATCATGATGAATATTTATGACAAAATCAAACTCCTGAAAGGAAAATTAAGACACTTTTCATCTTGACCCAAGCTACCTGATGTCCTGCCGTATCCTCACGTACAGCCAGGACACTGGCCTGGCCAGTGTCCTGCTGCTCCCTCTCACACGCGTATTCCCTATGCAATTTACACACACACACACACACACACACACACACACACACACACACACACACACAAAAACTTCCCTCTCTTTTCTCCACCTTTCATCCTTTTGTCCCAAATAAACTATCCTCTCCATGATTTTCATCAACCTAGGCACAACCAAACATTACAATCTTTCCTTTACTCTTGACTCTTTGTTCTACTATTTACGGACATTACTTTTTCAAACTTCCTTTGGCCTCAGTCAAGCCAAAGTAAACAGTTTGTATCCTTATCCTTTTTGTTGTTGTTGTTTCCTATTTATAACAAGCATTCCACCTGGCAGTCCTCCTTCTCTGGAAAAGGAAACAGCCTGTGGTAAGAGGGAGTGACATGGGAGCGAAGGCAGAGGGAGGAAGTGAGGAAAAAGTCTATCAAGGTAGTATGATCTGAGACTCGGAATACATTGAAGTTCCATCATCTCATGGAAAGAGCTCAGAAGCCACTTTTACCCAAAGAACTAATAAATGCATCACAAGCCCGTAAAGGAGATGGGCACCACGAGGGTTCTATTACCTTTGGGGGGTGGGAGGGGGGAGGGTTGGAAATTTCCTACCATACAAAAAGCAAACACCAGAAAGGAAATGACCTATTGTATTGGACAAAATTTAAATTTCACTTAAAAAGAAAAAAGGCAAAAAACAGTGCAGAATAGGAAACCCAAATGCCTGGGTCCCTAGGTAAGAATCTGAGTCTCTGGAGTTGCCCAACCAGAAGTAGACTCTTCGATGTACCTCTATGGGATTGATTCTTTTATGTAAATGATGAAATCCAGAACAAACAAAAATACAATTTAAATGAATTTCATTTTATGAAGCATTGAGGAAGTTTCATATATGAACATTTTCATAACTGCAAAAACAGCTCTCCATTTTAGTGGATTCAACTGAAGGAAAAATCTGCTGAAGCAATTAGTTATATAGAATACTGGCATTTCTGAATCTCTGAATTTAGAATTATAGTATCAAGGAATCTAAGCTTACAGAATATCAGTTCTGTCATTTTCCTTTTCCCCCCCTTTTCTGCAGCACAAACTTCTCTCTGGCTCAGTTTTTAAATGACTCCATCAAATGGCCCCAGTTACTCTCCCCAAGGGATTACTGCCAAATTCAATAGATCTCATCATCAGGAAAGATTTTCAGTCTAAATATCCCTTTTCTCAGAGTCATTATATCTAGTAAGGCTCTAGTATCATGTGATAAACAAAACTGAAGTGATTAGTTGCCAATAAAAAATGAATTACTGATGTGTAATTACACATTGTAAGCTTTCCAGCTGTCAGCTAATTCTTTATAGGTTACTCATTTTCATCCTCATCTTTTCCTTGTGAATTTCATCAAAACAGTGACCCTCCTGTATGTATACTATGATGGTTTTAAAATCTGTCCTGTTCATAAGTTCTTTGGTACTTCTTTCTTCAAGAGGTGAAATCTAACTCACTTTCCCTTGAACCTGGGCTGGTCTTTAGTGATTCATGTCTAAAGAACAGGAGAAGGTGAAAGTGATGGTTTCCAACTTCAGAGACTAGGTCATAATCAGCATGCAGCTCCTATCTTGGTCTTTCTCTTGAATCATTCACTCATGGAAGCCAGTTCCTAAGTTGTGAGAATACTTGGAGCCTCTGGAGCAGCCCATGGGGCAATGAACTGAAGTCTCTTGAACTGAAGTCACATGAGGAAGCAGTCTTGAATAGATCTTCCAGTCCTGCTCAAACCTTCAGATGACTGCACCCCCTGCCGACAGTCTGATACAACTTCAAGAACCTGAGCCAGATCAATCAACTATGTTACTTCCCAATTTCTGACCCCAAAAAATGAAAAATGAGTTTATTTAAATGAGTAAGTTTGAAATAACTTGTTACACAGCAAAAGATGGCTAAGACACAAACACACACACACACACACACACACACACACACACACACACACACACATTCCTCTCCACATCTCCAACTCTGCTTTTCTCTTTAAATAGATTCTGAAAACATAATAGCAGAATTTGTGTACTTTTTTAATGCAGATAATTGACTCTAATTAATGGATTAATATGTATTAAGTGCTTATGAAATTACAAAGCTTAAATAGACACCAAAAGTGTGTGAAGTTAGAGTCATATCCGTTCACATAAGAAATCTTAACCAATAGACATTCATCAGAAACTTGACTAAGGTCATTTTATTAAGAAATGTTAAAAGTAAGATTTCAATGCAAATCCATGTTCTTTCTTTAATACCTCAATGCCTCAAATTTCAATAAGCACAAATGTGAACCTTTTATGACACTCAGTACTTAGGAAAGTTCACGAGGGAAAAATAAATGAGTAGAAAACAAACACTGAAAGTGTGTTAGGTACCTTTTATCTTTTACGTCACTTCATTCTCAGGATAAGTGTTTTAAGATTGTTTTATTTGACAAAGAAACTAATATTCAAAGATTCAAAGGGGTAGGACTGGCTGGCTCCACTTACCAGCATCTTGTAACCCACAGTGGACACAGAATAGTGTCACCCAAACCATCTACCTCACGCGATTAGGGCAGGAGCCATATGAAATAATCTGTGCAGATCTAATCCAGAATACTATGCAAACGCAAGAGGATATCATTACACAGGGCACATCCTAGGTGACCAGCAATGAAAAAATTCAAACCAATAGTGACATTTACCCTATGACATAGTACACAGTCAAACTCACCAGTGCTTCTAAATATGGGGAAATGTCATCTCAGGATATTTGCTTTCATGACCATAATTATTAAAGACTCTAGAATAAAGAAAATTCTACTTGTAGATGTGGGTTCATATATAATGCCTGAAATTGTTTGACTTTGTTTGAAAGGTATCAAATGGATTTCAACAATTAAAAATTAATCAATTCTTGCCAATGGATCTTTATTTAGTTTTTAAATGCTATTTTCATAAAAGTCCTATATATAATAAAGTTGGCTAATTTTTAACGTATAGTCAAAATTTGACTGTTACCTACCAAAAAGCAACTTACACAAAGAACTAAAGTAGCGCCCCTTTAAAATGACTAAGATTTGTTCTGGCAATTCTTCACTCACATTCTGGCTCTTAATTTATATGAATAACATGTAGAGTACATTTTAAATAGTAAATAATGTATTAATATTATAACATACATATTACATTTATTTTAAGGAAAGGTATAGGGAGGAATGAAGGCAAGTAGGCAGGCAGGAAGAAAAGGAGAAGCATTTTATTTATTTTTTTATTTTAGTTGTACATCTTAATTGCTCACCCTTGCCCCATGTATGTGGACTGCACTCGGCCAGAGGCAGCAGACCAAAACACGACTCCACTAGGGTGCACCACAATGTAATATACTGAATTGAAGCACATTAAGCATATAGTTCAATGGCTGGCACACTGTGAGTGTTAAATCAATGAAGAAGAGAGAAAAATTGATTTTTTTTTTGGTTAAATCATTTAAGCTCATGTCTACGTTTCAGAGACAATAATTTACAATACCATTAAGTAGGTTTTTATAATAACATTGCTGTATATCCTTGAGGTATATTACTGTGGAGTTTGGCAAGCAACATAAATCACTTTCTCCACTAAAAGTCTTTGAAAAACTTATTGTAAAAGATGTATCTAGCTTTATTAGGTTTCTGTGTTCAAGACATGGATGAGCATCATGCTATTTACATACATAATCCATTGTGGCTGCCTAAAAACTCATACCGAAAACGATGATGACAGAATCAGAGGTATGATGGAATTTCAGGAGCCTACTGAAAAAGTTCCTGTCTGGTCACTGATGAATGGAAATTGGACATTCTCCATTTCTGAGCTAGAATTCCTGAGACCTGAGAATGCTTCTATTAAAAATCAAAATGGGCACTCGTAAATATGGTAACACATCAGGCCCTCCTGAACCCAAGAGCAGGCCGAACAATTGTGCTTCATTGGTCTCCAGGAACTGATGCGAGTGGCCCACCCACTTCTCTCTGCATCTGCCAACCCATCTGACATTTTCTTAGAAGGGAGGCAGTGTGGACAGGAGCAAGAACTATAAAGAGAGTGAAGAGCAACAGCAAAGCAGCTGGATTTGCTTTCCTCAGTCTTTGGTGCTCTGAGACATCAGGACATGCAGCTGCTGGAAGGAACGGTATAAACAGAGCGTGTGCCAGCATGCCTACCTACAAAACAACGCTGAGGGGAGGTGGCTGGGGTAAGCGCGTTCTTGCAAGTAATGAGATCCTTTTGTAAAACCATGCAGCAATAGGAAGAGATGTCTCAAGAAAACTCAGGAACAGTATGTCAGATGAGCCAGACCTCATGGAAACTAGGACATATTTCAGTAACAACTCCACAGTATGGTATTTCTTGTCCTCTCCTCGGCCCTTTTCAGAAAATGCTTTTGATCTTCATTCTTGCACCCAACATGAATGTGACAGGAGACTGCTCTCTGGCTGTTTCTGCTTCTCCTTGGTATGCTGGTTCTGTTCCAGTCGCTTACTACTCATCTGGAACCATCAAATTCCTTGAGAGTCTGATGAACCTAGTGTCATCGATAGCATCGCTCTTGGGAAGGCTCTTCCGCCAGCCTGCAACACAGGCAGCCGGCCAACTTGGATCGGTTTTCCTTGAGTCAAATTCCTACCTGTTTCCTCATTATAGAGGTCAGATGAAAAATGTCATCATGAGCGACTCACTAAATCCTGTTGGACTAAAACAGTATTATCTACCCTCCTCAAACCAACAACTGACTTATTCGGATTGTTTTAAAAAGTCTTCTGAAGCAGTAATCAGCAGATAAGATACATGACTTTTTCATGAAAGAAGGAAGACTGGCACGACATAAAACCTCTTAAAGTCTCTACTCAGCACTAGCCTACTGCTAACCTACTGACACTCCGTGAGCCACAGCAAGTCAAGTGACCCAGCCCAGAGCCCATGGGGCAGGAAAGTCTACCACGTGCGCAGGGACAGCACGGCCAGGAGGAAGAGGGCAGAAAATGGACACTTAAATAGTAAGATCTACTTTTTATTATTTACTCTGGGATGAACAATCTGCCACATAAAATGCTAAATAGGTCACAGAACTATTATTAACAAAAATCTATGTGCCTGCTTCTGTACCCATAAAAACAAACTACAGCACACTAAAGAGTTCTTTGTTTTCATTAAATAGGTATAGTTTAAAAAAACTTCCTTAAGCCAGAAAATGATCTACGCCTAGTGGAATCACAGAAGGGACAGTGTTTTTAGAAAGGCAAGTAAAGAAACATGTATGCAAATGGAAAGACTTCGGTTGCGGGGGAACTACTGTGGAACCCTCTAAAGAAAAGCAGAGGCTTGTGCCGGTCGGCTGTCTCTGGAATGGAGTTCAAGGTGCTGGGGAAGAACTCTGGCTCCTACTGGACCGAAAGCAGGCAGCTGCCCTCCTGAGATCCACCGGAGCATCGAGTGGCATTCACAGGGAGAATCAGCACACTGTCCTCCTAGCAGAGACACTCAGTCCCACATGGGAGCACAGAGGCCACCGACCAGCAGACAAATGGACCATGACCACCACCCTCTCACCCGCTCCACTGCTCCTTCCTTTCCTTTCCCTAAGCTTTCTAATTTTCTAGGATACAGGGATGTGTAAGCAAATACGATGATTTCATTGAATTGTTAAATAACTGTGATGTCTTCTTTCATTTCATTTAGCTCAAAACCTAGAACCTCGAAAGAGCAAATGTATGAAGTAATTAGTTAGAAGCATGTTTTAAATGGATACATGCTATATGGAAAATGTAAAGAGCTCTCCCCACCAAAAATGACTCTTTACATATTGCATAGACCTTCATACATTGAATTGACCACATGGGGCATTTATGTATGTGTGTCTATGTGTGTGGACAATCACATACATCATATGGATGTATATAAATACACACATATACATACACACACATCTCTACTTCACAGTTTGAAGTCTGTCAGAAGAACTATTCAATATAATGAGCACAGCTACGTCTTAGGGAAGGGGGTGCTCCCCCACTCTAGCCAATGTATTAACTCCCACCCGCTTTTGCATGGAAACAACGGAGAACTTGGGCAGCTGGGTTTCAGTGTACCTGCGTTTTGACTTCAAAAGGGGCTGAAACAATGTAAATATTAAAAAATCGTGCAGAACTAAAATCAGAGTATTACCAGGACAGTCATAAAAATATAAAATAATGACCTTTATCTCAAAGTGGGAGCAGACAGGCAGTCATTTTCAATGTTAAGAGGACCCTTCTGTAAGGAGGCACCTCATGAGAAAACAAAGCACCTTACTTTAATTCCTTTAGAAGATCTCAACAAGCATTTTAAAAGAAAACTAATGTTTCAACTCTAATAATGAGTAATTCCCTAAAAACTATTTTCCCATTCAGAAGTGAAATCAAGTAAGGTGCTTAGTGGAAAATAAATCCTAATTCTGAGTAGGCACCATCTCTTTTCCAAATGCAGGACTTTTTTTTCTCCTCCCACATGTTTACTCTGCAGTTACCCCTAGTTAAACTGTGAACTCATTGATGTTCTATTTCCCTAGACATAACACAATTTGATCATAGAATATTCCAGAGCCATGCAATCAATGTTTCTTCTCAGTATCTTGAACTCAAGTCTCGGCACCAAGAAATCACCTGGTAGGTTTATTATGCAATCCACTCACCCCTCTTTAGCAAAGGGTCCATAAATGGAGGATGAATTTGGTCTCACATTCTCCAGAGTCAACTTCTATGCTGTGCAGGTGCTCTGAATGGCTTGACAGAAACCCTCGCTGTGAAGATCCTGTAACTGGCACAGGGCATCTGAGCTTTAATCAAGGATCTTGTCAGCCTTCATGAAGTGCCTGGTGTAAGCAGAACTGTCCAGGGCAAACACTGTCTAGTCCCTAAGTGCCCAATTTGTCATACAAAGCAAGTATCCTGGATGTCTCCTTAACAGCTTTGCAGAACCAGTCTTTTATCTCAGTCAGGGCAACTGGGAAGGCACAGTTTTACTGGCAACCTCTTCACGGTACTAGTTACAAAATCTCCACCCCAGACACATAAACTCGCTTTATTCAAGGGGAGAGAACCATTTGCCATCAAATCCTGAGATGCTTTCATACCTTGCTATGCTCCTTAATTCAGGATGAACATAGCCTGGAGGCCAAGGCTAAACATGCAAGCAGCGTCCAGAGGCAGAGAAGAGGGCAGGCTCTCAGTGACCTTCATAGACTGGAGTGTGGATGCTGTCCAGTCAGAACCAGACTGCTGGGACATGAGACAGGTTCTCGGCCTCCCTCTCAGTCTCAGACCTGGATGGCTGTCCTGTCTTCAGATGGGAGACTTGGGAACTCCAGGCCGCCCGTGACTGGTTGCTGGGCGAGAGATGACTGATGGGTCTGTTGAAAGTAAGGAGAGATGCCAGCACAGACCTCGGGGCTGGGGGCTACAGAGCCTCCCGTGATCCCAGTGCAGGGAGGATTTGGCTTTCTTTTTGTCAGAAGTGACCTCACCTCTGTGCCTCCTGTACCATTTCGTCTGCTTCTTTCAGCAGAAATGTTTGGTGTAACACTTTAAGGAAAACTAAAAAAATGAACTTGTCCAAACACTCTGTAATTCAACAGCATCGTGTATGCAATGCCAGTAATCATCTTTCTCGTATCTCAGCATGTCAGAAGATACAAGTTAGACTGCTGCAGGACTGTCAGTGTTCTGTTTAAAATCTTTCAGAAGGTAGAGTATATAAAATGTGACATCTTTCCTGAAATGTAAAATTTGTTCAGTGGTAGTTAATGAACTAAAGTTTTAGAAGGTCTTGAAACTATAACCTACTTCAAATCTAAGTCCATCTTGATAGGAAAACCGTTAGAATTAACAGTGAAGGAAATTCAAACTTCAAGATTTCCAAATATTCAAGTGATATGACAGAAAAAGACTAAGCAGGTGAATATTAAAATCTCCATCTCTTTGCTGTAGGATTCGTCACTTAATCTGCAAACCAGTTGTCTAGGGAATGATTTGTTTCTGCTCAACCTATAGATCTCATTTAGAGGTAACTCTACACTCTAGTAAGCTTCTCTGTGCCTTATGACCCGATAAAACTGTCCTTCCACCATAGGCTATAATAGAAATATTAGCTTCTGGTTTGAACATTATCAAGCATTCCATGATATTCTTACTACAACAGCAGATGGTCTAGTATGGAGACATTACCCTCAAGGTCTTTTTTGCCTGGGTTATGCCAAACTAATCTCCATGTGTAAGTTATTTGGGTTTGATCCTGAGCATGAGGTATTCTAATAATTCCAACTGACAATTTCTATACGATTGCCTTCCAATTTTTTGTCATTTGAACTTTTCTTCCTCTGCATTAAAAAAACTAAATTAAGCTCAACAGAATTTGCTTTATACACTCAACAGTATCTTAACAAGTTACTAATGAAGATACTAGATAAAGCAGCCCATTCTTGTAACTCAGAGAGCAGATAAGCTCCATTCTTTACAGTTGAGTCTGAGTCTCATGTAACTACTCATTTGGCAATAACTTTTGTATTTTTCTGTCGTTTTTAACCTAACATGGTTTTTAGTACATTCACAAAGTCATACAACTATGGGAACCAGGTAGCTGTAAAACTCTTTCCTCATTACAAAAGGAAGTCCATACCCTTTTTACCTCTCTCTGGCACCTAGCAGTCACTAATCTACTTTGTATGATTTGCCTATCCCAGACATGTCAAAAAAAGGAAGGAATCTAATATGTGATATGGATTCTTTCATTAGGATTGTTTTCAAAGTTTACTCATGTGTACATCTATCAGTATTCCATTCCTTTTCATGACTGAATAAACCCACTGGAGGCTGTATCACATTTTGTTCACCCACTCATCAGCTGATGAACAGTTTTGCTGCTCTAACTTTGTCTATTATGAGTAATGATGCCATGAACTTCTGCATGTAAGTTTCCATGTGAACATATATTTTCAGTTTTCTTGGGTATCTACTTAGGAGGAGGAATGCTGAAGCAAAGAGTCATTTTGTGTTGGAACTTTTTGAGGAACTCCAGTACTACCATCATATCATCTACCCCAGTCAACATGGCTGTTATTGAGTCATCCAATTAAACCTTATTTCCAATCCATATCAAAAGGCTTTCTCTAAACCACCAGAAGTGACATCCATTCCTCTCCCAATTGCTGTGTGACCTGTCACTCTAATATGGAAGGAACTAGGCTTCTCTGAACAAGAGGTTGCTGAGTAGTTAATTCTTTGCTAGCTGTGTTCAAACTAAGGAGGAGAAATATCTGAGAACTGCTGTCATGACAAGGGTAGATTGCTGGGTACAGTGAAAATAAAACACAGTTGTTTATAGGCACAGCTTCTTGGACAGGTTTTGGTTCAACTGTTAAGTACCAGGGACCAGTCTGATCTAAAATCGAAGTGTTTTTATGAAAGAGCAAGTCTCCAGATTAGCAACTGACAAACTACCATGAGCCAAATCTCGCCAGCTTCCCAAGTTTTAACCATCTGCCAACTAAGAATTATTTAACATTTTTAAATGGTGACACTTTAAAATTTAATATAAATTCCTATACATAAGATCTTCAGTGTGTCTTAACTCACAAAGCCTAAACTATTTACTAAGTTTGCAGACCACCCATGCTCTCAACGATACTCTCTGGAAATTGGATTCTGTTCAGACCAACACAGTAGAGAGCATCCAAAGACTGATTTAGCACTACAGATACCCAGGAACCACATAAAACCCAGAGAATGTCAAGTTACCTAGGAAGTGACTCAGAAGCTTGGTAAACGCACAGAATCAAACAGAAAAAAAAGGAAAAAAAAAAAGGAAAAGCAGTATATGTGCATTGGGTAGGGATGGTTAGTTATACCACCAAAACTCTGGACAAATGCAATGAAAGACTCATTCTTCATAACAGAAAGCATCTCACTAGTCACTTGATAGCTTGTTTTAACTGAAGACTGCTAGACCTAACACATTAGTGAATGTTACATTTCTGAACCAATTCCTAACTATCCTCATCCCTTTCCTGCTTATTCAAACCAATTCTCTCTCCCCTACACCAAATGTCAACAGCAAATCTTTATTTACTTGGACTTGTTAACCTCCACCTATTATGAGCTGATTAAATTACATAACGCTTAGAGCTCTAAGTACACATCATTATTGCTGCTTGCAAGCTATCAACAGGAATTCTAAAAGTTGGTGATTATTTATGGTCGACCACATCTATCCCATTTAAAAGGGGAAAACAACAAGTCTTTGTGTTCTCTCCAACTTCTGTGGCTTCTCTAATGCATTCAGTTTCATCCCAAGACACATCATGTCCACCAAATCTTAACATCTTCTCTTCCCCTAGAGAGTCAGAACTATCACTAGTGGATCTTCAGATCCTTCAGCAAAATGACGAAGTTAATCTGTTCCCATTTGATTACTTCCACAATGATGAAAATACTGAAAAATTCTGCTTTTGCTCAAGCTTTTCCACTTCGTTCCCTTCTAAGATTTCCTTCGGGGCACCTTCCTTTTTAGCTTTCATCTTCCTATTGTTCTTACTCACTGTTGCTATTTCATTATCCTTCATGGCCCTTCCAAATTACCTTGTTATAAAACTTTCCAGTTAGCTCTCTAGCTCTCAGTAGAACTCTGGGCTCAGGAAAAAGAACCACATTCCCCTCCCTACACTTCTTATCTGCCTGTTCCAGTTAGTTCCCAGCTCTCTCAACAAGAGTCACCTTTGCAGGGATTTGAGCAGAGAACTCTATTACTGTGATAAAGATGTTAGTCAACTAGCTCCCTCATTGGAGAAAGCTATATATAAATAGGGTGGGTAGAAAACTTATGGACAATATGCATAAGAAATTTATTTTTGGCATGCCCTGGTGGAGTAGCAGTTAAGTCAATCACCTCTGAACAAGCGTGTAGCCACATACACCTGGGTTCAAATTTGAGAGACTACCCAGTACAAACAATTAAATAAAAAATAAATGCTTCTTCCTCCTCTCTCTTCCTGCCTGTATGCCTACTTGCTTTCATTCCTGCCTGCATTTTTCGTTTAAAAAATTTTTCCTCACATTCTTCCAAAATTCTGTCTTCCAGAATTTCAGCATTCTCTTCCTCATCAGTGTCATCATAAGCTTTCAAACACTCTCCATCATATTCTAATTTTGAAGAGCATCTACAAAATATTTGATCTATATGATACCCAAGGAAATAAGTACCTCTTTTTGGTCTATTTTTAAGTTAGGATTTTCAAATACTCAATATGCAGAGGTATCATGCAGGAGAAACCGGTTATTGATAAATGCACTAACATCAAAAATTCTTTAAAAGCAAAATCCATACACCTATTTTTTACAAATGATTTGGAAGTTACCTTGACTAAAAGGCAAAGGAGCTGACCTAAATGATTTCTCCATTTCTCCCTTCTCTTCTAAACTCCCCAGGACTGGTTTTGGTGGAGCAGCAACTGGGTGTGCCACCTGCAGCCAAGTGGGGTCCACGGTTTGAGTCCTGGAGTGGGGAGGGGAACACCCCAGGGTCCATGTTTGAGTCCTGGAGTGGGGAGGGGAACAGCCAGGATGGACAAGTAAATAAAAAATAAAGTGAGGTGCTTCTTCCTTCTCTTTCTTCCTGCCTGTACCTTTCCTTTAAAAAGATATACAGGGCTTGCTTTCCTCATCAGATCAATAAACTAAACTATTACTCAGCAGTCCAGCCTCAGGTCACAAAGCAGAATTTTCTCAGAAGATAAAAAGTGATATGTACCAATCTGATATTATAGGACACTCTATTTAGCAACCATTTCTAAGGGCAGACTCCAGCACTGTAGAATAGTAGCCAATTCTGGGAGGTTGGGATGGGCCTGGGAGTCAAATTCACACACATACAGACTTGGAAAGTGCCAAACAGTAGTAAAAACTCTATCTCAGTTATTCGCACTCCACTGGGTGGTGAAAGACACCCTTTCCAACCTTACAACTGGCATTCTCTTTCATTACTTGTGGCACAGGCAATCAGTCAACGTGAGACGGAGCAGGAAGCTGCTGGAAGGAGCATGCGTCTAGCTCGCCTTTGAATGGTCTGCTGCCTCCCTCCAGAACCCTTTCTCCAGATGCTGCCAGCAGACACTCTGTAATACCTAAACCACAAATCATCACATTCCCCACCTTTGGAGCCAGGGCTTGTCCTTGAGCTCCCCACATAGTGAGATATTAACTGAGCTGGCCTCCGATACAATAGCTCTTTACAAATTCAGCATCAAATCTGCCACACCATCTGCTTGAGACACTAAAAAGTGAACCTCCTCACATAAAAATATCCAGTGTAGTGACCCTCCAGGAGAAAAGCAGGACATTTCAGAAATTCCACCAGGAATGAGTCCTGGCTAGCTTACTCAAGAAAATATTTTATCAATGTAAATATGTCACAAATATGACTATCTAAAATTAGAGCAAGTAGGTCTCAGAAATGGAGCCATCCTGCAGAAACAGAATGTCAGGCAGGTCATTTCAGATTCTTGTCCAACATCCAGGAAAGCTGCCTCTCCTTGATGAAAGGCAACTGTGCAGCTGGCTGGTTACTTTAGGAACCAGTGTGCATTTTTTAAATGATCTTTGAATTTTATCTACTGTGACACTTTAAAGCCATCAAAACCAAAGCCTTTCCCAGCTCTGATACTGTAACTATGAAAAATGACTGACTGGAATATACTCACACTGGAAAGGTGCCGAAACCCGATCCTGCCCGTATCTTAAAGGGAAGGAACCTTCGGTGGACTGCTCTCCGGAAACCACCTTCTGGGCTGTAAAGTACTTGGGCTTAAGCACATACTCCTGGGTCTGGCCGTGATGAATCATCACGTTCTGTGAGGAAAGGGATGCCACTCTGGAGGGAAATAAAAACAAAGTGAGGATAAAGAAATAATGGACTTTTAAAAGTCAACTGAAAAGGTACAAGTAAAAAATCGGTTAAGAGTATAAATTCCATGCAGGGTTCACTTTTTCCTTCAAAGATCGAAGCCAACTATTCATGACATACAAGGAACTTACAGTTTATCCTTGGAAACCTCCAAGGTAAAAAGGACTCAGCCTGTCTAGTCTGGAACCATAAAGATAAATAGGCCATCCCAGGTGGATTCTAACAGGAATCACAGCACAATTACCCTAAGCTTTCAAGCAAAACACATAGACAAAGACATATACATGACAAAGAAACAGGTATGGACATCAAAAAAGGTATATTTTATATACTGATAAAAAATAGACAGTATTAACTTGATCAGTAAGGCCAAATTAACTGGAAATTAGAACCTGTAGAATACAGTGGTATCTTCCTCATGCTAAAAGGTCAAACTCTGAGTCTAGTCTATAGTGTAAAATCCATGCCACAAAGGGCTAAAAAAAAAGTCTATAAAATCTGCACATAGCAATGGCACAGTATAGAACAATGGAATATATACGTTTTATAACTAGAATGTAATTCTTAAACTACAAACATTTGCACTAATGTATTGCTATGTAATATTTCAGCTACAAACTTAGGTAGTTTTTTAGTTATCTTTGAGAATAATAGGCTTCCTTCATAGGCAGAAACTTTCAACATTTTTACTTAGTGAGAATATGGATAATACAGTCTCTCTTCCCTGTATTCGAAATGTAATTTTATTTCTTTTGTGTTCTTAATATAAATGAAAATTAAATAAAGTTTTCCTGCAATACAAAAAAATCTGAACTACAAAAATGAAAAAAACACACTAAAGTAGCTTTTTAGAGTAAATATAAGTTTACACTCTAATCTCATAATGATATAAATTATATCATTCAGATTAAACATTTTATAATTATTAGCTCCTATGAATAACAAGAATCATAACAATAGGTCACAATCTCATTATCTCTTCAATGACATGAATCAGGACCTCTAGAGACAAGTACAGTGAACACAAATACAGTGTTTACACAGCCTTTTATTTTCTGATAATTGTCTTCTGCTGCATGTAATGGATACTTTAAAATGAGCCTTCACCCAGATTTAATGATCCCCTGAGGAACAAAAGTGAAATTATTAGCTAAATAAGACTACTAATGCAAAGTTGTTCCTAAAATCATTAGGACAGTATTTTAGGAGTAAGCTGAGACTTTGGAAGGAAACCATTCTCTAGTGTCATCTTGAATTTTACTGACTGTGACACATTAAAGCCACAGACACCAAATAAAGTGTTTCCGAACTATGATACTATAACTTAGAAAAAGGGCTGACAGAACTACACTCCACTGATAAAGTGCTGAGAAGCCCAAAGACTATCCCTAATGTTAAGCAAACTGAACAACAGGAAAACGGATACCTTACAGGGGAGTGTGAAAATCAGTCCTCAAGTCACCCAAAGCAGTATCATGCAGTGCCTCATCAAGAAAAGTAAAAAGAAATTGAATAAACTCCATCTATTTGTTTCAGTTTACTTGAGACTGATGAATGGACTACTCCATGGAATAAGGTGTCCATGAGAGAAAGGAAAAGGCTGGAATTAAGTGTTTCCCTCTTATCTTGTCAGGGATCTAGACCTATCTCAATCCTCTATATACAAGAAAACCCAGGAAAACTCATCTCATACCTGGATTTCCCCAGAGGCCATGCATAGACAGGCACTTCCTTTGTCACTAGACCAATGACTTAAGTTACTGAAAATTTAAGACTTAATATTGTAAGCACTTTTGATTTGATGATGTAAAGTGTTGGTTAGCACTTTAAGTATGTTTGGATGAAACAGAAAGTCTAACAGCTGGATACATCTGATGGTGACTGATATGAACCACAAACCTATGCTTGTCAGCTTTCTGGAAAGAAAAAGCCCTTCTCATCTCAGGGGCAACTTGCTGACTAGCTATGCTGTCAGCCTGTCACCGTGCCATTTGAACTTGGTGAAGACAGTACAGGTTCACTCCTGTTCAGAGGAAAGTAGTCCTGCATGCCAAGAGATGAGACCTGGACTCTAGTTAAGGTCCTTCCTTCTTGTCCCTCTGATTCAAAGATGCCAGGGAGGCAGCCAAAAATGAGTTGGAGGTCTGTGTATCCACAGAAAGGTAATGAGCAAACAAATAAGACAGAGCTGTACCAGGTCTAGAACTTCAGTAAATACCCTCCCTCATCACTAACTTAATGAGTACTGGCACTGGTAATGGTACTCTAGTCTTTCTACTGAGCAAGTATCCCACAAGTCAATGTGGAGGTATGCAAAACTGCACTTACTCTTCCTCTAGCTCCTTCCTTTTTCTTTAGTGTAGACGTAAACACATATGTTCATACAGACACACACAAACAGACTAAAGTCACTCCTGCATCACAGCCCCATAAAGAAAGCAGGAAAGGCACGGACATTAACACTGCCTGAGCCAAGTAGAGGAAACTGTCCAGTCACTCATTTCACTAATCACGAATCCAATTCTCCCCTATCCTCATTCATGGTTGGTGTCCACCTTTTCTTCTGATATCATTGCTCTGTAATTTCCACCTTGGACCACCCATTGGCCATACAAATATCTATCTTCTTTAACAATTCTCTTTCACTTCTTTTACCCAGGTATTTCAGGAAAAGTCTCTCTTCATTTCATTTGTGGTTTTCTTCTCTCTGCCCCCTCCCAGAAAAAAATAACTTCTAGTTATTAGCAGTAAACATCAGATATGTCATAGCATTATAACTAATTTTAAAAGGAAACCAAAATATTTCAGAGAAAACTAGATTAAAAATGAAACCTGTCAGGTCTCTGGTTCAAGGTTTTTAGGGCACCTATATATCTCCTTCCTCAAAAGAAGTCCTTAAAATTACAGATATGGAATAAAAGACATGAATTCCAAGTTGACATCTGGCTGTTTAAATTAAACAGTACAACCACACTAGTTGTTGAAATACTGTTCTGAAACAACTACTATCCCAAGTCACTGTAATGACCCTCCCTATTTCTTCCACTGAGTCCCCTAAATCTTAACAACAAAACTCCCAAAACTTCTGACAACACTGGAGACCTCTAGGTCTTTGCTCCAGCATCCCTTCTGGTGGGTCAGTAACTATGCCATGCAGGATACTAAATATGCTTCCTGTTACTCGCTAATAAACACACAAAGACATTTCAACTAATTTAAAAAAGATCCAAAGTGAGTTGAGAAATGCTGACTGTTGAGCTGATGGAGAAAGTCTTGGCCTAAAAAAAAATTTTTTTTTTTCTAACTTCTCTTACTTCAACCTCAGTACATCTTACATGAGGATCCGGTACCTAAAACCAAATGTCTCAAAGGACATTTAAAGTGGGGACAAAAGGAGAAGATAATCAGAAGGGGAGAATATACAAGAATATACAGAAAGGATAAAAGTAACCAAGTTTCTCAGAGGAAAGGAAAGAGGATCAGAAAAAGCAGGGAAATGGAAAATGAGAAAAGGCCACTCTGTTGGAGGATGGGTCACCATGAGAGTGCAGTTTCAGTGGTGACAGTAGTAGAAGTTTAACTCCAGACAGTGAAAGAGTTGATCAGTGGAAGACTGGTAACACATGGGTGGAGATGTGGGAAGAATTAAGAGAAGCTAGTCAGAGGTCAGGGGTATGGCTGGTCATCTGCAGACTTGAATGTGTGGAAACGTCTGTGTCTTTGGAAGCAGAGGGAAACAATGGAATTTAAAACTTCTTTCCTTAAAAGAAAGGATTAGTTATACACTGTTTACACTGCTGCCTTCCTGGTGGCAATTTTTGGCATAAGAATGGACTAAACTTTTCCATATTCCCACTAAATCCATTGTTTGACCTGTGGAGTGAGGAGGAGGATCTGGCAAAACAATCTCCTTTCCATTAAAAAAAAAAAAAAGGGCTTTGGACCTCACAGAAGGGAACCCCCAAAGGCCATAAAATGTTTCCCACAGAAGGCCTGTCTGACACTACCTAACCCTTCTCCCCATGTTTAGCGCCATCGAGTTTTAGAATCAGGACTAAGAAGAACCAGAAGACTGAACAGTGCTGCAGTTTCTCCCTATAAAATAAAATCATCTTATATGCCCCAGTTGCTTTCCAAGTTCAAAAGTGTGGGTAAGAGCTACTCCAGGAAAAGGAATACACTAAAGTGAGGAAGAAATGCCAGTTCCATAGAGACAAGCTCTTTCCTGCAGCGTTCTCAAGGATGATACATGCGTGGGAAAGGACAAATTAAAAAACCACCAGAAGACATCACAAGGCAGCCTAAACACACACACACACCCTATAGCAAGACATACTTGCTGTCCGTGACCCCATTCCTGTGGAATGATCACACCCAGGAAGAAATAAGAGGTGAAAGACTGCTGATGAGACTAAGGAACAGCGGAGACAATGCAGTCACACTGCCAGCAACAGAATAAGGGATGTATGCCAGAGTAAACACGGTGAAAGCAAAATGGAACAAGCAA
The DNA here is from genome assembly GCA_004363575.1 of Solenodon paradoxus. Taxonomy (NCBI): domain Eukaryota; kingdom Metazoa; phylum Chordata; class Mammalia; order Eulipotyphla; family Solenodontidae; genus Solenodon; species Solenodon paradoxus. The sequence continues at coordinate 244,366 of RJWH01002205.1, forward strand.
ATAAGGTCATGAGAACAGCAGAAAAGAAAAAATTCCACTGAAAATATAAATGTGGGGAGTGGGACAAAGCAGTAAAAATTCTTGCTTTAGACTTCAAAGGAGATGAAAAAGATGAAAAGGATTAAGAAAAGTAAGATTACAGAAGGTCATTATTTGGGTGGCCGGGAATGGAAAGTAAGGGACCTTCGGTTGTCAGTACTGATAAACATGGTAGATAACCAACTAGCTTGGAAACCAATCTTCTTTTATCAGTGCCCCTTAGGCAGGTTAGGATAACTTTGCTCCCAGGGACATTTTGCAATATTTGGAGATACTTTCAAATGGTAAGACTTGGAAGTAAGGTGCATGTAGTCAGCAGAGGTAATGGAATCTACTAAATATTCTATCATGTACAGGACAGTCCTCCACAAGAAATATCTGGCCCCAAATGGTGATAGTACCAGGTTGAGAAATGCTACTTAAATCTGTGCTGTTATCACAAAACAAGTATAATAAATAGAAGAGTAAAGAGTCAATGACTGCTGGGAACAGCAATGAATAAGTCAACAGAAATTATGGGATGAGAACAGAAATCTGGACTTTAGTGAAAAGATGAAACTATACAATTTCTTCATGTATATTTAGAAGCACTTTTAGGCCAGCAGGAAGGTGACCATATATTCAAGTAACCTGGGTAATAATCTGCAAGGGGGGACAGAGTGTCACTAAAAATATGATACAGCAGAAGAATAATAATGATAATAATTACTATTATCATTATCATCATCATTATTATTCCTATGTACCAGAACTCCTCAAATGACCAATATAATACCTGGTTGGAGAGAACCCTTGAATAAACTGACTAGCATTGACATGGGGGCATGCCAGGAAGATATAGTAGAAAGATGTTCAGTTGTTACATTGATTTCTACAGAATAGAAGCTCAATTAATTACAACTTTGGTTATGCTAAGAAGCTCATACACAGTTGGCACTAGACATGAAGTGACTAGGACAGCAGAAAAAGACTAGTGCTGTACTTACAATCCATGTACTCTCCATCTACTACCCTCGCAAAGCCCTCAACCTCTCCCCTAAAGGAATGTCTAACTTACAGATGACCTCCCAGAGGCACCCCATGTCTTGGAAGGCCATAGATAGAATTATTCTGGACTACGCTTCTATGTGAAAATATTCAAGGATTTCTTCAGTTCATCTAATTCCAATTTTCTAGAGGAGAAAGGACTATAATTAAAAAGCTATCATTAAGAGGAGACTGTGCAGGAACAGAGAAAATAAGGCCTCCCTCAGGGAAGTTTAATAACAGCACTTAGGAGATGAGTGCTGGAAAAAAAGTAAATAATCTAAATAAAGCAAAGTTTGAAGTTGCTAAATGCCTAGAAAGCAAATCTGAACTATATGCCTATAACAAACTCATATTAAGCATAAAAAACACAAATAGATTAAGAGTAAAAGATTGAAAAATGATGTAACATTTTATCACTAATCAGCAAAGAGTTGGCATAACTAATTTTAATAACAAGCGGAGCAGACTTCAGAGCAAAAACTGTATTACCAAGGATAAAAAGGATTATTACTTAAAGACCAGAGGCTGACACATGAAGAGGATATATGAGTCTTAAACAGCTGTGTACCTAATAGGAGAGCTTCAAAGTAAGTGAAGCATAAACTTAAGGGGAAAAGACATGAAAAACAGTTGCTTTGAAGTTACAGTAGAAGGTTCAATACATATCAAAGATTGAAAGAACAAGTACACAAAAAACCTGAACACTATCAATTAACCTAATCTAACTGACACTCACAGAACATTCAACAACAGAAAAACACATGTTCACGTTCATACAGAACATTTACCAACATAGATAATGGCCTGGGCCACATAAAGAGGCTCAGTAATTTTTAAAGTATTTGAGTCATACAAATTAAATTCTCTTGCCATAATGGAATTTAATAAGAAATCAGAAACAGAAAATCTCTGGAAAACCCTCCAATCATTTGCAAACTCAAAACCACACCTCAAAATAACCAATGGATCAAAGAAGAAATTGAAAGGGAAGTTAAAATTTCTTTTGAACTAAAAATGAAAATCTGATACATTATTAGATGCTGTTAAATCACTACCAAGGTGCTAAATACCTACATTATTCTTGCAATCAGACAAAAGAAAGAAAAGGCATCAGAAATGGATAAAAGAAGTGAAATTAGTTATTGGCAGATATCATTTTATCTATATATATACACATACACACACACACACTATATATATACACACACACATATAATCTTAAACCTCCGCAAAAAAAAACATAAAAACCTTAGAAGATCTCAATGAATTAAGTAAAGTTGCAGGATACAAAATAAACATATCAAAATCAGTAGTATTTCTATATACTACTAAGACACCTGAAGAATAAAAGAAAATAAACATTTATAAAAGTTTAAAAAAAACAGGAGTAATTTTACCCAAGGAGGATAAGAAAATCTCTAATCTGAAAACTGCAAGACACCAATGAAAGAAATAAAGATGACACAAAGAAAAGGCATCCTATGTTCATGGAATAAAATTAGTATTGTTAAAACGACCCTCCTACCAAAGTTATTTGTAGATTCAATGTGATCCCTTATCAAGATTCCAATGGGTTGTTTTACAGAACTAGAAAAAACACCCTAAAATTTACATGGAACCACAAAGATCCCAAATAGCCAAATCAATCTTGAAAAAGAACAACAAAGAAGGTGACATCACATTTCCTGATTTCAAGCTGTACTATAAAGGTTTAGTAATCAGAACAGTATAGCACAAGCATAAAAGCAGATATATAGAACAATAGAACAGAATCAAAAACAGAAACCCAAGCACATATGGTCAACCAATATTTCGCAAGAGAGCCAATGGGGAAAAGAGGCTCTTCAATAAAAGATGCCAAGAACATTGGTTACTTTCACGTAAAAGAATAAAAATAGATTCCTTATACTACTCAAAAAATTAACTGGTGACTTAAGTAAATATAAGGGTAAAAACTACTACAAGAAAACATAGGGGGAAAAATTCCTTGACATGAGTTGTGACAATGATTTTCTGCATATGACACTTAAAAGACAAGCAACAAAATGAAAAATAAACAAGTCAGACGCATCAAACTAAAAAGCAAAAGGCAATTCACAAAGTGAAAAGTCAACCTATGAAAAAAAAAAAACATTTGCAAACCTTGTATATGTAAGGGATTAACACCCAAAATATATAAAGAATTCATATAGCTCAATAGTAAACAAGGAAATAATTCAATAAACTATGGGTAGAACACATGTCTAAATTTTTTCCAAAGAGAATATGTGATTGTCTAATAGGCACATGAAAAGATATTCAATATCACTTGTCATTAGGGAAATGTTTATCAAAATCACAATGAGACATCACATCACATCTTTAGAATGAATATCATCAAAAAAAAGAGATAAAAAATACTGACAAGAATATGAACAAAAAGGAAACTGCATATTGTTGGTGATATTATAAAATGGTATAGCCTCTATGGAAGACAGTATAAAAGTTCTACAGATAATTAAAAATAGGACTATATGATACAGCAATTTCACTTCTGGAAATACACCTAAAGAAAATAAAAACATTCACTAGAAAAGAAATCTGCACCAAAATGTAAGTCACCTGCAGCACTAGCTACGATAGCCAAGTCATGGAAACAACCTATGTGTCCATTGATGGATGAATGACTAAATAACGTATGTATATATAACAGATTCTTATCCCACCATAAAGTATGAAGAAATACTGCCATTTGCAACAACATGGAAGGACCATGTCAGCGTAAGTAAAATAACTCTATAGATAGAGAAGGACAAATACATATGACCTCACTTACATATGGAATCTAATCTTTATTCAAGTCAAAACCAAACTCATAGAAAAAGATCAGATTTGTAGTTAGCAGAGGCAAGGGGTGAGGATAGGAATGGATGAGAGTGGTCAAAAGGTACATACTTCCAGGTATAAGAGAAATAAGCACCAGGGATATAATGTACAAGATGTCTATAGCTAACACTGCTGCATGATGTATATAAAAATTATTGAGCAAGCAGATTCTAAGAGTCTCAATACAAGGATAAAATTTTGGGGGTTATTTTTAATGTATCTATATAAAATGATAAATGCTAATTCCATTAAGTGCAGTAATATTTCACAATACATGCAAGTCAAATCATTACGCTGTATACCTTAAACTTATACAATGATCCAGGTGAATTCTATCACAATAAAACTGGAAAAAAATCAACCTATATTAGGAAAGAAATCTCAGATCAATGACCTCAATTTCATATGAACTAGAAAAATTTAAGATGAAACCTAAAATGAAATGCAGTAATAAAAATCAGAGGAAAAATCAAAGTAAAAGAAATCAATAAAATTGCTGTTTAAGATCAGTAAAACTGAATAATGTCGTTAGATTGATTTTAAAAAGGTGAAACAAATTCTCCATATCAAGTATGAAAGAGGTGACATCACAATCTGTTTCTTAATTTATAGAGACTAGCGCCCTCTGAGACAACCTTCAAATTTCCCCAGTTCTGAAATGCAGTTGAAAACACATCAAGAACTGTAGTTCCAAAATTGTTCGAGTCCCATCAAGAAATATTTCATATGGGAACTATGCTGGTGTAGTATATGTGTTCTATTCAAAGTAGAAATAAAATCAGGGTTTTAGGTTTGTACATTCGAGTTAAATAAATAAAAAGGAAAAATTCTTTTCATTTTTAAGGTGAATGCAATAAACTCTGTTTTTCCCAAATGGTCTTTTTTTTCTACTACAATTGCTGCTAAACTAGGTCACCTAAGTAATAAATATTGAAAGCATTTAACCAAATTCAAACATCTGTTCCAATCTCCTTTTAGGGCTGGTTCCAGCTGAAACAAAATATCCACTGCCTACTGGACCTGCAAGATTCGCACTATTGGCAAGGGGGTGTTTCTAAAGTCTATTCTATATACCTGATGGAAAAAAGGTGTATTTCAGCATGTCTGGACACACTGAAATATAAAACTATATGAAAAGCAGTCAAATCTGATCAAGTAGTCTTGCCACACTGGATCTTCCTGTCTACTGGGACAACAGAGTTCAGTAACGTTAGCTGGGTATGTGCCCAATTTAAGACCAGCTCTGCAGATCTACTGGTGAGGATGGTGAAGGAAGTGCCTTTCCAGTTTCCACATCCACTAGGAGAGTTTTGCTTTCAACATAGTTGTCCAATTTCACACTGGAATTTCTAAGCAACAAACTCAAATTTGACTTCAGAAAACATTTTTATTCACTTTAGAAAATAAAAATGATCCATGTATAAAAAGACACCATAAAATAAAGTTAAATAAAATTAGAAAAATTAGCCTGCCATGCACATAAAAAACAAAGATCAGAACAGAGGTCTCTCACAAGTTAACAGCAAAGTCAATGAGTAACCCAATGGAAACAATAAACCTAAGAGGGAAGTGGACAAAGAGCATAAACAATTCACTGAAGAGTAAATCCAGAAGACCAACCTGTGAAAAGATGCCTAACCTCACCAATGCTGCACACTGTTTAAAAACAAGATTGCATTTTCTAATCCACTTTCTATTTTTAATGATCAAATCCTGAAATAAGACGACTGTTAATTGAGGCACAAAGGAGGGGAAATATCCTCTCGGGTGGAAAGTAAATTGTGAAAGACTTTGGAAATCAATCTAGAAAAACTTAAAAAATATATATTCAATGACTTAATAAAGCACATTCTTTATAATTTATTTTTTTGAAATGAAATTCTAAAATATAAGGATGTATTTTAACATGTTTATTGAATCACTGTTTACAATAACATATATATATACATAAATATGAAACTAAAAACTCATGAATAGAAGAATGATTCAGAGATCAGCATTTCACAAAATAGATCATATAGCCTTAGAAATAAGTTTTAGCTATGTCACTGATTTCTATAACCTTCTTTAAACAAGAAAAATCAAGATACAGAAACATTCATATACTAGGTCCTTATTGTTGATTAAAAAAAGCTGTTTTTATATAGGCAAGAGGAAAAAACACAGATTAGCCACCAGATTATCAGTGGCGGTTATTTGTGAAGGGGAGTGAAGTAGGAACTACTAATATAAAGATATCCATGATCTTTAAAAAGCACATGATAGTATTCCAGTTGTATAAAATTACAGGTGTATTTTATAAATAGATGGATACAGATAACTGGAAAAAACAATTCCAGAACATCCCATTTTATTGTAAATGCAGCGGTCTTCAAACTAGGTACCATACACAACAAAATATAATGCTGTGATCTCAAAAAACACTAGAACTTTATATATCTGCTTCTATGTTTACTTGGATTTCTTTTATCTCACTCTTTTTGTCTTTACTTGAAAATGTTTTACAATATTCATAATATAGCATTTCAATTGCTCATGTACTACAAACAGGGTGGGTCCACACCGAAACACTTTTGCTGGTATCTAAGTATACAATCCAAAATTTGAGACCACGGTGGATAAAAAATCTTTCAACACCGAAACTCCTTCAGGGAAGTTTGACTGCCTCATTACCTATAGATTCTATAGAATCATTATTCAAATCATAATTCTACAGGATCTACAGACATGTAGATTGGCTCTGGTCATCATTTCTCTAGGTATAAACAATATTTTGCCATTGTTTCTATGAGGACTGGGATATCAGCAGATTTCTCACCTCTCAAGGACTCTATCATAGTCACCAAGTTATAAGAGAAGGGTCTCTCAAGTCAATTTTTTCAAATCTCTGTATGCTCCAGTAAGTACTTCCTGTCCCTTTAAATGTGATCAATCTATATCTATTACCACCACACCATTCCTTTTTCTTTCTCTTACAATCTGAATATAGATTTACATCATCTATTAAATACTTTCTCCCAAACTATCCTGTGAGAAAAATTGTGCAATTGAGCTATATATTTAAGGAACTCTGAAAACTACAAAGCACCGTAAAATTGCCAATGACCCTCCTGTCCTTTTTGCAAAAATGGTACACTTGACATATAACTATTCTTGAGATATATTTCTACAGCACTTATAATGTATATAAATGTAAAACTGTTATACCTACCAATGTTATAAATCCCACGCAACTCTATTACACTCTTCCCATCTGATGTCATTTCTCTTAAGCCTGAAGAACTTGCTTCAAAATTTCTTGCAGCATAGCTCTTCAATAAATTGTCTCTACAATAATTTCTCTGAAAATATTCTTATTCCTCCTTCATTTTTGAAGAATTTTTCTTTGGACATAAAATTCCAAGTAAATAGCTTATTTCTTTATCACTTTAAAAATGTTTCACCATTTTAAATTTCCTTTGACCTGATGATATAAATGGTGGGTCATTTCCCATTCTACTGTATGTATCGTTTCACTCTGACAACTTTCCAAATTCTCTTTATCTTCGATCTTCAGCTTTTTACTATGAAGTGCCTACATGTGAGAGTTTTTTATTAATTTTAAGTTTTACTGAACTTTCTTCATTTATAAGAACATGTTTTTAACCTAACCTGGGAAATTATCAGTCATTATTTCTTTAAATATTTTCCTGTCACATTCTCATCTTGCCTCAAGACTACAATTACATATGTATAAATGTATATATTATCCCCAAAGCACCCAAGACTTTTTTCTACTTTTCTTTAATCATTTGCCTCCTTATTCTCGATTTCCTGTTGATCTGTAAATTCACTTATCCTATTTCCACTTGTTTATTTTCCTTTTCTATTAAAATTCTACATCTGTTATTTCATTATGACCATTATTTTCTTTGAAGTCAAGCATTTATAGGAGTTGTTTTGAAATCCTTGTTCACTGATTCTAATATCTCAGTCATCTCAGGGTTGTTTTTATTGACTGTTTCGTCTCTTGACTATGAGCCCTATTTCCTCTCCTTCTCATGTGTCAAAATGAAAGGGATATTTTGAAGAGTATATTGTAGAGATTCTTTCATCTTCTAAAGACTAGGTTATTTGGTTCCACCAGACAGTTCCTTGGCTAGCTTCAAACTCCTATTCTGTTTCCCTTACAGTGTGCAATGGCTGGAACTGCTCTGTTCTTTCAGCTTTCCAGCTGTTGCTTTTCACTGGAAACTTTTGCATCTTCCCGAGTCAGCCAAGAATTAGGGTAGAGCCTATATACAGATGTTGGGCTCCCTCTTTGACAGCCCCCACCCATGACTTTCCAATTACCCTGGCAGTCATTCATCTCTTTACTCAAGTCAGCAGCTGCCACTCTCTGTTCCAGGTCACCCTCTAATGCCTGCAGAGACTGAGGAACGCCATTAAGTAAAAACAAAAAAAATATATTTGAATGCTAATTTTACCCAGTGCAACTCACTTCTTTTAAGAATTAACTCCCCTCCAATTTACTGGCTTACAGTTGCTTTCTACTGCCTTCAAAAACTTGACTTTGTCCAAAGATTGTAATTATTATCTGCAGGAAGGTTAGTGTGATACATGCTGCTATTGAAATTAGCAGAATAAAACCTTTCCCCAAATCTACGTTGGGAAAACATTTTTCTTTCATTCAAGATAACTATTAGTTTACATTGATATTTATATATTTTGTTTTATGAAAGCATAGCATAGAAAAGTTCCTTGTCAATAGTTATATTATTTAAGGAATAGCAAGGACTTCAGTTGTCAGATTTACTGCCACTACTTGCTTTCACTAGTACAAAAGCATACGGAATAATTTTGGGAATGATCACATCTTATTAAACATGTTTATATTTGGTCATGGAATTTTTTTTAACTGGGGGCAACATGTCCTCTTTAGAGAAATGGGAAGATAGCTGTTTTTTTATTTGGTAGAGAGTATTACTTTCACTAAAAAAAACTTAGGTGAAGTAGTATGCCAAAACTGGCAGGATTCATCACATTTCTGGCAACTGGGCAATTTATAAGATCAAATTCATTAAGAATAAAATAGCATCCTTTGTGGTACTCACTGATTTTTGCAAGTCAATGGCAGTAAATCACTTTATGCAATTCCACAGATTTAATCTATAATTCATGAGATAAAGGCCTGGTACTCTCTATCCATCAAGAAGACCAGTTATAATTTCATTTATGAAAACTAATGTTCAGACAGTTGAAAGAGACTTGGGTTAGCATCTAGTCTGATCACATCACTCCACAGAAGGGGAAACTGAGGGTCAAGGGAATTTAGTAACTAACTCGAGATCAAACAAACGAAATAAATGTCATTAATGGGAGAAATAAGTCTAGAAGCTATTGCTTGGTCCAGTATTTTGCACTACTTCTCCTAGACTCAGTAAAAATAAATAAACAACTTTAATTTAAAAAATGTGAAAAACACAGAGGCCAATTACAAAGGGAAGAAGGTAACTAAAACAAAGCCCCTAAATTTTGACTCTCACTGCTTGTCAAGATTGGGCATTTAACCTTATTTGATCTTTAAAGACTAAAGACAGCAAAAGAAGCTTATTCCAGAAGTGTTGTCTTTGTAGATTAAAAATAACTGCAAATAAGGGAAACTATAAAAGCTCTATCAAATACAGTGTATCATTAATTTACATTACTAACCCACTACCTCTTATTGCCAGAACACATTCATCCTGCAAAAATCTCTTTTCAAATCTTTCAGTTCCATATTAAACTACCCATAGGGGACCCAGCAGATACTAAGTTCCAAGCCCTAATTTGTTGAAATGTTAAAAAGAAAATAAAAAGGACTGGTGATTTCCTAATTTGTATAAGATTTTCCATAAATGCCAAGGCAAATCCTATGAGATCATCGTCATCATCATTTATTACTTTATATTATTCCAATTTCTCTCTTCCGTGGAGTTCAATTAGTTGGCTTCTGAGAACTGTAGCTTCACAATTATTTCTCCTCAGCAAAAATCCTTGCATTTTAAACCAAAAGAATAAGAAAAATCTGTGTGCATATGTCTTTATGTAGGTTATTCCAGATGCCTAGGTTCTTAAGAACGAAATCAAGAGAACAATTTGGAAACATTTATGCTGGCAAATGGAGAGCCTACAAAGGTAGAACTTTATTTTAAAGGAGCAGACCTAACTGGGCTGCCAAAAGAAAAAAAAAATTCTGCCAAAAAACTGTTTCAAAATGCTTGGATTGTTCTAACTACTTTTTTCAACTGTTTCCACCAGGCAGTAAATAAAATCCCCTCAGAGTCTTTGAGGGCCAGGCTATCTTCATTGAGTGGTTGGGGTGGGGAGGGAGGAGTATGGGGTACGGGGTTATTAATATGAAAGAAAGAGGGGCAAGGGAAAAATGTTTGCATTTAACCCTCCTCGCTGCTGGAAACCAAATACTTAATTTTGCGTAATCATTTCCCATTGAAAATATAAGCAAATAAAACAAAGGTTCGATTCACCCGTGAGGGGCTAGTTAGAATGCTATAAAAGGAATGCTAGCTTGTTGCAAGGCATGGACCACTTAGGAAGTGTCTGTTAGAGCTAATGTGGGTGTCGAACTAAGTAATCTGAAACCTCTGATACTGGGTAGGGTGGTCTCTCTTACCCGGTAGGTTTCCTGCCTACTACCTATAATAAGAAGGAAAGAAAATATCTGAAATTATAAGCGCCTACAATTCCTAAGAGAAAAGAGTCTCGGTCTACAAAACAGCCACTTAGGATGGGTAGGGTGTACACAGTCAGCAAGACTACACAAGCAGAAAACAGGGTCAGGGAGGGGAGGTGAGAAGGAAGAACCTTAGTTTAGGGTTGTGGGAATAAGGACTCCCTGAGGGTTGCTGTGTGTACAGAGTAATGAGGACAGAGAATTTTAAGTTCTTATGTGAGACCCAAGAGTTCCTCAAATACTTTGTCCATTGAGTATTTAAACAAAGACTGAAGATAAACGATACATGTTCCCTCTGACACTTATAAAATAATTCCATTATTTATTCCTCTAAGGAAAACACATTCATCCCATTGTTTGTACAGAGATGAGAACATGGGATAAAAGAAGGGATTGTCTGGAAGTCTTAAAGTCCAGAATTGTCAGCACCCATTTAACAGAAGTCTACACTATCATTCTAAATCTTCCTTTATTTCAGAGTCCAAGCTGAAAGACTCGTGGCATTTACAAGTTCTATTACAAGCTCTAAGGCAAAACTGTCTTTAGAGTAGTAAATTGGTTCATTTAAAAACAACACACCATGTCTTGCCATATACTGTCAGACGTGGAGAGCCTGTTCAAGAATATATCCTGTCCCTGGGCAACTCGGAGACAGACAGGTGGGGATGAAAAGAGCCTGAGTCCCACAGAATTGTGTGATAAATTGTGTGTGTGTTCACACACTAGCGTGTGGTACTGTGTTTCTATCAAACTGTTTAAAGAGATACATCATGTGTAATAGTAAAGAACTACGGAAATACTTTACTTACTAGTTCAATTCCCTCACATTATAGATGAGAAACTTGGAGATGTAACAAGGCCAGACTCTCTCCAGTCACACAGACAGCAGTGCCCCAGGCCTGGCCAGTGTGACTGCAGGGAGCCTGAGTGGAATGAGAACTTCCTTTCCAAGCAGAGAGGAGAGGCCCCATCAGGAAGTTATCAGAATGATAGTGAAAGCCAAAATACAAAGAGTACAAGAACATTTGCATTCCCCAGACAGGTTCTGAAAGCTGACTGTGAAGCAGAACTGGAGACGGGTAATGCAGACTTGGGAACACTCACAGGCAGAGGCCTAGAGACAAGGCCTCCTCCTGATGACCAGGCAGGCTGGAATCCCGGGGCTCTGGTCACTATTGTTATCTATTTTACCACTCTGAATTAGAGTCAGGTAAAAGAAATGCTTCATTTCCACATGGAAGGGTATCAGCATCATTTATCCATTCAGGTCACATTGGTTAACAATTGTGTGACAGAATGCAAAGAAAATAAAATTAGATAAAGCGATGAAGAAGACAGATGTTACATCAGACAGTCACAGAGAGAATCGCTCCTGAGCTCACTGGCTAAGTTACCTCACATATTACTCTCCCCAGCGCCCAACCCCAACAAGCTCAGCTTCCTCATCAATGAAAAGAAAAGTGTCTTAAACACAATGGTCTCTGTTAACATTAGTGACAATGCAGTATTCGTCCTGCAGGGGCTCACGCACCAGAGACAAGTAGAAGGGATTCCCTAGAGTCCACAGGATCGGAGTTCTTGAAGGCGTGCACCAAGCAAGCACGGGAGGAGACCAAATCTTCCCCTGACTGGCACTGGGGAGTGATGCATGTACACACGCACATGAGCGCACAGACTGAAGTTCGATTCACACCACATCTGGGACAAGGAGGGTCTCCAGAAGTGGTGCTGGGCAAAGGCGCAACAGGCCGACTTGGTGATCAGGAACAGCCACAGCACCACGTGGCGTGCAGGGCTCTCTCTAGACCCAACAAGCAGAGTCTGACTCAGGCAGCTCCTACTCAGACATGACACTTCCACATTCTGCCCCAGTGCTAGCAAAAGGAAGGGAAAACGGACGGAAGAGGCAATCCTTTTAAACCCCACTTCTCCAGTTAATGCCTTGCCTCTCCTTGCAGATGTTAGAAGTGGTATGGAGTTATTCTTGACTCACTTTTTATGACTGTTGGAATTTAGAGTCCGATTTCTCTGAGTTATTATCCCACTCAAAAGGACACCACCTCAACCCCTCTTTGAAGATGGCAAAGATTATTAGAATAACTTGACTTACACCTGGCCCCACCATCTCTAGTTATACAATCATGGACAAGTCACATTAGCCTAGCCTCCCCTTCCTTGTCTCTAAAAATTGTAATCAAAATAGTAGCTTATGATGAGGATAAAAGGGGTATTTCTTGAAGAACATTTATTTAGTGATTCACCTGATTCTAAGTGCTCCATCTTCAACACAAGAATCTATACTCGACAGCATTCATGAGTTGGGAATAACGTCACAAGCATGAAAATAGGCTCAGTGTCCATTAGAACCACTTTACAGCACACATCAGATCACATACACTCTCCCTCTCTCCCTCCCCCCTCTCCCTCCCCACCCTCCCCCTCCCCCTCTCTCTCCCCCTCCCCACCCCTCCCCACCCCTCTCTCCTTTAGTCCCCAAGCAAGTAGCTGATGTGTCATGAAGTATCCAGGAA